>NEWO01000057.1:2178431-2194151 GCA_003013225.1 Phalaenopsis aphrodite | reverse complement strand
ACTCATGTGTCCAAGTCTGCAATGCCACATGTCTGCTGTGCTCTCTGCTATTGTGGTATCAACATTGTTAATTAGACCAGTTGTCATATATAGCGTACCAGTCTTCTTACCTTGAGCCAGTACCAGTGCTCCTTTAGTAACCTTCCAGGTGTTATCAGAGAAAACTACTAAATGGCCTCCCTCATCAAGCTGCCCAACAGATATGAGGTTCTTTTTTAGTTCAGGAATGTGTCTAACCTTTTGCAGGATCCATTTGTTTCTGTTAGGGAGTGAAATTTCAACATCTCCCATCCCCACCACGTTCAAAGCTGCTCCATCAGCCAGGTACACTTTCCCAAAGTCACCTGAAACATAGTTTCTCATTAACTCCCGGTGAGAAGATGTGTGAAAAGAAGCCCCTGAGTCCAGTATCCAGTCGTCAACAGAGTTATGAACTGCAAGCAATAGCGCATCCTGCACTTCTTCAGTTATAGCGTTAGCACTGACGTTCTCCGTCTTCTTAGGATTTTTACAGTTCTTCTTTATGTGGTCATTTTTTCCGCAATTTCAGCAGGTTGCTTGCTGATCAGGCTTTGACTTGCTCTTGCTTCTATGCTTTGATTTCAACCTTCCTCTGTTTGAGTTCCTATCTTGTGATCTCCCTCTGGAATCAATATTCAGTGCTGAACTCGAACCCGAGATCTCGCCAGAATCTTTCCTGCGCACCTCTTCAGCAAGAATTAAGTCACGAATATCATCATATTTAAGTTTGGTTTTACCTGCAGAGTTGCTAACTGCCATCCTCATGACTTCCCAGCTATTTGGCAATGAAGCCAACAATATCAGTGCACGAATCTCATCGTCAAAATCAATTTCAACGGACGATAATTGATTGGTAATAGTGTTGAAATCATTCAAATGTTGAACAACCGACACACATTCCGCCATCTTCAGGTTGAATAACTTTTTCATCAAGTGCATCTTGTTATTCGTTGATAGCTTTTCATACATACTTGATAGGGCCGCCATAAGATCTGCCGTCGTCCTCTCCTTTATGACATTGTGAGCAACGGACCTCGATAAGGTTAATCGAATAACCCCCAGAAACTGTCGATCCAACAGGTTCCAATCAGTCTCTTCCATCTTCTCCAGTCGTTTCCCCAGTAGTGGAAGATGAAGTTTCTTCCCATAGAGGTAATCCTCTATCTGCATCCTCCAGTATCCAAAATCTGTGCCGTCGAACTTCTCGATCCCTGAAACCTTCACTTCGTCTCCGGCCATCGTTCTTCCTCAGATCCGAACTGGGGCTCTGATATTAATTGTTAAGAAAAAATATAAACGACGACAATAAAACGAAAAATGGATCGAGAAAATTACACCAAAAAAGGTGACACCAGATTTACGTGATTCGGCAAATTTGCCTACGTCCACAGAGCTGCAGAGGATTTTATTAGCTTCAAAGAATTACACCGTCGTCTTTTTAACGTTTACATAAAAGAGCTATCTCTCTGTAAATTCCTCTCCCTCTCCTCCTCTTTCCCCTCTCCCTTCCCAGCCCACCTGAAAAGGAAAGGAAACACAAACTTTTTGTTTTCTTGCCACCTGTTGAAGGAAGAAAAGTGATTAGTTTTTCTGCCTTAGGAAAAGGAAAAAAGTAATTAGCTTTTCTTCTTCACACTTCCGCCAAAAGAAGGAGACCAGCTTCATCTTCCTCCTGCCAACCGAAGCCTTTTAAAAAAAGCTTCCCGTTTGACCCATAAGGCAGGTATCACGACGCGGGATCGCGTGGAGGAGCGCGGGAAAATATTTGCGGAGATCTTCACGCAGTCACACTGTTTAAAGAGAAAGAAAGAAGCGGGAGATTTAGGCGTGCAGCAGAGATTAAGGAAAGTTATTAGACTTAATTTTCAATTTAATAACTTGCCTAAGTTGCAGTGGACAAAAGCTCCACTTTCTCAACACGGAGGTCTTTGTATGTTGCGTCGACAGTGTATCGCGAGGGAGAGGAGCGCAAAAGGAACACTCACAATGACATGAAACGGCATCCATAACAATAAACGCGATCAAACTATCTAAAGGAACTAAATTTCGAACAAAATATTAACACTCATTATATCATCCATCAGATATACGAGACAATATACTTATCATAATAATAGATACTAAAAGTGCAAATTAGCATTATCATTTTCGCTCTAAGAGACCACCCAACAATTTGCAAACATATTGCCCAATTTTGCAGCTCAAGCCAAGTATGACAGCAGAAATGAAAAACAGATGAAAGCCACCACTGCAAAATGTTGAATAAAATCCACCTAGCACTTTTCTTCGTCTTCGCTCTAGGCTGCCTGACTTGCCAACAATACTGCCATCAACGCCATAAGAAAGGTAGAAACCTAAGTCTGTGTGCTTCCGCAATGTCCCGCTCTCTGAATAGTCCATAGCGATCCAATTTCCCATTTGGATCTTACCTGCAGTAAGACTAAGCTCACCTCCTAAAGCGGCTGGAATATGTCTGGCGGTTTTGCCAATCAAAGCAGCTTCATCGGCAAAAGCAGGAGGAGCTGAAATTGAATTCAGCATACTGGCAAGACGTTTTGTTAATGTTTTATCCTGAGGATCTTTAAATTTGGCATCTGCCACAAAAGATTTGTAAGAATGTCAGAATTCAAGAAGAATTTCATTGAAATAAGCAGCAAAATATAATAAAATATGCCACTATCACAAATTTCTTAAAAGTAAAATACACATTTCCATGCATAGGTTTACATTCCCAAGGCAAGACGTTTTGTTAATGTTTTATCCTGAGGATCTTTAAGTTTGGCATCTGTCACAAAAGATTTGTAAGAATGTTAGAATTCAAGAAGAATTTCATCGAAAAAAGCAGCAATATATAATAAAAAATGCCACTATCATTAACTTCTCAAAAGTAAAATACACATTTTCAGGCATAAGTTTACAATCCCAAGGTATTATAAAAGTAAATATGAAAGTTTAGGTGTTAGATATGTCAATATTTAAAAATTGTGCAGTATGTGTTTAAATTTTCCATTTAAAATTCTAACTGATAGAAAGAAGTCTATAATTGGCAGAGATGTGAAAGATTTTGTTTATGACCCAATAAATTTGTCAAATTTTAAAATTGAGTAAATTTGGGATTTTGAACTTCCAAGCATATGATGCTATCCAATTTCGAAAGTTATGGCCATCCTATTCTCACCATCGTTCAGCTCCTTGGAATTACTCTGCTTGGAAAATGCAACATTTCTATCCAAGAAATCTATTTTCAAAATCTACTTTCTGAATTACCTGGAATTATTTGACAGGTCTATTTAGCCATGGCTTCTTCTATTTCTATAGCTAGTTAGTTTCTCAATTATATGGTTCAATCCCACCAGTCATATGATTCATCTGTCGATCTCATAGTTCCTATAACTTTTTAAATCATTATTCTTCTGCTCGCAGGTTTATTATCTTCATTGAATCACACTTTTGATTGGCGAGTGGTGTTGCATGGCTCAGGTCCCTCGTGTAAATATAGCTAGCTAGCCTTACAAGAGTTTGTGCACCAAACGTGAATCAAAAGAATTAATAACCATATATGAAATATTGATTGATTCCGTTCAATTTAGACTAGTGCCTTAGTTTTTGGCTAAATTAAATAATATGATGCGGCACACTTAAATTTTTCAAACTTAATTTAGCAACTAATAGGTTTAGGGCACTCGTCACCAACAGATCCTAGTTGTCTATCTATTTTATAAACACATCTCAAACATCTATCACCATCCATCTATTTATATTTATGTTTTGATATTCAATCTAATGGTGGAATACTTGATGAATAAAAAGCAGTTATCTGTTATTCATAATTTAATATCAAACATAAGAGCGTACTCTTCTTTTTCAGAATAAAAAAACCAAACAGGAACCAAACAAAATGATAATCGGCACTGAGTTTCAATTTTAAAAATCCTATTTTGGTTTGTGGATTAAGACTTCGATGCAAACCAACTAAAAGCAAACTTCAATTTGGAAAAAAATAGAATCATACTAAACCATTTTGTATAATTGGTGGCTAATTCCTTAAATAAGGCCTTTTTTAAAATAGAATTGTAGCTAAGAATCTGAGATATGTTAAGAAAAATATTCTAAGGTTGATAAAAATGACTATAGATTTGTAATTTTATTTATCCATTAAGATAAATGAATTGTAAGAAATGTAACCACCACTCCATTATCAATAAAATTCTTAGAACATTCATTTGAAATTAAATGTAACTACTCTATTATTTTAATTATTTAGTAATCATTAATGAACATTTATTTCTCTTATTCTTTTTGCAGTCAGCTTACAAAAAGAGAACTGGGAAACTAAATATCTATAGCTGGGTTCCTTCAGTTCAAGCCCAAGCTCAAAGTTACAAGACATAATTTAAGTTCAAGCATCTTTGCTCTAAACCTTTTTCCATTAAGGTAGAAGATAATAACAGTTGACAACTATCAAAGAGCATACAGTTTCTATCAAAGATCATACCAGTTAGATTATCAATCAATCCACTTGAAAAACCATCACCAGTTTGTGGCTTCCCCGATGAACTCTGCAGTACTAACTTTTCATGGAGAACTTCCTTATAAGATGAATTGCTGCTTCCAACAACCTGCAGTACATGATTTAGTCGATAGCCCAATTTAGAGCTAGAGCTCCTTCCAAACGGTACGTAAAGCATAATTTTCTTAGAATCATTGGAATAAAATCACCTCAAGAGAATCATTTGGCTCAATGCATTCAAGAGAATTAGCCTGCTCGAACTTTGAAGAGAGCAGGTTTGGAGAACCGTAAATTAGGTTATAATCTGAAGCATCATAGTAAGCCATTAAATCCTCGGACAACTCAAAGTCCGCCAAAGGCGCCAAAGAAGTTTCTAACGCAAAACCACCTTCTGAATAAGCAAGTTCATGGTTGAGTGCGTCATAAAATATTGAATTATCCTCTGCTAATTGACCCGAAGGATATTCCCAAAGCACAGTATCCGAAGGATCCAAAGATTGTGGAAACATATCATGCTGAACAGTTTGGCTTAACTGTAGTTGATCCATGCTAGTAGAGCAATTAGTATAACATGACTCCTCTTCAGCAGGCTTTCGAAATAAGCTTTTTGAAGGGCTAATGTCATTCACCACGGAGTTATTATTATTACCTATATCCCATAAACAATGATTTGAGCATGTGTCGGAGTTAGGATTTGGGTTACCCTCTACAAAAATATCTTCTAACTGCATGTATCCATTACTCTGTAAAAAAGCAAAAATTGACTGATCTTCATGGCCTTCCATTTCTCCAAGCCTGTTAAGAGGAGTATTGATAAACTGTGGAGCAGAACAATCTGCATCCGGAATCCTATCATCTAATGAATCCAGGGTTTTCAAAATTTCATCCACGAAGATGGATGAATCTTCTGTTCGGCTACCAAACTGATGCTCAGCAGACCTTGATTCAGAAGGGAAAGCATCCAAATTTTGATAGCCAGAGTCTGGATTCTGAAAAAGTAAAACTCAAGTTGAAATTATGAGCTGTATTGATTGTATTAAAATCTTCAAATGGAAACAAATGAACAAAAAAAATTCAGGTATAATAATGGAAGAATAAACTTTACATACAAAAAGAAGGAGCAATCTTCACTATTCAAATTCTCAAGCAGTATACCTCCACATTACATATAGGAGCATACTGAAGTTTAGAACATTTAAAGCATGCAATAAAACATGTGATTAACAAAACCAGAAATAAAACATTGATCACCATAACCAGATGACGCGCGTGAACAAAATTTACATGATAAGCTTAGATGCACAGAGCTTAAGACATCAGAAAATTCCAAACAAGAAGATACGAACCATAAGGGCGCCGGCGTAATGCAAGACCAACAGTGAAATTAAAGACATTTAACAATTTCAACAAACAAATGAAAGAACAACAACTAAAAGTAATTACCTATACAAAATGCAAAAGTTGAGAATAAATTTGATGTTACTGTACAAAATCAAAGACAGTTGACCTTACATGACCTGTAGAAAACACTAAATTGAGAACTAATAGATTAGCGAACCTGCATAAGGTAGAAAAAACGGTTAGATTTCATTTAAAAAATGAATATCATGCCATTTTCAACCTTAAATACTAAAAAAATGAAAGACTCAAAACTCAAATGATGGTGAGTAAATTGAAGTGCATACCAACACTCAAAAATGACTAGTTTGATAGAGCTGCTCATTTACCTAACTAGTACAAGACCATCCACATAGCAAACGAGTCTGCCAGACCAAAAATGAATAAGATACACAAAAAATTGCCAACAAATAGAGTAGGCAAATTCCAGTCATTAACAAATAAACATAGGATTAAAATAGCATACAGTACATTTTACAATGCATCCTCCAAACATTTTAATGAAGAGTATCTGACACCAAATCATATCTTTCATTTTTTTATTTCAAAGCAAACAAATCTTTACATTGCATGACCATGATAAAAACCCAAATCAAAATAAAGCTTGCAAAATATTTTAGAATAAACATTAATGTAAACGTTGTGTTAATAACTAAATAATTCTATTTTACCCAATTTGGGGCATGCAATTAAAATATTTAACATTTAAAACATATCATCATTCATGTCATGATTTTTTAACAAATTTTACGTTGGCTATCGACTACCTAACACAATCCTACACTTCTCGCATCTGGAGCTTGGGACACGGCAATGATAATGTTATTTAAAACAAGTATTTCATTAAAGGAAAAAAAAAAACTCCACTAAAATCTTGGAACAATTGATGACAAAATTATAATCGAATTCTATCATAAAACTTATAATTTGAACTAGAGTTAGAAAATGCTCTTTCTCATACTTAAATATATTTATTAAAATATTCTATAATAAAAGATAAGCAAAATTGAATATTTAAAACAAGAAAAAGTATTGAAACTGCTGACTGGAATTTTTAACATGGAACCCAAAACTAGTCTTAAAGCAGTCTTAAAGCCTTGATAAACACAACCAATATAATAATGATAGATTCCACAAAAAAAAACATATATAATCTGAAAATACTCAAAATGATGCATTGATCATAAGATTCCTCAGAAAATCTTATATAATTAACATTTATTCAAAAACATGCATTGATCAAGGGTGGCCTCTTTATAAATAATACATCAAGATGCATGACACAACACTCTAATAAATCTAGCAAAATTAGCAAAATAGGGACCCTACAATGAGATTTCCTCACCTCTAATCAAACAATCATTTTTTAGGGTATGCCTTAGCCGTTCATAGACCTAAAACAATCACTTTCTATGGCCCGTCCTTGGCTGACCCGAAAGGCACCTCTAATTGTAAGAAAATACAAATAAGTTCCTGGCACTCAACCAAATCTCATAAAAAAGACGGACAATTCAAACTTTTTGCATGCAACATGCTGCCTTTGTTGAATAAGGAAGCTCTCTATCATAATCATCAAACACGCCTTAAAAATTCAATGATAATTATTGAGAACCAAAAGGCCCAACAGTAGTCATTGACATTGATTTAGGATTACTAGATGGTTTGGGGTGATGAAGAGAAGGGTTAGATAAGTTGTAGGATGAGAAGAGTGAAAAGATGTGATTACTGAGAAATTAGCGTTCTTGGAGGCTAAATAACAAGTTGGAGTAGAACTTTGAATAGTTGAGAGAGATCAACAACTTGACCAACCAGACTACAGGCACACCACCTGAAGTATCAAAAAAGGTTCCAAGCAACATATTTATACTAAAACACATTATAAACATCTAATCATAAATCAAATTAGGTAATCACAGAGAATATGTCCATGAATAGAAATATGCTCACTCAAAAACCAGCTAAAACATCTTAATGTTATTTTGTTTATTTTGTAAGTTAGTTTTAATGAATGAGTTGTCATGGATTTAAAATACTTTTAAATTTTTTATTTTAGTTATTTTAAATTTCCTATTGTAAGAACTATTTGTAAATACGTTTTTCGGACTCTTACCAAGATTAAGACATTAAAATTTTAATTGAGCTCAATAAAAAATGCATTTCATCAACCCCACAGAAACTTCTCTCGCTATCCCTATCCCTACCCATCTCTCTACCTCCCTCTCCAACTCCAATGTGAAAGACCTCTTCCCCTGCTTCTTCCTCTGATCAATCCACCTCTTGCTTTCATTTGTTAAGTTCCTCACCGCTACTTTTCTAAATCCACTATTGATCCATAGGGCTGCAAATTAACCAAGCAGGTGCTTGTTTGAGCTCGAATTCATTTATTAAGAGTTTATTCGAGCTAGGCTCAACCTCCATTCAAGCTTTTAAGACCATGTTCAAGCTCAAGCTCAATTATAAAACCCTGCTCGAGCTCGATTCGAGCTCAATTCATTTATGGATTATCGAATTTATTAACAAGCATCTCATTAAATTAAATAAATGAGTTATAATCAAGCCTTACTCAATTTTTATACGAGCAATTTGTAGGGAAAATAAGCGAGTCACATCAAATAGTATTTGTTGAGATGAAAACTAAACATTTAAATGACAATGTTCATAAACAAGTTGTAATCAAGCATTAATCAAGTTTATTTATGAGCTTTAATGATATTGTTCATTAATATAAATGAAAAAAAACAAGTTCAAACTTGTTCATCTAGAAATCGAGTTGCTATGAAAATGCTCAAGCTCGTTCGATTAAGTAAGCAAATGATTATGAACGAGCTTTAATTGAGTCGGGCCAAGGGTAGCTTATCAAACGCTCAGTACATTTGCAACCCTATTGATTCTTCCTTATAGCTAAAAGGTAGAACTACAACTTCTCATTCGTAAGCAGCATTGAGATTCTTCAACAAAACATCTTGGCATCAAACTGGAGGTTCTTGAATCAAAATTGAAAAACAAAAACCCTAGAAACAAAGACATGCCTAAAGTTAATCCAATGTAATATTAAAACCCCACATTCTAAGTACCATTGATTCCCAAGCTATCCAAAAGCAAATAAAAACATCCGAGGATTCGCAACCACCAGTCCTCGCTTGAAACACTAAAGCATCACAACCACTTCACTTTCCAAAATGGTACCGACCCCATCATCATTATCCCAGAGCTCTCCAGGTGGATGTCCCTGAGCCAAGCACTAGCTCCTTTTCAACCATTGTGCTAGGTAAAATTTCCAGTAGGGACAATTTATTTATCTAACTCTCTAAACGATATGAAGCCTATCTGGCGCATAACAAAAGTAGAAAAAAAGGAATAAATTGCAGTCAAAAGGCCTCTTTAAATAGCAAAAATACATGAAAAAAAAGGAAAAAAAAAACATAGCCAATGAATAAGACGACTTCTAGCATCTTCATACTTTGCCATCTACATAAAGTAAATAATTGAATATACGGTGAATCATTTTGTTCATAACTCTTACCAAATGTTGAGTATTACCTGGAAAAAATCTTCCAACTCAACAAAATCCTGACCAGCATGATTCACTAGTGCATAGTCTCGGTCCACATCAACGGGCACAAGTTTGGCATCTTCTTCTTCTTCCATCTCCCATTCTTCTTCTATAAACGGCGCACCATATTGGGCTCCATTCTGTGGCCCGGGCCCATTCTTCTGGAATATGCGACACACAACGTAGCCATCCTTCCAAAGCAAAACAAAAGTACGAATTCAATGTTCGCATTCTATTTCTTCATAACAAAGACGAAGGCCTTTGCCGAGGAAGAATGAACAAATGAAGTAATCGTATAGCTCCAGTTTTGCATTTCGGCGTCAACAGAAATAAAAGTATATCCGTATATATAAATGGATTCTAAAACACACGTAAAAAATAAAAAAATAAAAAAAATAAAAAAAAAAACTAATTCAGCTTAAATCCACAATTACTTGACAGCTTTCATACCTGCGGAATCCCAGAGCGGGTAAGATCCTCATCTTCTAACCGATACTCATGCATAACCCAATTGGTCCGCTGACCATGCGGTGCCCGACCTGCATGATATACTAGGGTTTTCTTCATGCCGATGGTCCGAGACCGTCGTTGGATTGGCCGATCTTTACCGGTCGTCTTCCAAAACCCCTCTATAGTGGCGCGGTTGGTACGGCAACGATTAGAATACTTGCGATCGAGTGAGGTAAAGAAGTACCATTCCAAGTCGCGGCTTCGCAGGCGCGACAGAGGTGGGAGGTCCCAAGGCTCAGCCTTGTAAAGATCGATCTCAGAAATCGCGTCAGATAATAGCTTGCCAGAAACCCTCCGCTTCAGATAATAGCTCACCAGTTCCTCGTCGGTAGGATGGAAGCGAAATCCTGGGGCGAGCTGTGTAGAAGCCTCCACAGGCTGCGGTGGAGGCTGCCTGGGCCGAGCTTTGGAGCAGGAGGCTTCGTCCATCATGAAGAGGAAAGTCAGAGAGTGAAGATTTTGACTGGTTGGCGGAGGAGAAATCGAGTCTCTCACATTCTATCCGAGCTCTCTCGAGCTTCTATCCGAGCAGAGGGCAAGTCTCAGCAGGGAAGAACTGGGGAACCGAGATGAGGGACGACACCCCAATACGGGAAAAATCTGTAATTTACAGTTTTTTAAACTTAGATTTTAATAAATATAACAAAAATTTAAATCACTCAAGTCAATAACACAACGTCCCGCACTCTAATACTTTTAAGAAAATTATGCGATATTATGGTCGCATCTTCCAAATAGCAAATAAAAATGGAGTTTTGAAAAATGAAGCTTGGTCTACAAGCCAGCCGCCTTCGCCTAGCGTTGTGGAGGCAAAGGTTATTGTTCGCGAACAGTTTGTGTTTGGTTCATCAATGATTTCGTGTTTAATTCGCTCGATAACTAAACAAGACAAATATAAACAAAATTTTTTTTTCGTTCGGTTAGTTAAAAGATCCAAACACGAACAGTGATGTGTTCGTTCGTGTTCGAACCGTTATTATTCGAAATAAAATATAATTTAAAATAATTATATATAATATTTTAAAAAATTAAATTTTATAAATTATAATATATAATAAATTAATAATATAAATAATATATTAATATATTATATTAATAATATACTAATATAGATATTATATATTTATATAACATAAGTTATATAATTAATATAATATATTATTTATAAATATTAATATTAGAGATGTCAAACTGGTCGTCTTTCCCGAACAGCTCGTGTTCGGCTCGTTCGTTAAGAAACGAACACGAACAGTGACTTCACGAATAATTTCAAACACGAGTTAATTCAAACAAACTAAATTTCAAAAGAACCGAACACGAACATAAGCTCTGTTCGTTCGTATTCGGCTGGTTTACACCCATATATATATATATATATATATATATATATATATATATATATATATATATATATGAACGTTTCTAATAGACCACGAAAGCATTGATTTATGAGATATTTTGGCCGTACATAACAATGAAGACACTGTGATTTTCCGGTCAGTCCTCATCTTATCCTATTTTTGCACCTCATGTAAAAATTCGAACGAGCCCAGAATAGCTCCACCCTTCTCTGCCGTTATCGATATTCCGTGATAAGTTGATCTCAACCTCGCCGGAAATATCTCCGCCGACACAATGCAAGTGGTGCTATTAGGTCTGAAATTAGCGAAGAAGAAAGTTAGCCCGTACATCATTGTGAAGCCATTATGATTTGTGATTCGTATGCCAACAGTTAGTGTTTGACCTATCCAAGTTTTGTGTCTCATGCAAAAATTCGAACGAGCCCACAATAGCTCTAACATTCCCAATTGTTGAAATTTCAGAATAATGCGGAATGAGGTGGAATACTTTGGAATCGCTTAATTTCATTGATATGAACGGAATTATAAATAACACTTACAGGAATCCTATAATAAGAAAAATAAAAAAAGTAAAGATATATCACCTGATATTTCCAATAATTAATTCATATTAATTATTAGGAGATAATAGAAATAATATAAAATAACAAAACAAGTAATTCCTAATATATGAAAGGAAAATATCTACTTATATTAAGGAAATAATTTATTCCTAATAACTTTTTTTTAAAAATAAATTATTTCCTATTATAAGTCTTAATAGGAAAGGTAAAATATTGTAATTTAAATTAGATATTTCAACACTCCCCCCTCAAGTTGAATATGGTTTAAAATCATATTCAACTTGAACTTGTAAACATCGGTTGTTGTATGTTGACTGGACAGATAGTATCAATTTGCCAAAAAACTTCAACAATCCTCAAATCATAAGTGTCGAAGTCTGAGAGTACTGAAGTCTGAGAGCTCCAAAGCCGAGAATGTCTAAGCCTGAGAGTGGCCTTGACAAGGGCTAAACTCAATTTCGAGATATTTATGAATTTGTAAGTTACTGTTTGACTAATAATTGCATAAAAGCTACAAGAAGACTGCAGGAAGGTTGCAAGAAAGCTGTAAGGAGGCTGTAGGGAGATTGCAGGAAAGTTGCGGAGGGCAAACGACAGTGCTCAGGAAAGTTGTAGTGCTCGGAGAAGGCTGCAATAATGCTGCAAGAAAGAGTAGTGCTTTCCTTGGGAAGAGCTAACCAAAATCTGCAGAGAAAATTTGTTGAGATAAATTTGACGGCGAGAAAAGCTGCATGAGGGAGGTTCGACGGCGGGAAGGCTGCAGGGGAGAGAAACGACTACAGGAGTAAACCCGAAGGTCCAGCTGGCAGCAGATATGCCCGCAGGAAGTTCTGGCTGCAAGAAGGGCGGCAGGAGGGAATTTCACTGACAGGAAGGGCTACAGGAGGGAGTTCCAGTGGCAGGAAAGCCATCAAGGGATAGGTCCCGTTGTAGCTAGGTGCTTCGACGGTCCTGGAAGGAAATCGGGAGGTCCGATGGCTTGAAGATCCTGCGGGAATGATCTGCGACTGAAAAAACTGCAGGGAAAACAACCATGAGAGAGCTTGCAAGGAAGCCAATGCTCTGTGTGGTTCTGTGGGGCACAATGATTTCCACCAAGGTGAAAACTGGGATTTCAACTGAAGATCTTCCGTGATTTGCATTGGAAAGAAAAAAATAAATCCCATTGGCGAACCAAAATTTTTACTATAAAGAGAAAATAATGCTCGTTGTTTGCTGAAAATGTAAGCCTGCAGTTGCCCAAATGCCTGCACAAGGAAAACCGTTTAAATCGCAATGGTGTAGTGAACCAGACCTACGCAGGGAAAAAAATTGAGGCACATCAAAGGTTGCAGAAATTGACTCCGACAACTAACAACGCCTGCATAGGGAAAAGCGAGGGGCAACAAAAGCTACAGGAATTGTCGGATGCAGAAAAGAATGTAGAGAGTTCTCTGGTACTAATGTCTTCTTGGAGAAGGTCCAGTTGGAAACGTGGTGATATTAGGTCCAAAATTAGCGAAGAAGAAAGTTAGCCCATACATCATCATGAAGCCATGTGATTCCCTGATGTCGTCCAATGATGATAAGATATTGCAAGCCCGAGCATGAATACCAACAGAAAGAAAAATGTTATTATTTGAATCGTAAACCACTGATTACATCGATTAGCGCAACCGTAAGCCAGCAGCCATGCACGATGAAGCACAACACTGTGAGAGTTCGTGCCCTCAAGATCTTGAAAACCTCCTCGAGTGTGTTCATTGTTGCCCCCTTCGGTATCCATTCTATGGTGCTAAAAGCTATCTTTTTTTAAACAGATATTGGCTGTAAAATGCAATGTCTAATACAAACCATGTGATCCCCGTTCTGACGAAATGAAGGTCATGGAGACGGGCGAATTTATTGGGGTTGTTTCCATGTTATATATATATATATATATATAAGTATATATATATATGAGAAGCATTGATCATACTTACAAATTAATCATCCATGTGATTTTTTGAATTACTAAAAAGATGTATTTACTTAGTATCACGATCAAACTATTGAGAGTTTCATAAAAACTAAAGATATGAGTTTAATTCCCTCTTTTTTTATTTGTTCTTTTTCAATTTTGAGTCACAAATACTAACAGGATTTGTTGGGCAATATTTTATGTATATAGTAAAAAAGAATACATGCACTCCGAAAATCTTAGGGGTTGTAGTTTTTACCTACTTTTAACGCTAGGAGAACAGCCCCGATCGATTCCCCAGTCTTCATGGCCTTCATTTGCTCGGAACAGCGATCATATGATTTGTTTTAGACATCGCATTTTACAGCCAAAATCTGTTTCAAAAAGATATCATTAGAGCCATAGGATGGAAACCGAAGGCACACGCTGGAGGTGGTTTTCAAGATCTCGAGGGCACAAACTCTCACTGCCTTGTACGACGCCGTGCATGGCTACTAGTTTTCATGCTCGGGCTTGCAATGCCTTACCATCATCGGACGATGTCGGAGAGTCACAATGGCTTCATGGTGATGTACCTGCTAACTTTCTTCTTCGCTAATTTCAGACCTAATAGCACCACTTTCATTGTGTCGGCGGAGATATTTCTAACGAAGCTGAGGTCAACTTGTCACGGAATGTCGTCGGCGGTGGCGGGGAAGGCCGAAGCTATTGTGGGTTCGTTCGAATTTTTGTATGAGGCGTAGAACCATGATAAGACGAAGACTGAATGCGGGTATCTGGCTGGGATTGGAGTGAGGAACTCTCTATTTGTGCTAGCTGTGTGTAATTTGTTGAGGCTTCTTTTTATAGTCTGGTACCTTAATCAAAGGAGAAGTCTCTTGAGGAGATGTCAGGGGAATTGGAGGAGATGCAGGAAGCTGTGTGTGCTGGCAGGAGAATACCTATTTAAGCAATAATCTTTATATCTTGTTCTTAAAAACAAAATTGGTGAGGTGCTACTGTTGCTAACAAGCACTGCAGAGCTTATAGAAATTGTCATAATATTACCAAAAACATTTTCTAGAAACAAAAAACAAAAAATAAAAAATGATCTCAAAGAGGACCTCAGTATTTGGTTGAGTAAAAGCAGAGGAAGTGTAAAATTATATGTAATTAAAAGCTTCTTTGTAGTGCAATTGCAAAAAGGGAGTGTAAGAGTTTTGAAAATCCTAGCATTTAGGTAAAGGAAAAATAAATATAATATAAAGTATGGATGTACTTGGAGTTGTCTCTCCGGTTCATTTCAATATACTTAATATTCATTTTAATTAAATACTGGATGTCAGCCATTGGACTCCATTGATTGTCGGCTACAGTCCCCTCTACTTTCCCCCTCCCTGTACATTACCACCACCACTATTATTCATTTTCACTCACCCCCATTGGCGATTGGGTTTTACTCTATATTTATATTGTATTCATTCAACAAAAATTAAAATTCATGCATATTTAGTGCATTCATCCAAAAAGTCACATTTACTTTTAGTATATATTCACTGTATATTACTTTCCCTTTTTGATATAAGAAGCTCCTTAATGTATTTAAGTTTGAAATTCATTTGGTTCGGATAGGGGAGGAACCGGCCTAGATTCAATGGGAGAGAGGTTAGGATAACAAATGTCAAAATGATATTTCAGGAGGGCCTCAAAATTAATATTTCAAGAGTGGCAAAAGACCAAATTGCCCATTCATATAAAGAAAAATCAAAATTTGAGGGGTGGGCAATTGCCCCTTTGGATCCTACTTAGGTCCGCCCCTGGGTTCAGACAAAATTTCAAATACATTATTTGTGTAAAATGATAGTCATAATTGTTTGTTGGCAGAC
>NEWO01000057.1:2132558-2176138 GCA_003013225.1 Phalaenopsis aphrodite | reverse complement strand
CATAGAAAATTTTGAAATTTGAGAAACTCATCATATTTAATTTTTAGGAAACTTATCTCTCAAGAGCAAGTTCATTGAAGTAAAAGAAAAGTTGTCTAATCCTTAGAACCAACTCAGGCTAACAGAAAAATGTGAGGGATGACTTAAGAAATATTTTTTTAAATGTAGCTCGGCTAGATATGGATGTAGTTAGCAAACCTAAGAATTAAAGATCATGAGACCTTCACCTAGGCGAAGTTAAAATATTATCCCTATAGAAGAGCTATAACCGTCAAGTGAAAGATTATCAAAACTCAGTTAGATCACATAAATCCCTTCGTAATTAATTTGCATCATATAAATTGATCAAACAAGTAGTACAAAAAAAAACATTTTTTTATAAGAAAAAGATGAGTTTAATGATAACACTCATGAAACTAAATTTTTTTTCTTATGAAAAATAGCATACTTGCTTATAAAGAACACAAGCAATTACATACAAATATACAATTTCTGATAGGTAACTTGACATTAGTCCCCAAGAAATAAAGTTTTTGAGCATCCCCACTTAAAATGGGTGTTAATAAAAAATTTGACTCTCGCATTTGCAACAAGATCCATAACAAGTAGAGCATGAGTAAATGACCACCGCACCACCCCCCATCCCCCTCACAAAGTAGTAACACATTAAAGAAGCCTAAGACATTCCTAAATAGACAAGTAAGAAAAAGACCAACTATGAGTAAAACTTGGGTAAACAAAACAATAAATTGAGCTAAAGAGTTTGCTTACAAGTCGAATGAGCTAACCCATCAAAGAGGCAAGTAAAGTATAACTCACAACTAAGTAATGAATAAACTTTTTATCATTCTCTCATTGTTTTAGTAGATGTCTTCCAAAAATACAAGAAAACTAATGAATTAAATGCATGCCCTTAAGATAGCTTATAAAGTTGGTTTATCGACTTGTCACGTCAAGTTAACCTTCTGAGATGAATGGCCAAATTGGCCTACCGAGTTGACTTGCCTAGTTAATCTACTGATTTAACCCATCATGTTGACCCAATAAGTCAACTTGCCTAGTCAGCCTACTAAATTGATTTGCCAATTTGACCTACCAAATTGGAATGTTAGGTTGACCTGTCAATTAACAAGTGTCGATTGTTAACTATCGAATGTCAAGTATCAAGTTCTCACTTATCACAGTTCAAATCCAATTTTTATTGGGGTTGTACACATCACATTATATATTTTATCATCAATGTATTGTTTGTTATGTAGCTTTCACGCTCTAGATAACAAACCTCTTATACATATAAGGTCTTTTGGAGAGTAAGGTGGACTCAATTTTGAACCTTTTAGTACATATCTTGGGAATCTTCTCCCTCTTCTTAGAGGACATCCTCTTTCCTACATATGTCACTTCTTTTCTTCTTTATCTCAAGCATTTGGCACTATATGCCTTGTTTAGAAGGTCATCTCTATGACTGCATTTTTTGAATTTGAGATACAATGAATTTTTTATCATTCTGCTTTAATAGTTTTTCATGTATCTCTTTTTTCTCCGATGCTAGTAGCATTCAGGCATAACTCAAGAACAAATCTAGTTCTAACACTGCACTTAACTTTTATTTCTAATAGATAATCTACATAACATTTCCTTATATTTCTACAACCCTCAATGAACTTTTTTTCAAACCTTCTTAGAAGAAATTATTGTGGCGTAAAGAAGTATATTTTTCTTAGAATTAATGCTTTAAAGTGTTCGCATATGCAAGTCATTTAATGATACTTCATTTTTTAAATGAAGTTTTCATAGTTTTAATTTAAACCTAAATATAAAAATGATAATATGCATGATGTGATAAAAAAAATTATGGAATGTGATGCTCATAGCATGCACCACATGAATAAAAAAACACTTAACATTTTTCATCACTCTAAGAGCTTTTTAAATCTTAGGTTGAGTCATGTAATTATGCAGCCTTGAGGTCTTCATTCTTTAAGCTTGTGGTCTTTTAGACCTTCATTTCAAACTAAATCATCCAAATCAAAGAAATTGTTAGAAACATATCATGTAGATAGTCTTATGTGCAATGATAAACAATTATATAATTGTTGTGTGGTCTACGATTGGTATTTTCTTACCAAAGGATTATTTAGTTGGCTGAAAAAAGAATAAAATATAACTAATGAGTGTGTTCAAAATAATTCGGAGTTCAAATCTCATATAAGAATTTTCAAATATAGTTTGGAAAATTATTATTAGAGTATAATTTTTACATAGATTATTCAATGTTAATCTTCTTTGCATCCTTTTTCTGTCAAAATGAGACAAACACACCTCTTCTTTGAACGCCTCTACTCCCTTGCTGTTCTAAAGGCATGCATTCTTGGTAGTCACTTCTTTCGTATGGGTTGTAATCTCTTTCATTCATTATAACAAGCTTATTCTTTTAATTGTGTTGTTATTAAGAAATTTTATCTACTTGCAATTCATATTTCTGCACACTTCTTATGGCTTAAGAGAAACAACAAGATATTTAATGATTTTTGCACCTCCATTTATATCTGGTCAATAAAATTATTTTTTTCATTAAGTGGAAAAAGCAAAAATAGAAATTCAAAAGTTCGATATCCTCTATCATTTTGAAACTTTACTTTTCTCTTAATTGATGAAGTTTGGTCTCGTGTAATGCATTTCTAGTGCATTATATTTGGATTTGATATAATGATATACTTATTTTGGTTCCTTTCATATTGCTAGATAGAAGCCTGTGGTTATTAGCCTATTCTGGGTATTTCGGTTTAGTTAGGTTTTTGCCCCCTATATTTTAACTATTATTGTCTTCAACACCTCGTTGCTGCTTGCTGGATTTCGATGGTTGTCTATTTTTTTTATACACTGTTATAATGAAACAAATACCAAATTAAGATTTGGTCACCGGGCTTAAATTTTTTTTCCCTCCATCTTTATTATTTTTTCACTTCTATTTGGGGTTATATCATGGTACCTCACTTTAGGTTATACTATATTTGAGACTCAATTATCTATTATGATTTTTTTTTGGTGGTTGGGTAGCTACACATTGTTTATTCACTAATGCTTATAGCTTTCAGGGTATTTTGTGATTCAAATATACTTATGAATATGTGCTACATTATAATGGTTGCTGGCTTCTTGCCTTTTATGGGTGACTATGGAACATATGCTACATTTTGATATCTGGTCATTGGGCTTTTGATTTTGTTGTTCTAACTTCTTATTTCTTTGGTCCTTCCATGTGAGCCCACTTCATGATATTGCAATTAAGATTAAGATACTATACTTAAGACTTAGTTATTCTTTTAGAACATTGTTTTTAAATTTGAGCAATGAGGATATCCAATTGTGGCAAGCCATAACCAAATGTCTTAGAAAACATTTTCTTCTCAACCTTGAGATTGTTTTTAAATTGTGGCGTCTATTGCTCTTTGCCAAAAAAAATTTAATCATACTGCCTTATTTTATAGAAACTGCTCTAACTGCTACCTCTTGATGTATTTCCTTCTTAACTTGCAAGCTCTCTAATCTTTTTTGCCTTGATCTACTTGAGCTCATATTTTGTGTTATTTCATAGCACGTTCTTATTTGACTATTTTTGGCCTTTTTGATTCTCGTTTTCTATAGTTGTAATAATATTTTTTGTTTTGTTTTGGAGCCACAAGTGTAATAATATCTTTTCCTTATAGTGAAGTTGGGCACGACCCTCGTTTTACCCATGAAAAAAAACTTTGGAGTTATTTTAAATTTAAGACTTTATATTTTATTGTTTGATTTGAAGGAAAATGAAATTAATTTAATAACAACAATAATAGGTGACTGCATATAGTGACTGGGTGGAGATTGCGTAAGGCTGTGAGAGGAAGGCGTTATATTTGTTCGTGCTTGATTCATTCACAATTCGTCTGAGCTCATGTTAGAAATGACTTATAAATATCATTTTTGTGATTGACTAGCTCATTTTGCTTATTTGTTTGCGACTTGTCTTCAACTCAAATGATTATAAAAAAATAAATTTTAATATTTTTAAATAAAGTATAAAATATTAATTATTTATTATTTAATTAACATGAACTAAAATGAGCCGAACACAATAAGGTAACACTTTATTCGTGTTACGATTGTTTATAAATCAAGCTTAAAATAAGTATTCGTGATTGGTTCACTTGTTTTAAGAACAAATCGAAATTGGGTTATTTAGCGACCCGAACAAGAATTATTCATCAAAAATATTTTTCCTTAGAGGCCTACTTATAATGAGCTAAAAATGTCCGGATTATAAATATCATGCCTATAAGTCTATGTCGAAGTCAAACTATTATGTATTTATATTTTTTGAACTACTAGAAACTTATATAAATCGACATCCTTTTACATGGGGTTGCTTGAAAAGAGGCTATCATCGCAAAAATAAATAAGTATGTGACGCTGTTTAAAAATACATACGAAACGACTTTAAAATATTTAAGATTCAACCATTCAAGCAATTGATGGCCATAATGCATGATTTGTTGGAGCGTTGAGTGGGAACAAGAACATGATTTTCCGACTAAAATCAACCGTCGTGTCCTTAAAATACCATCAGTGGTCATTTTTAATATTTGATTTAGAGGCTTTTACCTACGAGAAAAATTTGCGTTCGTCTTATGTAGGCTACAGGGAGGATATTAGGAGTTATATCCGCGTTATGCCCCCTGTAACTAGCTATAACTTACCTGTAACTAATAAGTTTCACACTGTTGTTTTCATATATTTGTAAGTTACATGTAGGGGATATAACGAGATATAACCCTCAATACTCCTTCGTATAACATACGCAAAATTTTTCCTTTACATACACAGCACTCAAAATTTTTCTATTTACCTATATCCATTAAAGCTTTCATAATTACAAATCTCATAGAAAAAATAACACTCATTATCATCTTTTAATAATCAAATCCATCTTTTAATTTATTTAGTATTATGTGTATAAAAAAGAGAGGTATATCCATAATAATTGTCAAATTTCTCTTTAATTTAATATATATTGCTGTAAATGTTAGCATCTTTGATAAAAACGAAAAGATAAAACATGAAGATTTACATATTTACCACACAACTTTTATTTATTTACATATCTAAAATCCAAATTTTGATATTTAAACTTATAACATGATAGATTTATAAAACTATAAATGAAAAGTTTTATTTCACTGTTAAGAAGTTAATAAAAATTGTATTTTTAATGTGATATTAAAGATTTGAGTGATAAACATGTATTTTTAGATGTTAGATATGTAAATATAAGAATTGTATACATACATAAAATACTGCCAACATTTCTTATGGGCTATAATCACAGTGAATAGGTTGTATATCTAAATTGACTCAATGGGGAACAATAGTTACTGCGAATTTTTATTCACTGTAGACCCTCTATTTTATTTTATTTAGCAGTAATTACAATTAGAGCAAACCCTTCGTGTGAGCAACATACAAGCAGAGCATAACATAAACCATCCAAAAAAGCCAGTTCTTATCACATCTAAGCGTTACTTTTACATTTTTACCACCCAAATCTTTCATATCACATACCAAATACCATTATTTTAATTTTTAAATAGTGGAATTCAGCTTTTCATGCAAGATCAAATGGCATAAATCAAAGAAATTGAAATTCAAGTGTTTAAACATGTAAATACATAATAATTGAATGGTATGCATGTAAATCCACCTAAAAATGAAAAAAAAAAAAGCTGCATTTGCTAAGATTTCGACCAAATATTTCAGGAAAATAAAACAAAAATCCTGCACAGTTAAATAACACCTACTTTTCTGGTTCAGATATGAAACATAACATTTCAAACCTTATTGATGGCAGGAGAATTCAGTATAATATATATATATATATATATATATACTGAAAATGTCGATCATTTAGAAAAGTGGGACTAAAAAATTCAAGACCACAAATTTGAATTTAAAAGCTTTAAATTCGTATAAATTCAACAGCATGAAAAGGCTTACCATCTCAACGGTCAAAAAACAGAACCAATACAACAGTACAATCTCAGCTTTATATATATTTCCACCCAATGTGCGAGTTTTTTTTCATGTCATCCGACAGAAATTTCCGCAAAATCTCATAAAACCAAGCGTGAGAAACTCCCCAAAAGCTGGAACCGGATGAGGATGACAGAAGCCAGTCAACAGACCGGAAATATCACCTCTCAGTATTAGCAGAAACCCTCTGCATTATCAAAGCCTCAGCTGTACGAATCGCTTCCGGGGCTCCAGTAATTGTTACCTTTCTGCAATGGGTATAATATATAAATATCATTTCTATGAAGGCTTTAATGAAAATTAGAATGTTACCTATCTGAAGTGCCAGACATGAAATCTCCTCTATCTGAAATTTTGATCTTGGCACCGCTAATCTGCAGAATACAGGCAAGTCTGTGACTTTGATTGTTTAAGATTCAAGCTGTTTAGTATATTTTCAAATAATTTCATGCAACTAAGGAATAGAAGAAATGTGCCATAAGATAATAAAAGGAAATCATCAACGAAGATTATTGATCGTTCATACAAGTTGTTGAACAAGCTTGGAAAGAAATAGATAATGTTTTGAAGTTTCGGTGAAAAAGATGAGCAGAGTTCAGTCATCACTCATCACACTAACGATATATTGTAAAACAGAACTTCAATTTATGGTTATTCAATTATGATGTACCAACATTAATTACAAATAAGTGAGCAATATCCGACATGCACCAAACATCGACAAGCGTGCTACACGTGTTGGACACACTTGCCGCGAGTCCAATTAAAAAACAAAAAAAGAATTTTCACGCGAACATGTCCTCAAACGTTACATTTAAATTTTATAAATAGTAACAAAATTTATAATAAAATATCAGATTTTGATGATTTATGTTGTGCCAAGCGACTGAATTTTCTTCAAATGCAATATTCAAAATAAAATATTATTGATCATATTTTTAGGTTTTTATTAAATTTTGATTACTTAGAGGTTGTTTGGGATTAATTTTTGCTTTATGTTTTTTGTTTTAGAAAACAAAAAAAGAAAGAAAACAAACAGAAAAAACGGTATTTGTCGATTTGTTTTTGTTTTATTTCTTAATTTATATTTAAACTAAACATTGTTGTTTTTAAAACACCCAAAAAACAAATAATGTGTTTTTATCTGTTTCTAAAACATTTTTTTTTTCCGCGACCAATCAGACCCCGACCTTGCCCTCGATATCCTCCGCTGAACTTCCCTCCCAACCTGGTTAGCACCACTCGCCGTCAACCTACCACACCATGCTCCACATATCGGTTACCTCCTGCTGCTTCTGCACCGTCGAATCCCTATTTTCGATGTCCTCTCTAGCGCCTGCCCTCCTCATCTCCCCTCCCCTCCCAAACCACGCTATCGATTTTTGCTGCTCCAAACGCCGCCTCTTCTCCCATGCATTTGAACTTTACAAGCTTATGCTGCGCTCCATCGCCTGTCACCCCTCTCTTGAGACATTTTCCCTTCTCGCAGTTCTTGTCAATTGATTTGGCAAGCCCCCTATTTGCTACATCTATCTCTGTTCTGTCAGTTACAACTGGAGAGGACACTGTATCTTTCTGTACAAAGGAAGGCTTTTGGTTGGCATATGCATCTATTATACCAATAATGAATCACTTTTTGAGGATATCAACAGATTTTTTATTGTTGACTTGAGAGAAGCTTATTTGTGATTACTATCTTGAATCTGGCATGTGTTTTAATTGCTCTGATGGAATAAGGAATACAAGGATGTGAGGGGGCCTTGATATCTTTCTAAATTTCAATTATGTTCAACCAATTTTTGAAAAAATATACTTTTATTTTTAAATAGAAAATACTCAATCAAACATATTTAAAAAAAAAGATAAATCATAATAGTATTAAACACGTTTTCTAAAAATAGAAAATATAAAATAAAATAAAAACAAAACAAACTAAAAATAAAAATAAAAATAGGAAACAGAAAGTGATCCTAAAAAGGGTCTTTTTTGTTGTATTTATTTTCACAATTTTTTAATTTTGTCTACTATCTTGATTTATGAATAATATGACAATTAGTTATATTTTAGTCACTCTTAAATATCATTATTTTTTCATACTTATAATGTTTGGATTTTTTTATTTATTTCATGTTCATTTAACTTTTGTATACAAATATATAACTTTAAAAATTGATTATTATTATTATTATTATATATATATATATATATATATATATATATATATATATATATATATATATATATATATATCAAAAACGGTGTCCTATATTTTCAAAAAATAGTCGCTTTCGTGTTACCGTCTATGTATTGGTGCATCTTATTTCTTCAAAGAAACCTTTAATTTTTTATTTTTTTTCATGATACTCAAATTAGTAAGGCCAAACTATCCATCAAGAGAAACATTTATAGGCATATTGACATTTATTTTTGGCCTATATCATGTACTTTAAGCAGACCTCTTCTGATAAAACATGTCACCAAAAAGATTACTAGAATGTTAACCATTTTGTTCTCACAAAAACCGCCACAATAAACAAAAACTAAACAGAGAATATACTCATATGTTGCATGTTACATGAGGAAATCTAGAATGTAAAACTTAAAAGCACTAAAAAGATTTCATTGAAAGGAAATTACCAACCTGAGTAATTTCCATAATGTTTCTGCCTCCACGACCTACAACAGCTCCAATATGTTCATCTGCCACACCGAAGGTCACTGAACTTCCTTGGGCATCGGCGGAGCCCGCAGGTGACCTTGCAGAAGTTGCGCCCTGTTGGTAAAGTTAGAAAAGAATATCACTGTGTAATTAAATTAAGAATAGGAGCATTAACATACACACCACCCAATACCTATGAAGCTCTATATCTAACACTAAAACTTTGATTTTTACATTAATACCACCCAAATCCTTCAAATCACATAAAAAATACCATTTTTTTTTTTACTTTTAAAGAGTGAAATACACCATTTCAAGCATAGATAAGACGGCATATGTATGTAGAAGTAAAGTTTAGTGTTAGATATATGTAATTACATAGGAATTGAGTGGTATGTATGTAAATCTTCCTTAAGAATATCACGTGAGTCTAAACAAATTAAAATTAAAATCTAAATTAAACTATGGTAACAAATTTTTGTTAACATGAAGGAGACAACAGTAGCTGTAGAAGAAGCTTATCAAAATGTCAATGAAACGAAACAGTGTAACAGTAATTTATTATAATTTCATGTTAAACAGATCTACCAATGTGAGGAAGATATGACTTTCTCAAATACGTCCAGTTAATAAAAAAATGAATGAAATATTTTAAAACGTCGAGGAAACATGGGGAAACCTTTATTTGTAGGGAAGGGCGACCCAAACTTTTAGCTTGTTTGAGAGTATGTCAGGTGGATTTAAAGGAACCAAAGAAGGGCAGAGAAAACAAGTCACATAAAAGTAAGGATACTCAGCCATCCCCCCTAACTGTTTTTTTTTTTTTTTGTATGGTAAATAAGATATTATTTCATAAACCATACTAACATATTTCAAGACATATAGCAGCCAAATTCAATTATGCAATCAAATTTTACCATATTAATAAAAAGGGACTATTGTAAGCATGAGAAGCCTAAGATTAATAGATTGAAAAATTATTCTTCTCAAGAAAGATTTACTCTTAAACGACACCCTAACCTGTCTGAAACTGTTCTTCCTCTGCAATTAACTAAGAACTCCATATCTACAAGTAGTTGCCTCCTACCGAGCGAAGTAAACAATCTTCCTAAAATCATACTAAGAATTCTACCCGATTACAAATAAGTTTAGAAATATAAAACACAGATTGAAGAACAAAGACCTTTGTGAGTTTCACACTTCCTCTTTCTTCCACTTATGAAAGAGAGTCATATGTGGTTCTAGTTGCAACCTGATTCTTGTAAGAATGGAAGGATTGGAAAGCAATCATATCACATGTTATGTGATTTGATGCTCCAGGGTCTACTATCCAAGGTTGATTCTTCCCGTTGAGAGCAACAAATGCAGATGGAAGACTATCTTGATGTGCTAGAAAGCTAGTAGAAAGCTCAAAAAATTCTCAGAAGCTTTTGAAGAGCTTCAAGTTGTTCCTTATTGAATGGAATATGTTCATGAGATTTGTTTGCCTAATTGATGTTGTGTTTGTTTGATTTTTCCGATCACCTTGCAAGCAATTAAATTTTTTTCTTATGAAAAATAACATACTTGCATATAAACAAGGCAAGCAATTACATTGCAATGTTTGACTATCTTGATGTGCTAGAAAGCTAGTAGAAACCCGCAACATGGTGTGTTGATTACAAGCTTATTGCAAATTTTTCCGATCACCTTGCAAGCAATTAAATTTTTTTCTTATGAAAAATAACATACTTGCATATAAACAAGGCAAGCAATTACATTGCAATGTTTGACTATCTTGATGTGCTAGAAAGCTAGTAGAAACCCGCAACATGGTGTGTTGATTACAAGCTTATTGCAATGTTCACACCATGGTTTGTTCTTCTTTGATTTATTGTCCTGAGATGATTTGCGTGTATGAAAGCCAAGTTGTCAACAATTTATCTAGCAGAATTATCTTTCATCATGAGTTTGCTCATGTTCTCTCCCTTGGTACTTCAGCAAAGACTTCACAAATTGAGGGAAGAGTTTTGGTCCCAATGATTCTTCCTCTGACTTCAGCTAGTTTTTTTGTTGAGCCCTAGAAGGAACTTGAAGGTTCTTTTCTGTTCAACAATGGCTTTGTAAAAAGAAGAATCTTATGAGCACCTATATGCGTATGTTTCATATATATCTAGTTGGAGCAAATATTTGAAGAGAGTGTTGAAGTGTTGAATAACAATCAACACACCATGTCGCGGGTGTTGTAATCTAATTTCAATCTCAAATAACTCAGAGGTGTTGTCAACACTTGAATAGGTTTCCCTTGTGGCATCCCATATTTCTTTTGTCATTTTATACAAAACGAAATTTTGTCCAATTTCTATGGTTATGTAGTTGGCAAGACAAGATATGCCATGTAATCTTCAATCTTTTATCGCCGATATTTACGATCAGTAATTTTTTTGTTCAGGATTTTTCTCGATGAGATGATCTTCTCCTTTATCACAAATCTACATAAAGACTGATCGAGAACATTGGAGAAAATTAGTGTCATGCCGCTTGTGATTGGTGATGTAAGATAAGATTTCAAATGTTGTAGAACCCAAAATTCTAGGTCCAAATTCAAAAATAACTTCTGAAGACAAAGAAGCAGCTTTTATGTTGTATTTGTTCGTCATGATGAGTCGTTTGTAGGAGCTTTGACAGAGATTTCCACAAGATAAGTTGTCAGGCATCAATGCGGGATTCCAACTAGATTAAGAAACTGCATGTCACTGACTCAGAATTGATGTTTGAGAAGAAAATTGTCTGTCGTTAGCACAAGATTTCCAAAAGAGAGAGATTATCTGTCAAAAACACAAGATTTCCATTAGATAAGAAAATTCAAACTGAATAACGACTACAGAGAAGCAGTCGTAATCGCGTCCTGTAGGGAAGGCCCAATTAGGATTTCCAGTGAATCCAACCGAATAGCAACTAGAAGGAGACCCACAAGAGAATCGTGCCCGGAAGAAGTCACACATAGGAATTGCTTCTAGAATTGTGCCTGAGAATCTAGGGCCTTGGCATAGCTGCAAGGGGAGGCACGACAATAATAGTAGAGGAATGTAGGCTAGTTGGAGGAATTTCAAATGCTACAGGGAAGATTCCAACTGTTAGAGAGGCCCTGACGGCTGAAAGAAGGGCTAGAGTTTGTTTATTTGCTTTGATACCATGTAGGCTTTAGGAGAAACTTTCTTAGAGGAAAAAACTCTTTAATTTCTCACTAAACAAATAATTAATATATATAGAATTTAAAGTAAACCTCTTACAATTAGAGGGAAATTCAAATCACAATAAAGCAGAAAAAAAATAAAACACAAGAATGAATAATTATGGGAGAATAATTTCTCTCCGCATATGTAACGACGGATTCATGGTTTCCTCAATGAACCTTACTTGGAAAACCATAGAGTTTGCCCAACAACCATGTGATATTAGTTAATTAATCTTAGGGCATATTGTTCAACGAAGACTTGGTGTGCTCGATGCCCATCTATAACTTCTTGGTTTGGCAAACCAAAAGGCCTAGCCTTCTCAATGGGTTTAGACGACACCCCCACAACTCAAACCAACTTGGTACGACTAAACAAACTTTAAGTTGTGACATAAAAACAATGCAATGATAGAAGACATCAAACTATTCATAAGATCAGAATTTTCAAAAGAATATCTAAAAATGATATGAACTCTAAAATGTTATGCAATACAGCTAGCATCTACTAATAATAACTAAAACTAGTTGGTTAGCTCAAAATCCAGAAACGGTTTTTATGAAATGCCATTGGGAAAATTCCCATAGAGTTATGAAATCAAATTGTGTATGATACATGGTAAGCACTGGCACTCTTTTTTCATAGGGATATTCATTCTCCAACCAAAATAAAATAAAATTAGGAAATGACTGCCCACAAACAAGGTAATGAAGGAATTCGTCAAAGATGTCAAAAAATCAGATAGCAAGCATCATTTATGCTTAAAAATTGATGGATAACAAAAATAAGGACATGACAAAAAATAATATTTGATGTCCTATAAATAAAATCCATACCCGTTAATTAAAAAACAAATGCACATTTAAACAAATTAATTTTATGTTCTGAAAAACAGGCGTCCAATCCTAGATCTTTGGCGATGAGATATATATATCTAATATGTTCAATGATCAACATTGCACTTTGGAGATGAGATATCTATATCTAATATGTTCAATGATCAACATGGCATTCCAAGAATTATAAAGAATAAGTGAAAACAGGGTAATATAAATGCACATGTACTTAAAGTTCCACGATTGCAAATCTCACTTCTGAACTTTTTAATTAAAACAAAGAGTTCAACTCACATTAGAATACTAAGTTTGTGGTTTTAGAGCACAAAAACAACAAAGCAAGATAAACTATGTTATTATACATCCTTGTTAAACAGCACTTAACTGTTTAATACAGTAAAATAAGCCCCTCTACGTCAGTTTAAAAAGTCTTCATAATACTTCTAATCAGTCCTCATGCAAGATAATTTCTGCTGTATTATGGAATTCATGTCAGAAGGAATCTAGGAACATGGCTAATTAATAACATAGATCAACCAAAAAGGCCTTATGGCCACTACTTCAAATATCTAAATTTTCAGTTATTTAGATTAATAACAGGGTTTAAAGCCGGTAGGTAAGATGAATGTAAATGTAATTCATTTTGAAGTACCTAGGGTCACCAGTATAACTTGGACCTATTGGGGTGGGATAAATGCTAAATAACTCATCATCATTCACATGTAATAAACATGAAAATTTCATAATTATGAAAGATAGAATATTAAAACCTGAAATTCATATATTTTACTAATCACGTATGTGCAGCAGGAGGAAAGGCAGAAAATTTCATATTAGAACATGCAATTCATATATCTAACCTTGGAACCAGTGTGTCTTCCTCCAATGCCATTAGGCCCATAATTTGTTGCATTATAAGACATAGGAGGCATCACGTAGCCAACAGGAGCAGCAGGGAAGGCAGAAAAATTTGCCCCTGACATTGAATTTTAAAGAAAAAAAGTTCAGACAATCTGACTTGAAAAGGTTAAGCCAAAAAGACTAGCACAAAAATGTGGATCTCGTAAATTTAAACAAACTTCGTAGCAAACTTCTACCAAATAATTTTAAATAGCAGACAGAAACATAGAAACAAGACAATGCACTTGCATGGTTATGACTTGAAAAGAAAAAACTAGCACCGGTTAGATGTTGAAGTACAAAAAGTAGTAATAAGATATTCCATGTCAAATTGCAAGCAGCGGTAGATGTGTGGAGTGATTATTTTTCATTGCAATAAATGGGCAAGACTGGATGATACTGAAGATAACCCAAAATCACGATAGAAAAGCAGATTTTTATTATTCAAAACAACAGGGTTACAAAAAAGACTCAAAAAGATTAGAAAACACAACAAAACAACAAGATCCCGCAAGAGCCGTATAAGACATCCATGGACAGGGGCGAGAACTGACGGGGATAGTTGACAGTAGATGGGATGGGAGAAGGCTAGGGTCTTGTTAGTGGCTGTGACTGGGAGGGTTTTGTGGTTGGTTAATAGCAGAGGAGAGTGGGCCTGGTTATGGGGGAGCCCGGGAGGTAGGAATTGCAGGTGGGAGATTGGTAGGCCTGCAGGGGTGCGGCAGATGCAGCAGGAATGTAGTGCCTGGAAAGTGCAGCAGGCTGGTGGAGCAGGTTACGGCAGATCCAGGGCTGGAAAGGGGACTAGACGGTTGGAGGAGAGCGGTAGGGAATGTTGGCAGGACGGGGAAGGCTGCAGGGGGGTTATGGCCGAGAGATGGAAGTAAGTTTGGGTGAACCGGCGGTCAGCAGGAAGAGGGGCTGGAGGCTGGAATCAAGGAAGAGGGACTGCGGATGGGGAGTGGAGAAAGGATAACTATCCCTTTCGGATCGAATTATAGACGGAGCACCCCTCAAACCCTTGAAGAAGATCACCATCTCGGACGAGTTATAGCTGGAACACCTACGTAGAGAAAACAACAATCTTCGACAAGCAGGACAGAAATCTGAAATCAAGAAGGCAAAAACTGAACCCTAAAATAATAAACAACATATTTATAATAAGATAGGACAAAAGGGGGAAGGGGTGGTATTTCTCACCCAATAGCAGCCGGCCGGTCTAGCCTCCTTGCTGGACCGGTCCCTTGGCCGAACCAACTGGTTCAGCCATAAAAGTCACACGTCACTAGCACTCACAATTTAAGAGGTTTACAATAATAAATTCAAGGAAAATGATGGTTTAAATTGTAAATGGTTAAGAACCTTTCTAATATGCCCAGAAGCAGCCCGGAAGATCAAAAAAACTGCATGAAAACTGATGTTTGCATTTACAGAAGTAATATATATGGTGTCAAATAAAAAAAAAAGAAACTTGAAGAATAGCAAAAAATAAGAGATGCAAGATATAACAATCTAGAGTTTCCGCGAAAACGCTCAAAATCACACACAACAAATTGAGGTTCAATAACTATGAATAAACAAATATTGCATTTCCTGATGAAACCAGAAGAAAGAGAAATATATGTCAACTACACATTTAATTAACAACCGAAGAAAAATCTTTCAAAAAAAATGGAAAATGTAACAAAACACAATTTAATCAAGACTCATACAACAATTAAAAAAATACCAATCACAATATATTTGACCAAAATCAATTTCACTTGCCAACGAATCACAAAATATAAAAACAAAAAGTAACAAAAAAAACACCAAATTAGAGATTTAAGCTTCACATCAGCACAAAAAAAAGAAAAAAGAAAAGAAATAGCTTCCCCTAAAATTATCAATAAAAACTTGCACAACATTCTAAAATTTACATCCAACCATTCCAAAAACTTGAGACATAAAAATTTCTTTAATCAATAGTTCTTTGTCCATGCCTCGAAACTTCTAAATAGTTATACAAAATAAATTAGAATAAATCGTCAGCCCAAAGAGTTGAAAGTTCAATGGCAAAATAACGAACGCAATTTGTGAGTCCATCTTAAGTAACAATTATATGCACCGTTTTGGGATGGAACCGACATCCAAAGAAATACTCAGAAGTTTGAATCACAAGGGTTGCAAGGTGAGCAAAATAGCAAATTACAACTGAAAACTTCCTAAAAGAACTTTGTTGCAAATCATAATCAGCAAACAATAGAATAAAATGACAAATGATAACAAATGAGATAAAAATCATGAAAGCAATTCGTTCAAGCACATATGCATTTCCACATTTGGTTTACTCAAGATAATTGAGTAACAGATCGGATTATTAATCAAATTCTTTGAATGCTATGATTTGAATCTCTTTCACATCTATTAATTGTGGTATGTCCATGAAGACTACCAAAAAATCATGATTGGATATACCACCATTCATCCAACTACTCCCCATTAATTTAATTCAAACATAAATATCAACTCTAAGCCTAAAACTTGAAAACCTCAGAACACAAGAGTACTATTTAGCTAGTAAAAGCGGTAATCAGCATAGAAAGCCTCAACATTTGGTCTAAAAAAACTTGATCTAACATTAGAAGAAATATGGTTAACTAAACCTAATCTATCCGAAGTAAAACAGTCTTTTCACAAGACTGAGGACGCTTGCGGGAAAGAGAGTGGCCTATTTTTTGAACTATCAAAATAGCATAAAAATACATCTCCAATCATGGTCAAATAGAATGATCTAGTATTTAATGAATCTCATCATCTCATCCCTTTGACATATAGTTGTGCAATCCATCCATTGAATTAGTCTGCCTCAAATTCATGAAATGTGCAAGTTCCAAATTCTATTTATAACAGTTCAAACTCTATTAAGTCCCTATCTCAATCTAGGAAACCCTATCACAAAATCTATAAAGATACCATCCCACTTCTTCTCATAAATAGGCAATGTCTATAGTAGAATACTCAATTGTTATTGCATAACTTTCACCATCTAATGAAATTCATAACCTCTGCAGCATTTTCTTCAATCCAAGCCACCAAAACATCATCATCAAGTGTTTATATATCTGACTGCTAGTAGTGTGAACGCTATAATCCGCATGAGCCTGTAAAATCTCCTTTCACCAACCCAAATAATTGATAACCCATAAACAACCTCCACATCTTACTATGCCACAGTCATCAACAGTTACTTATGCTCACTTTCTTGGCTTGGCTAGATGAGTCAATTTCAGGTATTTTTAGTCATTTTCTAAGCTCTCCAAATCCTCTCCAATGAGGTTGATTGAAAAGTCATGTGAGATAAATAGCCTTCATGCTAGGGGTGTAAAGAATTGAGTCAAGCTCGAGCTACAATCGACTTGAGCTTGTTCTTGATTAGTTAATAGAGTCTCAAGCTTAATATCATGAGTTCAAGCTAGTTCATTTATTATTCGTTTCAAAAAGCAATTTTGGAGTGCACTCAAGGCGCGCCCTGGGGCGGAGCGTAAGGTCTTCCGCACTAAGTCCATGAGGGGGGCATATACACACACGGGGCTTATGCCCGGGAAGTATTAGACCACAAAACGCGCTCACAGAGCATACACCCAACCTCCCATTTTAATAAAAAGGGATTGAAAATACCACATTCTAAATACTTATTCAATTTTAGCTGCACGTAGTCATCCCCGCCCCAACCCAACCCGTTGTTTGAACTCGATTTCTCCTTCTTCTTCCTTCCTCTTCTTCGCACAGTAACTGTGCACTTACATCCTTCTTCTTCCTTCGACTTCGCATCATCCACGTCATCCTATCCTCTCACATGCAAGCTGTCGGACGCAAGGTTGGACAGGGCTTGTCTGCATTGTCTTCTCCCGCACTTGCCCGCATTTTCTCACGCGCACTTGCCCGCATTTTCTCACTCGCACTCCCGCTACATCGTCTTCTCCTATTCTCGCCAGAAGTTTGCAATGTTTTATGCTACTATATTTGTGGCTACTGTAGTATAGAAAGTAGAAACATTGAAATTATGTGTCTTTAATTTATCATTTTCTTGTACCACATTTTTTTCGTTACTATAATAATTGTGCTGCATTTGTTTATGATCTCACTATAGCTGCTGCAGTAATTTCATTGTAGCTGCTACAGTGAACCACAATTTTTTTTCCTCACATGTTAAAATTTTGCTAAAGATCACTCTAGCTACAATATATCACAACTTTGTTTTTCCTGTATGCAATTTGCTAGAGGTGGATTTGATCTTTTTTCTTTTTAATGTGTTAGGTTAGTTATTAACAATCAGTAATGGAAGAGAAGGATTGTGTGGCCGGCAGTAGCCACACTAGCAAGAAAGACTTTGCATGACAATATACAAAAAGCATGCCTAATAAAAAATATTTTCGATGGCAGGTTTGCATTTCAGTGTGTAGTGGAGCAATAAACAGGATCAAACAATATCTTGCAGACACACACAAGGGCATTAAGCCATGTACTAAAGTCCCTACTAAAGTTCAAGAGAAATGTAAGAAAGCATTAGAAGAAGAAACAAAATTTAAAGCACAACGTGACAGTGTCTTCAATGATATTAGAAGCAATGCAACAAATATTGGTGAAGATCAAAATGCTACAAACTCATCATTAGTTGACTCATACCAGAGGACACCTAGAGTTAGAGGTCCAATGGATTCTTTCACCACAACACAAGCAAGAAATTCAACTCTAAATTCTAAGTGGAAAAAAGATGAAAATAAAGAAGCATGTAGGACAATTGGTTGTTCTGCTACTCAGTCGGATTAGAGTTTAATGTTGCCAATGACCCATATTACATGTATATGTTTGAAGCGGTTGCTAATTTTGGATCTGTTATTACTCCGTCTATAATGCATGAATTGAGAATTTGGATAATCAAAGATGAGGTTGCTACAATCAATAAGATGTTAGATGAGCATAAAAAGGTATGAAGTAAATATGGGCGCTATATTATGTCATACAGTTGAACAGATGGAAAAGATAGAACTTTGATTAATTTTCTTGTGTACAGTCCGGCTGGGACCTTTTTTCTTAAATCTGTGAATGTTTCTCATGCTATAAAAACTAGTGATTTACAATTCAATTAATTGGATGACGTGATCGAGGAAGTGGGAGAAAAAATATGTTGAAAATTATAACAGATAATAGGTCAAGTTATATGAATGTGAGTAAAAAAACAAGGAGAGAAGACTATTTAATGGACATCATGTGCAGCACATTGTATTGACATAATGTTAGAAGACATTGAAAAGTTGAAGATACATGAGAGCATACTCGCAAAAGCAAAACAACTTGTAAAATTCATTTATGGGCACACATGGGTTCTAGGCTTGATGAGATCTTTTACAAAGGAGAGGGAACTTGTTCGTCCAAACATCACACGGTTTGCTACTACATAGTTGACCCTTCAAAGCATTTACAAATAGAGGCAACCACTTCAGACAATGTTCTCGTCAGAAGCTTGGTGTTCTAATCAATGAGGAAAGAAGATGAACGGTATAAAAGCTCGAGTTGTTATTTTGTTTGATCCACATTTTTTGGGTCATTTTGCTTATTGTATCAAAAGTGTTATGTCGCTTGTAAATGTTCTAAGAGAGGTTGAGTCAAAAGAAAGGTCAGTCATAGGTTATATTTATGAGTTAATGGATTCAACAAAAGAAAAAATTGTTTTTAAGTGTGGGCATAATGAAAAGATGGACTTATTTGGAAAAAAAAAATTGATGAAATATGGTAAGTCTAATCTCATAAACGAGTAATGCAGCTGGTTATTATTTAAACCCTCAATTTTGCTTTAAGGATAATTTTTCTAACGATGATGTGGTAAAAGAAGGGCTAATTGCTTGTATGAACTGGACTTGAATGATAACTTAATATGAGAGTTTTAGAATAGAGCAGCTGTGGATTCAAGAAAGTTGAGATCTCCTGTTGATTGGTGGATGAGATTTGGTGGGAAAACATCTAAGTTAACGAATTTTGAGATTCGAGTTCTTAGCCTCACATGCAGTTCATCAGGTTGTTAAAGAAATTAGAACAATTTTGAATCGATAATATTTTTTTTTATTTTTTTTATTTTTTCAAAGTTAAAATTATTATTATTTGCTTTCATAATCAGCTCTTAAAAATAATATTTTTTTAACTTGGATTCATACCAAAAAAATATGAACCAAGGAACAAATAAGTTTCATATTTACATTTAATTATGCTTTACATGAATAAGCATTCTTAATTTCTTATAGCAAAAATATCCTAAATATTTATGAGTCTTTTTGTTTGTGGATATAATTTAGGCAACAATGATAATGAGAAATAAATTATGAATGCACCAGAGATTGAGTATGATGATGACTTCAATAAAGTAGACAAGGAATGCAAAGAATATGAATGACATAATTGCAATTTGTATACAACTATTAGTGAAGAAGAAGAAGATTTTGATGATGAGTTTCAAGAATGAATAACCTTTAAGGATTGAAATCAAATGATCATAAATTTATTTTTTTGGCTCAAACATCTTTACTTATATTTACATGTTTCTATTTTTTGTGGATTTTTAATATCATGAAGATTCTAATCCTAAAAGACTTGTTTTATTTGTGTTTAATTTTTTTTATTATGCACAAATAGCTTATTTTTTCCATTTATATATATATATATATATATATATATATGTATATATATATATATGTGTATATATATATATATATATATATATATATATATATATATATATATATATATATATATATATATATGTGTATATATATGTGTGTATATATATATATATGTATATATATAGTTAGTTAGTTAATACTGTGGGGGCTTACACTCAACACTTTGAGGCTCACGCCTCGCTCATAACAGCTAAAATGCCCTGCCTAATGCCCAAGCCTTCTAAAACATTGTTTATTATTAAAAGAAAAAAAATGATTCAAACTATTATTAAAATAAAGTGACAAAAAAAATAAATAATAAAAAAATAAATAATAAGAAACCAATTAATATAAGAAGATAACATATAATTTTTAAATACTTTTAATAAATTTATTGCTAAATTATTGAATTATATTTTATTATTAAGTGTAATTTTATAATAATATTTTTTAACACAAGTCGGCTCATAAACTAACGAGTAACGTTAGATTTGGTTCAAGCTTCGTTTGTTAACTCATCGAGCTCAAGCCACAAGCCATTTATCAAGCCGAGCCTGAGCCAACACTCGAGTTGGCTTAGCTCACTCACAAAATTAATTCATGCATATAAACTAATATTACTACACCTAACTATAGTTTTTCTATATCCCAAATGAATGCTAACTAATTACTAATCATCCAGCTATTATTTCAATGGACTTATTGCATAATGCATCTACTATAAATTTGACCTTAAATATCGACAATCAATTTAAGACAATAAGTTCAAATCATCATGGATAAAATATATTTTAAACACTCATAATCAACATAAACCTCTTATTATACAAGAAGTGCCTTTAAATCTTCAAATACAAATACAATGATGATAAATTCTAGATCAAGTATATGACAGCTCTTCCCATGTTACTTAAATATCAAGAAGCATATGTACCGTCCTACATGTTGCATTATATCACAACTCGGTCATAATAAGAAGCATCACTAAATATTTAGACACCTTTAGCCCTAATTAGAATAGTCAGACTTCGTGCTAACATCAAACAATTCTTCAACTGATGAAAATAAAGTTTATTGTTTGTGATTCACCTAAATTGCACGATCATCTAAGTTAATCTAGACAATGGTAACATAATTTTAGAAATATCTTTTGACATACTTCTTGTAGTAGACTGTCAACTTCAAGTTGGCAGTTCAACTTCAAATCAATTTCAAGTTAGCGGGTTGAATTTGGATCATTTTTTGGGTTGGCGGGTCAACCCAAATCATCCAAAAAATTAAATGAGTTCGGTATTCGACAAATGTAGAAATGCATATCAACTATTAACCGAGAACTTAGGTTTTGGTGGTAGGTATCACGGTGAATTTTTGTGAAAGTAGAAAGGTTTGATTTTGAAAATTAAGGGTTAGGACTATGGGCGAACGATGTTGGAGATAATAAGTTGGGTTATTCAGAAATTTGATTTAAGGCAAAGACGACAAAATCCTAAAATCTAGGACTCATAGGGCTCTGATACCAGATATCACTCTAGAGCTCTTAAAAAGAGTTTGTGATACCGAAGTTTACCCAAACCACAACGCAAGAAACGAAATTAATAATAATGTAAACAAACAGTTACAACAATGATTCAAGAAAAAAAGGCAAAAAAAGCATAAATCGAAACACAGAACAAACATTACAATAAAGGCTCAACAATTAAAGTAACACAAGCCCGATGAGGAGGGAGTCCAGAGAGGGAGTGCTAGAACGGTGTTCGGGGAGGGCAGGAAGGGGACTGTGGTACTGTGTAGGGTGGCTGCAGAGAACTTTCGGCAACCTGGAAGGGCAGCAGAGAGGTCAAGGGGGGCTGGCAGCAACCTGGAGCAAAAGTGAGGCCGGGGGGGGGGGCACTGGCAACAACCTGGAAGAGCAACAGGTAGGCTGGATAGCTACCAAAGAGGTGGCTGGAAGGGTAGCAGAGATTCGGCAACCTATAGGGAGGCGGTCTAGATCAAGCAGAGATTTGTCATAGGGTTGTGGAGAGGGTGGACAACAACGGGAAGGGCGGAAGGATAGATAATTATCTAGGAGGGGTCGAGATACAGTTGAAGCCACACTCGAACATGTGGAGACGATCACCACCTCGGACATGGGACAGCCAGGGCAGTACCTTGACGTCAAATAAGCCCTCAAGAGAGAAAACACAAATAAATTGAATTCAGATTTCATAAAAAAACCAAGACCCTTACCCTAGATCTAAGAACTCCTATTTATAAAATATTTGATTCAATTTTAGAAAATATTAAAATACGAAAGGAATAATATCAGATTTCAGAATTTAGGCAAATCTTTAAAAATAGAGAAAGAAATAAAATCAGATTTCAGATTTTTAGGAAGGGTTAAATTAGTTAAGAAGAATAAAATCAGGATTTAAATTTTTAGGAAAGGTTTTAAATTAGAAAGCTTTTAGGAAAGGTTTTAAATTAGGAGTTGGAAAAAGCTTCCTCTATTTTTAAATTAGATTTCAATTTCAGGGAAGGTTTTAAAATTGGTAGGTGCCAAAAAGAAAAATAAGAGAAAGAAAAAGGAAAAGGAGGAAAAAAGAAAAGAGAGAAAATGAAGGAGGGGGAAGCAGCCCCCCTTCCTTGAGGACCAGCCGGTCCTCTCCCAAGCCCCGCGTCAGTTCGAGAAACGAATTTAGTGAGGAGGTGGCTGTGAAAAAATAAGGGGATGATAATATAGATGGTCGATGTCGCTTGGAGGGAGAGACAAATGACGTTCAAAGGCTATCTTGACTGAAAACAACGAAAAAATTAACAAAACGGCATGGTAAAAAGTTTTACTACATGTTCCTGCACAAGCTACAAATATGCCACACTTACAAAAGAAAAATGATACAACAAATGGGGTAGAAATCATAGATACAACACAGAAGGTGGGTGAAATTAATTATATTAAATTATTAATTGTTTCGACCTCTTTATTTTGGGGATTTATTTGAATCAGGGACAACTGCTCCCAGAGCTTTAATAAAAAAATACGTAAAAACAAAAAAGGGGAACCTGCAACCAAAAGGAGAAGGTGCTTTGTTATGAGGGGATTGATTCCTCTTTTGTCGGTTTGGCCTGTGCACGAGACCCAACTGAAGCCCTCTGATCCTCCCCATAAAGAGACTGCAACCTTCTCACAATACAGTCACATATACGCTAGCCAGAAAACAAACGATAGGAACGCCTGAAATTCCCTTTCTTACTGGTATGCCTCGCTAAATCCTTTATTCTCTGCGCCAGAAACACCTTGCCTGCTTCTCATGCCTGAGTCCATATCGGCACAGTCATGATTGAATCTAAGTCACAGAAAAAATGACGGGATTGTGACGCATAGAGCTCTTCAAAACTCCTTCCCTTCTGTCGTAAGCCATCGCTTATTCTCCTTTCCTGCCAGAAATCCTCGCATGTCGTACTTGTGTCGAGAAAGCAACAATGGGATCGCCGACATACAGAGACCAGAAGCTCACTCCCGTTGAGACCCAAAGCCGCCACATCTACCTATTCATTTGGATTGCAGCGCACGAAAATCTCACAACTTTGGCTCATTAGATTCTTCCTTGTGATCATAAAAATCAAAGGTGTAAAGAGAGGAGAGATGGGAGAATGAGAAAATTGTATGGAAGAATGAGCTTATGTTATTTTAATGTAGTATAATTGAAAACCTACTCGTTTCTTGAATATTGAAAGATTAGAAGTTATTTCTCAGTCGCAGTGTCATGTGACGCTGAACAACACAAACAAAAGCCCCGATAAAGGCCCCTAACTGAGGACAATGCCGACGATTTTAGTTTTACAAATGTTCTTAAAAAAAGATTTATTTGAACTTAAAATGAAGTCAAAATAGAAATAAAGGAAAATACAAATTGTAATTTAAAAGTTTCAGATTCGATTATTTGAATGTGATCAAATAAAAATAAATGTTCTGATTTAAATGAATGTTTATGCGATCTACTTAAATACATAAATTGGAGGAGCTAAGCTTAAATTTGATATACAATATCATAAATTGGAGGGGATAAGCTTGTAAGCTGGACTAAAATATGAATATATAATTAGAGAGGCTAAGCTTAAATGATGCCGGAGAAGAAAGCTCAAACCACAAAATTCAACTTTTATTAATTAAAAAAGAAGGCTACAACACACACAAGCTAGAAATAACATCACCAAAACACAAAAGCACACCTTCGGAAGATGGGGTAGCAGCTGAGCAACAGGGCAGTAGTTGGGACGAATGGCTGCTAGAAAGAGTGGAGGGGAAAAAGCTAGACAACAAGTTATTAAAATAAAAACGGGGTCGGCAACGTAGGGGGAAACAGTTGGGATTAAACGGTGGCTAGGGGAAGTGGAGGAGACGGAGTAGGGAAGAAAAAAGTGAGATACATTCGCCAGCTTGGAGTAGGATACAACCGGAGCACCACCACCTCCTCGGATACAGTCGGAGCACCACCACCTCCTCGGATACAACCCTAGAATAGGGAAAAAGATTTCACAAAGAAAATTTGAAATTAACTCACAGCCAAACACTACCTAAACACTTAGCAAACCGACATACATATAAGCAAAGGTGGGAAACAAGAAAGGGAAGAAGAGGAGGAAAAAGAAAGAAACGAAAAACTCCTACAAAAGAAAGGGGTGGGAATACTCAGAATAGCCATTAAAATGCTTCCATGAGAAGAATCAGAAAAGGAAGTGAAAGAGAAGTGCGGGAGGTCACTCACCTAGTCAGAAGCATCGCCCAGGCCTCTCGGACCGTCCCCCAATCGAACCGGTCGCCTGAAATCCCTCACACTCCCGCTGCCAGCCCACGAGGGATTGTTCCGCACTCGCGCCAATCTCAGAGTGTTGGGGAAGCTTCGACTTAATTAATTGAAGCATATGTCGGCACATAGACGATGAGAAAGCTGTTGTAATCTCTCGGGACGGACGGATTGTCAACTGTAGTTCTAGTAGGTCGATCCCGTAGGCATTGTTGTTTCAAAGCACATTCAGATAGAATAGGTATCCATCCGCCATTAGCACAACCTGAGTGGGAGTTGTTCTCGCAATGCAACTCTCGTGCCCTTACATTTGAAATCTTCTCTTTCCACTTCTCGTGCCTAGCGAGCGGTGGTTGAATAACAAGATTGTAAGGAGGACTCGATTCGGGGATAGAATCTATGTAAGTCTATGCCGCTCTCACTATCAGCTCCTCAAGGTAGCATCTTCTTCAGTGACAGGACTTGAATCCCATTGAAAAATTTTTGTCCTTATCTAATTCCATGGGTTCACTACCGGGGGGGGTCATTTCTCCCTTCTGGACAAATGGCAAGTTGTGCCCCATGCTAAATTGAAAATAACCGATGAATAACTCCACATGCTGTCCTCGACATGGCACCTATTAACCTCATTTTTTATATGCAGAACCTCCCCTTTTTTGCGTGCGACTCTGGGAGGGGCCTATAAATCTAAAATATCAGCAATGCTCTTATCTGTGATGGCCTTGCATCTGTGGTCGGCTTCTCAAACTCATGCCCTTTTTGGACATCCCAAGTCTGCCCTACTTGTGTTCCTTTTACAGTAGCTCGAGGTACCACCGCTTTATATTCTGCACGAATGTCCATTACACAAGATCACTACTTTCTAGAATGACTACTGTTAATCAACTAAAATCTCTCTCTCAGGTCCACTGGTGGCATCTCTTCCTCTCTAGCTGCAAGTGGAGAATCCTCCCAAAAGTTTTCAACTTCTTCAGTATCAACAATGCATTGCCCAATTTTTCAATAACACCGTGCTCAGTGAAACAGATATCTCCCTTGGTGCATTCTAATTCCACATGCCTTTGTGGCACTTACAACACTTGCTGGCCGTGAGAAATTTAGGGATGTGGTATAGTCCCCCCTATTCTATACTCTGAGTCAGTTTGTCCTCTGTCGGGATCGTCTTAGATGTTCCTCTGTGCAATCTGGCTGTAAGATCCCGAGGTTGACCCCTATCTATAAAATGTGAGGATCACTCGGTGGTGTTGTCCCTCCACTTCTGAAGAGAGAGTCTGAAGTTTTCGTCTACAATAAGCTGGTATAAACTAGTATTTTGTCTCCAGTTGCATTCTTAGATTCTCTCGTTCTCCTCTCCGACTCTACTGATCACGATCCACGGGTAACCACCCTCCCATTGAGTTTCATACTCAATGTCCATCTTCCACAGCTGAAGTCAGCGAATCTCTCATCGTATCTCCTCCCGGGTAAACTCAAGCATGTATTTCATTAGGCATTGCTAAAGTTTAAGAATAAGAAAGAAAAATTTTAGTGTAGTTAGGGTTTGGGTTGTGGGAAAAAAAGTTTTGGTTTATAGTGGCCAATAGGAAACCCTAGGATGGGACTAGGATTGGGCTAGCTCCGATACCAAATGATACCGTACGAGAAAGCCAAAACAAAAAAATTCAACTTTTATTAATAGGGAGAGAGGATTACAATATATACAAATCAGAAATAATATCACCACAACAAAAATGACGCAAACGGAGACCTCGAGAGTGTATCCCAAGGGTGATTGAGGTTGGTGGGAAGGAGGGGTAGCAGCTAGGAGGAACGTAACAGCAGTTGGGATGGCTGGCTTTGAGGAAGAGTGTAGGGGAAAAAGCTAGACAGCAAGTTACTGCAACAGAAATAGGGTCGGCAGCGCAGGAGGAAGCGGTTGGGGATAGCCGACAGCTAAGGGAAATGGAGAAAACGAAGTAGAGAAGATAAAAGGGGAGATACAATAACCACATCGAAGTAGGATACAGCCGGAGCACCACCACCTCCTCGGATACAACCATAGAACAAGAAAAAAGATTCCACACAGAAAATTTGAAATCAATTCACAGCCAAAACACCCCAAACTCTTAGCAAACTAGCATACATATAACCCTACAAGACGGGAAACAAGAAAGGAAAGAAGAGGAGAAAGGAAAGTGAAAGAAAAGAAAACGGCAAAAGGAAGAGGTGGGAATATTTAGAATAGCCATTAAAATACTTCCATGTGAACAAGCAGAAGAATTAAAAAGAAAGAGAACCAGTCCAGTTAGAAGCATCGCCGGGCTGCTCGGCCAGGTGATCACCATGGACTGGCACCCAATTGGATCGATCGGGTCGTTCCACTGCTCCCACCCTCCCGGGAGCCCTCCGACTCCTGCTTCCCGCCCGTGCAAGATTGTTCCGCACTGTCTTCATTAAATTTAAAATACAATATCATAAATTGGAGGTGATAAGCTTGTAAGCTTGACTCAAATATGAGATTTCATAAATTAGGAGGGCTAAGCTTAAATTGAATATAAAATGTAATAAATTTGGAGGTTAAACTTAAATTAAATATCAAATTCTATAATTTTGGGCCTGAACTTGACTTAAATATAAAATATTATAATTTGGGGACTAAGTTTAACTAAAATGCTAAATATCATAAATTGAGGTTAAATTTAAAACATATGTTATTTTTAAATGCCGAAAATGAAGAAAAAATGTCAAATTTCGCAACCGGATTCACAACATGTTTACAAGAGAACAGAAAGCGACATTTTATAAAGCTTAAAATGAAACTCAACATGCATCAATATACACATTCAAATAAGGAAAAATTAGATAAATTCAAGTCTTAAATGTGATTCAATTCATGCTTTAAAATCATGCAAATTGCTTTAGGATATGTAAAGTCGTCTAAATTCAAATATGTGAAATTATAAGCCAACATGTGCTCTAACTAATATATTGGATGCTCAAGAACAAAGTTTTAGAATATTGTGCGGGCTAATAGAATCGTATTGTTTATAGAATAGGGTCGTAAGTCCCACTCAACTATTCTAATCCTCCTCGAAAAGACTGAAGTTGACGAGTCTAGTAATTTCGAAATAAATGCACAAATCTTAAAATAAGAATTTTTAATTTCAAATCACCTAGTTTGATCGTCCTACCAATAAGGATGTTATTCAATATTACTTATACCTTGAAAAGCTTAAACTAAACAAAACTAAATGCCCCCTTCAAATACAAAAATTTAAAATGCTCAACTACCTGATGATGACTGAGTTGATAGAATATTTCAACAAGAGGGGTCAATTTTTTAAATAAGATTTTCAAAATAATCAATCACAATAATCAAATGAAAACCAATCACTAAAAACTTAAAACAAACCACATCCACCCTCCATAACAGTTTGTTAAAGGTGAAAAACTTCTAGCTGAATTCAGTTAACAAAAAGCTAATGTCATATTAAGAATATCAATATTCACAATCAACGTAATTAAATGTTAGTAAGGACGTGGCTCGAGTCCTCTGTCTGCATGGTTTTACCGCTAACTGATACCACAAAATAGCGGCTACGACTAGAGCCCTCAACTGGGTGGTTATTCCCAAGTTACACTATTATATTACGGCCACAGCCAAAGCTCATACATTCTCCAAAAATTTTCTACACTTTGAGTGGTGAATCATACGAGTACAATTGATTGACACAAAGTCTTTTGCTAGCTAAGATCGATATAAATTTGTCACCTTAAACAAATATCTACCCAAGATCTACAATGATGTCTTGGACAACGCGACTCATGACTACCGACAAAAATTTTTCTGTCATGTTGGGTCTACTACCACCATTGACTAAGTAGATCAAGGAAAATAGTGATTAGGGATGACAAAATCATGGGATCTTGATCGAGTTTAATCTTCATTCTCCTCATCATCTGCTTTAAGCTTCAAGTAATAAATTTTACAGCTTAGATATTACATGTTGAATATTCAACTATTAATAATTTGTCTTAATTCAAAGTGCATTCTCATTATCGGGAGGGAGGCCAATTAACCATATAGGCTTACGCTTATAGGAGACCAAAACCCCAAATCAAAATGTCCTCGCAAAATGAGGGAAAAATTTATAGGTGGTGTCTTATCTACAATCCAATTTATCTTCTAAAAATTTGACTCTCCTAAGTTCTCTCAAAACAAAAATAAAACAAAAATGAAGAGAGTTTATGAGGAGCGATCGGAATTTTCGGATCCCAAAATAACAAAAATAGTCTCATAATAGAAAATACTCTGCTTAGAAATAAAATAGAAGAAAACAAAAAAGGAAAGATTTTAGTCGAATTGCGAATGACAAGTATCGGGAGCCAAAATCAATGCCAGCAGTCATGGGAATTCATAATTCTCGTTAGGGAACTCAAGTCAAGATCCTTCCACGATTTCGCAGAATTACGGAAGCTAAAGCTCCCGCGTCACATGAGCATTCTTAAGGAAAAATCCCTATGAATTTGCAAACATGCATTTCATATGGATAGTATATGTGATATGTCATATGAAATGAGGTGGCATGATTGATAAAAAAATCACATTATCATCATTCACATTTCCACACTAAGAAATCATTGCAAAACCTTGATCAAATTAGGAATACATAAAACAAAATATACAGTTTGCTCACAAAAAAATGTTGAAAGTCTACAAAATTATAGAGTAATGTGAATGTGTGGATGATACATTTCTAGGGCTTCTAGAAGGTGTTTTGTAAAGGAATTTAGCGGAGAGATAGTTGTGGAATGGTAAGGTAATGATGATATGTGAGTTCGGCGATCTTTGAACGAGGATAAGCTTCGTTCGGTGGATGTCCCAGCTGAAAACGGTGATAAGAGCTCCAAATCAACGATTTACAAGCGACGAGCAAGTTCAAAACTTGTTTCTAAGCAAGATACAGACAAATCACTTGCAAAAGGAAGAAGACATAACGCTCACAAAGCAGAAAATCGAATATTACAATCTTTATAATTGTCAAAACTAAACAAAAATCTCCAAGAACCAGAAATAACAAACTATAAGCGGTTTATTCTCAAAACCCCTAAATTCTAATTTAAAAAAATAATAAATATGAGCCAATAGGGGAGTGGTGTCAACAAAATGCAGAAGAATCCCATGTTGGATATTTTCGCGGGACTGGATTTGAGCTCACCTCATCTTGTGATTGTGGAATAGCAAAAAAAGTGTGATTATTGTGATATTCCGCTCGATTTAAGTCTATTTCAAGCAATTTTGGGCTACACTGCATGATTTCGTGGAAATGGCTCTCGCGATACTCTTGCCAGCTACGAGAAGCTTTCTTTCTTCCTTTACGCTTCTAAAATTGATCTACTACCATCTTAATAAAATCATTACTTTGTTGTGTTTGAGATCAGCCCAATTATAAAATTTATGCTCATGTTCATTCCATGCAACTCTAAAACACGTCATTCCAAAGATTGTTCTGATATAAGAAGTAGATATCCTTTTTTGCAACAATCAGAGTTTGAGCTGCATCTGAGCTAGTACTCTCATGAATAAAACCTCTCACTCCTTGTGCATGGCTGGGCGTATCGGATAAATAAGTTTTCTTAGAGGAACCGAACTTGGAAAAAAAATATATGGCATGTTGGACTACTCTCAGTGACAACCGCCTAGAAGGTGAATTGTTAGTCAGGATATCAGATATCTCCCTCAATAGGAGATGCCTCTTTTCAGGTTATAGCTCTTTAGACTCATTATCATCTAGAACAACCAATATTAATCATGTTTGTGTCTCTCTCATGGCTCAACTTGATTCACTAATATTTCTCCCTCTTTAGTTGGAAGCTGATACTCCTCTCTAATGTCTTCATTTCCTCATGTGTCACTATCAATTTCTTCAGCTGCACACTGCTCAGTGAAAAAGATCACTCATGTTTGGATAATGTAATGCAATGTCATGAAAGCCTTGACACTTAACATACCTCCTGGTTCAAATGAATTTAGGAGTGCTCATGAGCTGCATTTTTACTTTGTTTTGGATTAATTTTCCCTAAAACGAGGTCATCTTAGATGCTCCACTAGGTATACTCTTATTGCATAATACTAGAATTGAACTATGTTTGACTGGTGGTGTAGACCCAATATTACTGTGTTGTCTCTCCACCTTCAGGACTAAGGTCTGAACATTCTATAAGGTCTAATATTGTTGCGATAGTACCATGCTACCAATGGAAAGTCTTAATCATCCCATATATCGAGTTATGGCATTCTCCTAAGGCTTAAATAGTTCACATTTCAACATAAATTGCTCGTACTTTGCGGTGGGCTCCTCTACTGAGAGCTCTTGCTGTTGTAAAGGATGAAGTCTCAGGGATATGTTATATATGTACTGTGTACATAGGTGTTCGTGATGCACCTCCATTTTCATCATGAACTAAATTGTCATTTTGCTTTTTCCCACTTGCTAGCGAAGGCGTTTCAATTTTTTTCACCACAAAAAACACTCTTAACATAATAGTGACTAGCTTAAGGCTTATGTCAAGTGGAACGTTCACATACTCAAAGACATGTTTCACTGTCTGAAGCCGCTCAACGAACTCATCAGAATCCATACAACCCTTAAAATTCAATACATCCCTTTTATTCCAAGATCCTGAATTATTCAATGATATTTTAGGTCAAATCAATGGAGTATTGGTTTTTTGTCATTAAAAACTTCTCGAAAGAATGAAATCACTTCCTCCCTTTGATCCGACAAATCACCGACGTGGCTATGCGTAACCTCACTTGACTATCTCCTCTCAAATGCCGCAAGCCTCTATTACAATAGGACTTTTTGTTGCATGTTATTCATAGTGAACTTCTGAATACCTTATTGTGGGTTCCTTCGAAACAGCATGACATCTTATTCTTCCAATGAAAGTTTTGAAGAAAAAGAAAGATATGATTTAGAGTTAGAATTAGAGCAAGGACTATATAAATGATGTCAGAAAAAAAAATATTTGTGGGGGTGTTTGGTTAAGTTATATGGATTCTTGGTTTGGGTGAAGAAAAGAAAAATCCCTAAATTTATAGTGCTTGTCGGACTCTAATACTAGATGATACTGTTCTAGGGCTCCTAGAATCTGTTTAAGAAAGGAATTTAGCAAAGAGGAAGTTGTGGAATGATAAGGGAATAATAATAGGAGAGTTTGATGGCGTTTGGATGACGATAAGCATCGTTTTATGGTTTTCCCAATTGTAAACAGCACAGCGAGCACCATAACGATGATGTACAAGTGACAAGGAGGTTCACCACTTGTTCTTGAGCATATTACACACATCATTTGCAAAAGAAAGAAAAAACAATACTCAAAAAGCAGGAAACAAAGCTTACAATCTCTGTAACTCTCAAAATAAAGCAAAAGCCTCGAAGAATAGGAAATAAAAATATATAAATAATTACCTCTCAAAGATCCTAATTCTAATTAAGGAAATATTAAATATAGGCCCACAAGAGGTTGGCAGCAAGAGCAAGTGGGAGAATCCCGCATTGGAGATTCTCATGGGACAAGATTTGTGTTTACCTCATCCTGATATAGTAGAATTGCAGAAATCCTGTGATTTTCACGATATCCTGCACGATTTCACTCTGTTGTGCACGATTTTGGGGTAATCCACACGATTTCGTGGAGTAGGCTCCAGTATTAGGGTAAATACCAAAGACATAATATGGTTAAAATATATGAAAAATGCATAGGAATGCATTATTTGGAATATATAAAAAATTCAACGATTGATTGTATTGACGTAAATCCTTCTGAAAAAATACATCGATAAAAAAAAATTTGACTTTTGAAATAGGAGAATAGTATTCTACCTTAAGAGAAATAACTTTCACAATTATGCTGGCTACCAACTCTCTTTCTCTGCCTCCCCACTCAGTCTAACATTTTGTTGGCTTATGGAAGCCATTAAAATTGCTAAAAACCTTTTTAAAAAATGAGGTAAGCCTTTTTAAGAAATAGAAGAAGAAAATAAGCAAATGATGCATATGTCAATAAAATGAACCGAAAGATCCAAAACAATTTACATAAATTAACTTATTGAGTGTAGGATGCAACAACAAAAATCATTTGCAAATCAAAATCTAACAAATCAAATAAGCAAGTAAAACATGTTTCAAAACAATGTTTAAGAAATTAGAAAAAAAAAAAAGCATGAAACAAAATAATAACTTATTGAGTGTAGGGTGCAACAACAAAAATCATTTGCAAATCAAAATCTAACAAATCAAATAAACAAGTAAAGCATGATTCAAAACAATGCTTAAGAAATTAGGAAAAAAAATACGCATAAAACAAAACAATGAAGAACTTATTGAGTGTAGGGTGACAACAAAATCATTTACAAATCAAAATCTACCAAAACAAATAAACAAGTAACACATGTTTTAAAAAAATGTTTAAAAAAATAGGAAAAAAATACGCATAAAACAAAACAATGAATGTATTGCAATACGGAAAAAAACCGATTATAAAATGAATGTAAAAAATATCTGAAAATTCAAGCCAGACATGCATAGGTACTGCATCATAATTCAATGAATTGTACGAATCACTCTCTAGTCATTGTATGAATGATCTTCCAAAGAAAAGAAAAAATTTGTAATAACCCTATGGTATGCATCTGACTGCATCATATCAATCAAGCATACATATGCATAAAATTGGTTTCACAAATGACTATAACATATTCAAGAAAACATCAATCAAAATTTAGTGACATGTCGAATAAATGAGCAAGCAGGTACAACACTATCTTTTGGATAAGATCTTAACTGGCAAAAGAAAATTAAATGATTCCTTGCCCTCTAATATCTCAATATTGCTGAAATTTCCCATGAAATGATGGGAATTAGCCATCTGGTCAGCATAATTACAGTTCTTGATAGATTTAACCAGAATGAACCTTCCAAAGAGAGGTTTTGTTCTTGGTGCATTTCGTTTTCCTTAGTGCCTTCTGTTATAACCAAAGCCAAGAGGAAGAGAGGTTCAAATTGGATAACTTATTGTCGTCTTTCGTCTTAAACCTATCGGATAGAGTAAAAGAGATAGAAGAACAATGGAGAGAGATGGTGGATAAAGGAGGAAAGCTCGAATCTAAATTTTAGAATTGAAAAGCTAAATTTCCATTGCATCAAATAGTTCAAGTTTGATCAAAGAAAGTAATATATTAGGAAGCTTGTATATTTAAAAAAATTGCTTCACTTTACACATGTATCAGAGCCTTCGTCCGCTTCGCCTTCGCCCTGAGACGAGGAGCGTAGCTTGCCTTCGTTAGCTTCATTTGCGTAGGTTGTCTTTGTTAGCTTCATCCGTCTAGGTTGTATTCTTCCACAGCGTCTGCTTCGCAGATTGGCATTGTCTGCTCCGTTTCATTGGAGTTTGCCCACCTTGGACGTGTCTGCACGTAGAGGAACTCTCGGTTCATTTGGAAGAGACAGCCAAACGAGTCACAATTTCGAGCTACAATTCAGAGATTTGTCTGTTAATCGCCTTCATCGTGGCTTCGAACGATTGCGCCTGCTCGCAACTCTCAATAGTCAGCTTATAGAGGTTGATGGATCGGCTAGACAGTGTCACAATATCAAGTAGCAGTCCTTGCTCCAGCGAACCCTCACCGTTATCTGTTTCTTCGAACTGATTATCTTGGTGTTATAAGTGTGATTTCCATAGTTGACGACGGAGTTGGGTCATTGTCTAGAAACAAATACTAACTAAATTGCTTGGTTTAATACTTGCTAAACGGGCTCCTATTCTCTTTTGTCCTCAAACTAATTGGTGAATTGTTAGATTTCCAAAGAAAGTTAGAGTTCCCCCATTTTTTTTCCTGCAATTACTTTGGTATCGTCTCCTCCATGCCATCCGGAAATAATTCAGCCTATTGGATTTCCCTGACCAAACAATGAGATCACAATATCATTGAGATTCATTTATTTAGTCTCGTCAAGTTGAACAAAAACATCGTATCAAATTTGGTTTCATCCATGGCTAAAATTACTGATAAGTACCTAAACGGTGTCAATTACTCTTATTGGAATAAAATTGTGATATTCTGCATAAGTAGTATTTCTCAAAAGAGTCACCTCATTAAAAAATCCTCCAATTGAGACTGATCTATATTTATTTCGAGTGGACGAGAGTTGATGCCCAGCTCTTGATATAAAATTTGAAATTCTATCAAATCCGATCGATTTGATCATATCACCCATTATGACTGTTGAAGATGCGATTGAGGAATTAGCATGTGTTTTCTAGGAGATAAAATATTTCTCAAATCTTTGATGTTTGCAAAGAGTTCTAACGAACTGAATAACATGTTCCATCACTTAACATGTATCACATACACATTAAATGTGTTTATGAATAATTGATTGCATTATTGCCCTTTAGTATTGATGTTTGCATTCAATATGAAGATATCAAATCACAGATCATCTCTAATTCTAGAGATACTACTTTGAGGGGAAGCCTATACAATAGTGCTACGCACTATTCTGAGTTCTCAAATTTCATCTATACCACAACCTAATGCTCTCGCTAGCTAGAAAAATACATACATAAGTAAACCTTAGTCTCATGGCAAGTTAGTGGAACTCTAAATTCTAAAAATCAAGACATTAAAGTAGTTTGTTACTATTGCCATGAACATGATCATATGAAGAGAATGCGTCAGAAGTTGCTTAAGAAGGATAAGAAGGGCTCTAAATCATGGTCTGCTCATATGGTCACTACTAATGAAGCCTCCCAATGTCAGACTCTATCGCTTACTACAAAAGAATATGCTAAATTCATCCAAATTCAAGAAGCATCCAAGAAATCTACCTCCAAGACTGCCCTTGAAGAGTCATGTAACAGAGATACTTCCCTTCTCTCCTCTTCCACATAATGGGTCAATGATTATGGTGCTACAAACCATATAACAACTAGTCCAAATCTCTATTTCACCTTTCATAAACATCTTTATTTCGTTACCTTAACAGACAAATCTAACTTTAATATTCTTTGTACTGGCACCATCAATGTTACACCAACATTCCATTTAAAGTTTGTCCTCATTTTACCTTAATTTTCTTTTAATCATGTCTCTGCTAGTAAAATTACATGTGCTCTTAATTGTTATATTTTATTCATTCCTAATCATTATTTTCTTCAAGATCTTATGACGAAGAAGATTATTGGTAAAGGTTCTAAAGAACGAGTCGGGTGGAACATTCTAGAGATTCTGGAGGATAAACTACCACGATACATAACATGTTACAGCACCTTATCTCCTTCTGAGGTCCATTGTCGATTAGGACAACCATTACTACCAATACTAAAATGGTTATACCCTCAGTTTCAACAATTATCATATTTAGATTGTGAGTCGTGTCAATTTGCTAAACACCATTGTTTGTCTTCTGTTATAATTAATAAAAGAGTTGGTCGTAGTTTTGAGTTAATTCATTCTCATGTATAGGGATCTTGTATTGTTTTATCTAATGAATTGTGATAGTTTGTTACTTTTGTAGATGATTTTCTCGTATGACTTGGCTTTATTTTATAAAATTCCCTACTGAGTTATTGTCATATTTTCAGTCCTTATGTGTTAAAAATAAAACTCAATTTGATTTTTCGGTCAATATTCTGAGAAATGACAATACCAAAGAATATTTCTTCTAAACCATTTCAAATATACATGATACAAACGGGATGCTTCACCAAACAGCATGTCTCGATAATCCATTTCAAAATGGAGTAACTGAAGGAGAAAATAGATATCTTTTGGAGACAGCACTTTTGTTTCAAACTAATATGCTCAAATAATTTTAGGTTGATGCAGTTTCTACTACATGTTTTTAAATCAATTAGATATAATCCTACCAAGTATTTTTTCCAACTAACTCTCTTTCCCATTGAATCACGTATATTTAGGAGTACTTATTTTGCTTGCGATACTCGACCAAGAGAATCTATATTGGACCCTAAGTCATTAAGATGTATCTTTCTAGGATACTCTCGCTTACAAAAAGAGTATCGATGATTTTCCCCTCTTAAATAGGTACATGGTTTTTGTTGATGTCACATTTGATGAACAAATCTCATTCTCTCTTTGGTGACTAATGTTGCTTTAATGCTCAAAAAATTTTGATGAATTGTTAATGCATCATATCAACAATTTAGAGCTAGATCTTGATCGAGCTCTACTTCCACCACCAACGCCTCAGTCAGATCACATATCACTAATATTTACTCTAGAAGGCATCATCCCCCTGATCCTAGTCCAGCACTGATATCATCTTTCTTTAGTGGATCCTCCGAGTGATCTTGATCTACCTATTGCTCTTCGAAGAGATAAACATCAATGTGTCTATCCCATTTTCTCTTATGTTAACTATAAATAGTTATCTTCTACTTCTAGTTCGTTTATTGTTTCTCTTGACTTTGTTAAGATCCCGAGCTCTGTTCAACAAGCCTTATCTCATTCTGAGTGGCGTGCAGTGATGCTTGATAAAATGATTGTCTTAACTAAAAATGGAACCTGGAAACTAGCTGAATACTATCTAGAAAAAAAAAAAGAGTCTGATAAATTTGTAGCTCATCCCAAAGCCCAGTTGATTGAGTATTTGGAAACGTTCTCTCTGATAGCTAAGTTGACTTCAGTCTGCTTCTTTCTATCCTTTGTCTCAATGAATAACTGGCTCATGCACCAGCTTGATGTGAAGAATGTTTCTTTGTATGGAGATCTTTTAGAAGACGTATACATAGAGCAACCTACTAGGTTTGTTGCTCAAGGGGAGTCCAGGAAAATATGTCACCTTCGAACGTTATTATATGGATTGAAACAAAGTCGTAGGGCATGCTTCAAAAATTTCAACTAAGCATTTGAAAAATTTGGGATACAGAAAAGTAAAAGTGGTAATATTGTATCCATAAGGAATCTGTTTCTGGGATCATTCTTCTAGTGGTGTAGGTTGATGACATTATTATTACTAAAATCAATGTGAGCAAATCTTATCAGTAATCATTTCTCCAAAATCAGTTCAACACTAAAAATCTGATCAATGCCTTGAAATATTTCATGGGGATTGAGGTATCAAGGAGCAAGAAGGTTATCTTGCCATCTCAAAGAAAATATATCTTGGATTTATTAGCAAAAACAAAGAAATTAAGAGTCAAACCATACAGTACTTCTATGCTTCCTGATCAATAACTTACCAAGGATGGAGAGCCTATTAATGATTCAGAATGATATAGAAAGTTGAAAAATTAAAGTACCTAATAGCGACCACCTAGATATTGCTAATTCGGTTAACACTATAAATCAGTTCACGTCTTTTCACACAATCCATCATTAGTCAACTTTGTAGCAAATACTATGTTACCTCAAAAGAGCTCATGGATAAGTATTTATATCAAAATTATGGGCATAGCATATTGAATGCTTCTCTGATGCAGATTAGGCGAGTTTCAAGATTGATTGAAGATCTATAACTGGACATTATGTTTTTGTTGGTGGAAATTTGGTCTCACAAAAAAAGTAAGAAACATAATGTAGTGTTACGATTCAGTGCAGAATTTGACCATCGAGCAATGACACAAGCTTCAAGTGAATTGATATGGGTCTCTCAATTATTAACTGAAATGGGTTTTAACATGACAGCTCTAGAAAAAAGATGGTGTGATAAACAAGCTGCAATTCAAATTGCTTAAAATTGTATTCCCTGAATGAACTAAGCACATTGATACAGATTGTCACTTTGTTCGTAAAAAGAATCAACAAAATTTGATCTCTATAGCTCATGTAAAGACTGAAGAACAACTAAGACTCACCTTCACAAAGGCCCTTAATGGAGCTAGGATTACTTAAATTTGCAAAAAGCTAAGCATGATAAATAAATATGATCCAGCTTGAGGGGGAGTATTATGGAAACTTATATATTAAATAATTTTGCTTCCCTTTACAAACTTATGATACAAAAAATAGAATCCTACCTCATTGCAAGAATCTCAAGAAGAATATCTCCTCAAATTTTAAAAAAAGAAACCAGCTCTCCCAGATTATTGGCAATTAACTCCTAAATACAATAATTGATGAACTTATAAAATCGAAGAACAAAATAAGATAGATTAAGAAAATAAAATAAGATAAATTAAGAAAATAAATGCAGTATAATCAAAATTCTGAAAATCGATTTACATAATAATGCCTATATTTGTAGAAGTTTGAAATTACACCAAAATATTTACAACAATAAAAACTTCCACAGTATCAGCAGATAACTATAATATGAAACAGAATCAGTAAATTTAAGAAAATTAATTTTTGACCCAAATCTGCAAATGGAAAGCAACACTTTTTAAGAATTAAAAAAAAATAAAAGTGTGCATTATCATATCTGTTCTTCCCTACTTAGTAAATTCGATCCATCAAGCTGACTCATTAAAACTCTGTTTTGCTAGACATCATCTACATTTCTTGAGGTGAAAAACTAGTTTCAAAGTCAAACTCAACCTATCTCTGCATGAACTATCAAATCAAATAAATTTAAGAATCAATAACTCAATGAATAGCATATCGCAAACTCAACTTAAGTTTTAAAATATATGCATATAGGAGTATAAATTTAATTTAAAACGAGGGATCATAAGGCACATTCAAAGTTAAAATTAGCCATAAGTTTGATCATTGTAGTTGCACCTCCATATGGAAATGGTGAATTCAATGATTGTGGGTAATGAGCATCTTCTGCTAACTTTGACATTATTAGATAGATTGCTCTTAATTGTTCTTCCAAGGATCCAGTCACAGTAACTAGCCTATCAGTGAACCCAGCATAATTATTATCTTGAGGTGATATCTTGATGTCAGCCTGGGATTCTTCAATAAACGACCTGAATAAGCTTAGATGATTAGTATAAAACTAAAAAATGATGACAGGGTAGAATATTTAAAGTAAAACAAGAAGATACGAGCACTAAATTAAAAATGAGCAACGTGTCAACCGTTCCAAGGAAACATCAATGTATCATCACTATAAGTTACTCAAGATAACCAAAATTGCTGCAAATCATTATTAGGTCGCTTCATGAACTTTAATTTGCATTTCAGCAAATAAATAATAAAATGGAGGATGAAATGAGCACCGAAATATTATTCAGCTTCTCTTAACTTTTATTAAGAACATGCTGCTCGAGTTGCTGCACCAAAATATTATGGCTTATGCATCCTAGAGGCACATAGCCAAAAGCTCTCCACATTTACTGTAAAATTATGCCCAGCTTAAACCTAGAAGTCCAGGCAGAATCACAATTTACTCCCAGGTGTAAGATATTTAAGAGAACGAGATTTACCAAATGGGAGTGAATAATAACATTGAATTTGTTCCAAGATAAGTTAACTAAAGGGAAAGTCTGGGTTTTGTTCTTTTTAATGCAGGTAATAAATCCTACATTCGGGCTGATAGTGGATATGAAAATCCTATAAGGGCCTACTATGATTTCTACGTGGCTACCCATTTCAGATCTATATATACCTTTTGCCTGAGTTTGGCTCTCAACCCCTGGTTAGTTGGCCCTAGCTCAAATGAGATTTATATGGATTCAATTGTGGAATCAAGTAGCGATTTGTGAACTATAATTGTTGCATTCAAAGAAATAGTGTGTGCAGAGACATGAGTTTGCAACTTGCAACTCCTTCAAAGGATTATGACTTGCTCATTTTGCAGCTATTATGGAGGTGCATTTGTTCTGTTACTACAAATCCTTGGTAAAGGTTGTTGGCTTCTAGTGCATAACTAGCAGACTTTACGTGGCTACTTCGAGATAAGTTTGTCAGCTTATCATCTGATTCTTATTTTTTTCTGAATTATAAATTCCGGGAGAATATTTACTTATAAATACTGAGGTCTAAGGCATGTAGAATAATATCTCCCACTAACTCTATTATGTTCAAATAAATTTCTATTGGGATAGAATTCCATCTAGCCTTCTACTTGTGTAAGTGGAGAATGAAAATTGTGGGGGAGTGATCTCATGCTACAAGAGTAAAGCTAGAATTTAATTATACTTTTTAATCTTTTAAATTTTCCATGTCTACTATTAATGACTATTGGTTTGCAAGCGCTATCGAGTTTTATCAAATTAGAAATAATTTAGATTACAATGGCATCATGATTTCGATAGAACATATGGTTTTTCATGCTTACTAACTTTTATGTGTTATTTGTAATAAATAATTATTAAATGAATAGTTGTCTAAATTATAAGTGTGAGAATAGTTATAATATATGTGTTTGTAGTTTTATGCAATTCATCATGTATTGGTGATATCCCTCTTTTGGATCAGACTAGAGCCAAAGTTAGAAAAAAACTTGAATTATAGAGGTCTACATGGAGTCTAAAGGCCTTCGTTTGAGTAAAACTAAAATTGGATACATGGAATTTAATTTTAGTAGAAGTAACTCTAGTGGCAGAGTTGTACTATGGGTGATCAAATCATTAAAAGTGTGAACGTTTTTTATACCTTGGGTCTAGATGGGATGTTATTGATAGAATTCAAGTTTCATCAGGCCTATTGTCTGATAGAAAAGTACCATTTAAACTGAAAAGAAAATTTTTTAAGATGGTGGTGAGACCCACAGTGCTCTATGGCACTGAATTTTGGTCTTTAAAAGAAACACATAAAAAGAAATTAAGTGTTGCTGAGATGAGAATGCTTAGGTGGATGAGTAGTTCGACACTAAGAGACAAAATGCAAAATGAATATATTCATGATAGAGTTGGTGTAACTCTGGTGGCGAACAAGATTAGAGAGAGTCACCTTAGATAGTTTGGTCACATTAAACTTCGACCACTGATGATTTGATTAAGAGAGTAGATGTTTTAGATTTGACTGATGTTAAGAAAGGCATTGGTGCACCTAAGAAGACTTGGGTGTATTGTATCAAAAATGATCATAATCTATTAGAATTAAATAAAAATATGACACTCAATAGGACGCAATTGAGAATAAGGATTCATGTAGCCATCCCCATTTAGTGGGATAAATGTTTATTATTTTTTTCGTTGTTGCATCATGGATTGGAGATAAAGGGCTCTAGACCCCAAGCTATCCAATGCAAAAAATTCTCATAAAAGAATGTTTCCTAAACATATGATAGAATAAATAGGCCAATAAACAGCACAATAAAAGACAATTAATGAGTTCCACATGTATTCTTTAAGTTTTAGAATTACATTTCATCATTCGATAAGAAGAAAATAAAAAATTCTCAAATATGATAGATAACTTCAATTATTTTAGTTTAAAAGATACAATATATTTGATTCCCAAAAGGCTGAATATGATAAAACAAAATTAGTGAGACAAGCTTAATAATTATGGCGAAGTGTTGCAAGTGAAAAACAAAACAACATGAGTTTATATGAATCATAAACGTAAATAAAAATATTTGTCACACGGTGATCATAATGATTGGTACGATCAATTGAAAAACTTCAAACAAAGTGACTATAAAATATTTAAACATTTTTGTTGAACTGAAAGATATTTTCAGCAAATAATATGTAAATAGATTACTCTATTACCGCCATCTACATTATTAAGGTATTAAGAAGAAATAAAGTATGAATTAAGTTCAACCTCCAAAACATACTGAAGGATAATGTGAGAGAAAAACTTCACTTATTCCTTAATATTCAAATTATAACTCCTCTCATTATATAGAGATTAAATTCTAGGGCAAGCATAATTCTCACAAATTATAACTTACCAAATCTTCAACCAACACAAAAGGATAGAACTACATAAATAATAATAGAAAAATAAATGAGCATAACTCTAAAAAGGATACACATAATTCAACACTCCTCCTCAAGTAAGGCCATAGATGTTGTTGAGACCCAAATTGGTCTTCAAATTCATAAAGCTGTCTGGAGAGAGATGCTTTGAAGATATAGGCAACTTGCAGACGAGTTGGAATGCAGATTAAGTGAATAACGACTCCATTGACATTCTTAGAGATAAAAATCCTATCAATCTCAATATGTTTGGTCTTATCATGATGTACAAGATTCATTGCAATGTTAATGGCGGCTTAATTGTCACAGAACATCTTTAGAAGACTAACTGCAATTCTTCTAGTATATTTTGAATCCACATTCCTTCACATATTCCCAAAACAAGTGTCTGATACTCAGATTTTGCACTGCATCTAGAGATCACTGTTTGTTTCTTGCTTCTTAATGTGACAAGATTTTCAAAGACATGGGAACAATACTAAGAGGTAGATCTTCTGTCCATGAGTTCTCCTGCCTAGCTAGCATCAGTCTAAACCTCAACATTCCTGTTGTCATATTTCTTAAATAATAACTCCGTCAGAGGTTTT
>NEWO01000057.1:2117348-2131600 GCA_003013225.1 Phalaenopsis aphrodite | reverse complement strand
AGGAAATTTTGTAAGGGTCCACGTACCATTTAGCATAAGTTCTTGAACTTTTTCAATTGTCTTTTTCCAAAAAGGAATTTAAAGTGCTTCATGAATCTACTTGGGCATCTGCACACTGCCAAAATTAGATACAAATGCTTTGTAAGTTGATGATAATTTCTCAAAGGCAACATACTCTTTGATAAAATTAGGTGTGTATCTTTCCCGATCTTCTTTGTTGAATGGCACTTCCGCCGAAACCTCAAAGGTGGGTGAATTCAGGGTAGGTTGTGAACAGTCATGTGGTTGCATCTTGTCTTTACCCAACGCGGTGGATTTATTTCTACTTTTATACACACGAGGCCCCTTGATTTTAATTTTCTATTGAGTGTTCTCAACCTGAGGATCTTGGGAAGCAGGATAGTTGGAGGGAAGGAGTACAGATTATGATGACTCTGGATAAATGCGGGTATCCACAATAGTGTTGGGAACCTAAATTGATTGCATTGACTCTAGGCCAGTGTGAATGTCCAAAGTGAAGTCTTAAGTCTGATATTCACCTAAGCACTCCCCTTGAAAATCAGATTTATGATAGTTGGGTTGGTTTCCAAATAAGGTAACATCCAAGAAGTTATAGTTTTCTTTCATAAATGGAGAATAGCACTTTTACCCTTTTTTGTTAAAAGTATACCCGAGAAACAAGCATTTGATGAATTTTGGGTCAAATTTTGTGCAGTTTGGTTGGTGAATATGATCAAAAGAAACACACCCACATATTTTTAAAAAAATATTAGATGATAAGGCTTTAACATTAGGATGATTCTCCATCACAATATCTAGAGAGGCTTTGAGTCCAAGAATACTACTTGGCAATCTATCAATGAGGTAGGTTGTTGTAAGTATGGCATCTCCCCAGAAAACTTTTGGGACATTATGAGAGTGTTATAAACTTAGATACCTCAAGGAGATGTATGCTCTTCCTCTCAACTATTGTCTATAACACCTTGCTCTTCCTCCTAACTATTCCATTCTGTTGGGACGTTTCAACACAGAAACTCACACGGATGATACCGTTGTTTGCAAGGTAGGTTTCAAAGATACCTTTGAAGTATTCCTTTGCATTATCAACTTTAAGAATTTGAATTTCACATTAAAATTGAGATAAAATCATGTTATGGAAGGACTAACAAAACTGTGAAGTTTTAGATTTTTCTTTCATGATGAATATCCAAAAAGTCCTACTATGATAATCAATGAATGAGAAACCATCTGACTCCATCAATGGTTTGCAATTTTGATGATCCTCAGATATCATTGTGGATGATAAAGAAGGGCTGTGAGGATCTGTACTGAGACAAAGTATAGGCGTGACAAGTATGTGTAGTCCATTAACATGTTTAAACTGATAAAATTATGGATTTTATTAATAAAAAAGGAAGACAAAACTTTACAACATAATGAAAATTAAGATGACCCAATAGTAATACATTAACAAAACTTGACTCTCAACAGAGTCAGACGCAACAAGCTCGGGAACATGGGAAGAAGATGATGAAGACACGTGTATTAAGAGAACAACATTTCTTGAGCAAGTAAGATCTTGATGCAATTCAACATTATTAATCACCTTCTCAGAATCTACCACATGAAATTCACAAGAGTTAGAGAGAAATTTAGTAACATGGTTCAAGTCATGAGTAATCTCGGTAATTAAGAGTAAATTGCAATCTAATTGAAGAATACATAGCACAAAAGAGAGTTGTATATCTTCAAAGACTTTCACTTCTAATTTGCCAACAATTTGAAAGCGAGACCTATCGGCCAATCTAACAAATCTGGAGCTGATGAACATTTGATAGTTGGTGAGAGCATGAATATCTTCAGTCACGTGATCAGAAGAACCTGAAACTATTATTCAAGGTCAATATCTCCCATTGTTAGCGAGATAAGATGAGGAAATCATACCTTGATGTATTATTAAGCTGGTAGGCTTCTCAGTTGTGCTCAAAGTTCCTTAAACAACTCCATTTGTTCCTAGTAAAAGAATTAGGTTCAGGTGACCCTTTTGATGTGGTGGCAGCATAGGCCTTGTGGTATCGGTCTTTCCTCCCTTGCCCCAGTTTCCAATTTGTGGGTTTCCATGTAGTTTTCAATACTTGCCCATTGTGTGACCTGGTTTCTTATAATGTTCACACCAGATATGATTCTTCTGTCTTTAACTCATTAGAAGAGTTGTGTGAATACAAAATAGAATTTTCAGTCCCAGCTAACCCAAAACTTAAGGCAACAAAAACCTCCTCAAGCCTTCCTCCCCCCAAAACTTTGAAAAAACCTCCCCAACGAAAAGGAAAACCCTCAACCCCAAGAATCCTCCCTTGCCCCAACCAAAGTCCTAATTAAAACCAAAAAAAAACTGAACAACCCCCTTCTCCCCAACAGTGGTTTATAAATCATTGCGTCTTCAGGACGCCTCCATATATATGCATCATACATATCAATTGTAACCAGTAATTGAATAGTGTGTTAAAGTATTGAGTAAAATTTAACTCTTTTTGTCAGAGCTCAGACAGTTTTGTCTCAATATCAAACAATTATGTTGTGTTTTTTGTACTAGAATAAGTCTCACAAGCTACTTCCCTCAGGTGATGTCCTGTAAAGTAGCAATTTCTCTCCAAAGTCTATGATCATAGAATTGATTAACCAATGCATGACCATATGCTCATGAATTTTTTAGGAGTGATGGTCAGGATTAGTGAGCTCAGGAACTATGTCATCTACCGTAAGATGTTTCTATCTTCCCTTTGCACAAATGTACATAAGCACAGATTGAAACTATTGAATAAAGTTATGGTCTTTGAGTTTCTAATTTGTGATAAACGTAGAGAGTTTCGAGGTTGTTTGGACATAATTACTGCCCTTTGAGTCACAATGAACCTCTGAGGTGGAGCCAGACATTTTCATTTCATAAGATCTATATTGTCATCAAACCAATGCAGGTTTCAAGGCTGGAAAACTGACTAGCTATTGCTTGTCGAAAGGACTTCTAACGTAAGACAAAATAAGAGGAGAAGAAAAGATTCTTGCAATTGGGGGCCTGCACAATGGCAGAGTATGGTAAAAAGCAGGTGAAAAGCTGGTGAAGACAATATGATATGTAGGAACGGCCTGCACTAGCAAAAGAGAGCAACACACTGAGACGATTTGGTCTGATCACCAAACAAAGGCAATCAGGTGGGGTATCATTCGAACTCAGAGACATTAGAACCCAGTGGCAAATAAGTTCAAACTTACAGAAGGCAACACATATCATAGATGTTCGAACCGAATGGCAAATGTGCTCGAACTTAGGGTGGCGGCATAAGAGTTTGAACCTAGAGATGCGGTGAAGGCACCAACCGAAACGTTCAAATCATGAAACCAGAACAATGACAGAGATTAGGGATCAGGCTTTGATACCATGAATGATATGGTTAAAGAAAATTCTCTGATTCCATAATCTTCAAATTATAACTTTTCATTATATAGAGAGTAAATCCTATAGCAAGCATAATTCTCACAATTACAACTTACTAAATCTATAACCAACCCAGAAGGAAAAAAACTATAAGAATAACAATACAAAAATAAATAGATAACTCTAAATAGGAAACACATAATTCCACAAATATTAGATGAGTCTAATAAAGAGCTTTAGAGATTGAGATACATTACAACCATCGTACTAAGGAGTACTGTATAATGTTTGATAGTCCTAAACAAATATAATTAGCATCTTGTTTAAAGATTGTCAAACACGCCAACATGAAAATGATATATTTGCAAATCAGATAAAAATTTCAAAACCTAAACATTTGTGTGTGCCACAATTAAACTATTAAGAATTTGACAAACGAGAAAAATGCAAGTTGAAGTTTTGTTGTGAATTTCAACTTTTGGATGGAAATTCGACGAATGGAGGTACAAGGTGATGTGGGCATAAAGGAGCCGCGGGAGAGGTTTCCTCAATTTCTTCGTTTGGACCGAACCGATCCAAACCTGAGAGAGCTGATTAGCTCTTCCACGAGAGATTAGCACCATCTTTCCAAGAGGGATCCAATCCAAGTTCTCTAAGACTTCTATATGTGATTCCTATGTTTTAGATTTTTAGTTTTGGATTGTGTTCTGTTAGAACAGTTGTTCGCATCCCGATTTTTTCCGTTCTGGGGCTATATCCAAAGGTGGGATATGCTCCAGTTGTAGCTCATCCGAGGTGATGATCTCCTTCCATGGAATCGAGTAGTGCTTCGACTGCAGCTATTTCCCGCAGGGGTATTTATCACCGAATTTTCCATCCTTTGCATCCCCCCTTCGCTGGTGTTGCTGCCTTTCCACGTTGTATGAACGAATGGATAACAATACTACTTTCGTTTAGCAACTACAACCAACCACCACCACCTCCACCTACGACCATCCCTTTTAGCCACCTCTCACCTTGCTGCCACTCATTCCAACTGCACGTCTTCGTTGTCCAGCCATCCCTCTTTTGCTATCGCAACCCCAGAAAGCCTTTTATTTATTGTTCTGCAGTTCCACGCATTCCTCGTCGATGCCACCATCATTCTCGCTTGCTACCGCCACCCTGAATAGCTGCTCTTAGTTGCTTGCTAATGTTTCAACCCTCCAATCAACCCCTGCTTGTTGCCTTTCAATCGGCCAACCTCCACCTTTCCTCATCACAGTCCCCCACAACTTCCCCTTCCTCCTCCTACAAACATCCACCGTCTCCTCGCATTCCTCCTGTCGTCCACTCACAACACTGACCTCCACCTTTAAATACATTTAACTGTGTTTGTTTGGTTGTTGTTGAATTCCTTGTCAAGTATGTGTAGTTGTAATCGCCTATTGCTCTGTTTTATTATTGTTGTTTGGGTTAGCTCTAGTATCATAAGGGTGATGATTTTTACATAGAAAAATGTCTCTTGATTTCAGCAAGGAAATTATAATTCATGAAAGAATTGAATGATAGATTAGATGTACTAATAAATTTACAATCACAAAGTAATCATAAATCTAATTTTCTTGAATTTGAAACTACACTAGAGTTCACTCTAAAATATGTTCATGAATATGGATTGACACTTAAATTAAGTAAAAATGGAAATAAAAATATAAAAGTAAATTTTAGCAAAGATAACATTTTTAATCTAAAGCTCATTTATAAATTAAACCTATATTTAAGATTTTAAGATTTTCTTTTTTTTTTTTTTTTTGCTTAGGATTATAATTAAAGTAATAGCCTGACAAAAATTTATACATATTTTGATCATAAAACCAAATAAATTGTGTTCATTAAAATTCAATAATCAATTCAAGAATCTATTAACACAACTCATGGAGAAAAATAAAACAAAAGTATCTTTATGTAGCAATCCAAAATCTACTTTATTTTTTATTCTTGTATTCTTGATTTAAAATTTGTAAGAAAATAAATATAAAGAAAATAAAGTAGCATGAACATATCAAAGGGCTCATGCATGATAATTATCATCAAGAAAAAGTGAAATTTAAATATTTATCAAATTTATTAAAACTAAAAGTGAATATTTTATCATGACCAGAACTTTAGGAGTTGGATTGATTTTTATTAAAAAAAAAGATTGTCCAGCTAATATGATACAATATTTGTATGAGTTATTTGCCATTAAAAGACATTTCATGAAGCTTAACAAATATAAGTATCAAACATAGTGTATGCATTTCAAAGGGGGAGGAGCATTATAGAGGGTGGAGTTTCAGAAACATATCTTGATGGTAATGAGATGGGAGTCATTTCCTCTGCATCAACTTTTTCAGCTTCTCCCACCCGGTAATCTTATTGTTGCATTCCATTTTTTCTGCCTTTGTAAGTTCTCCCACCACAGAGAAGCACTATTCTTCAGCTTGATGGTCGCTAATTTGACTAACTACCCTTTGGCACAACTTTATGCTTGAAGATCTGCTCAACAGCTTATAACTAATCAATGAAATCATCAGGATAAATACCTCCTTCAAACTCTGATAGATCTACCTAGATGTTGAAGTTTTTATGTCCTCCAAATAATATATCCTCTCTTCGAGTCTCCCTCTAAGAGGGATTCGGATTTGCCTCTCTAGGCCTCCTCTGATTCTAGATTCTGAAACGTGTGACCTATCTTTTTCGTAGCTGAAATTATCCCTATGGAAGGGATTCAGATCCTCATCTCTTTCTCCTCTTCGACTCTCCAGATCAAGATCAAAGGTAACTTCTTCTTGTGTTAGTTCTTCAATCTCTACAAGACATTGTTAAAAGCAACGAAGCTCCCGCCTTATCTCTTCCGGAGTAGCTCGGGCATGTATCTGCTTGGTGGCATGGCTACGGAATAACAGAATTATTGGGACAACAAGTATGGAGGGTCATAGGTGACCGACGGCAAGAGGAGAGGTGTTGCATAGCAAGTTAAATGCAGGAGACGGAGCGACAGACGCTTGGAAAGGGAATTGAGAGTGACCGGCGGCTATGGGGAATGAAGAGGGTAGGATAGCCAAAAGAGAGGAAGATACACACCATCTTGGAATAGGATATAGCTGGAGCACCACCACCTCGGATACAACCCACAATGGAAAAAAAACTCCACACAAGAATCTGAAATCAACACACAACAAAAACTCTCCGTAAACTCTGAAAATATCAAATAAAATAGACGTTTACATGAAGAAAAAATAATAAAATAAAGAAAGAAACTCCCACATAAAAGGAAGGGGTGGTGAGGCAAAAAATATTCAAAAATTAGCCATTAAAATACTTCCAAATGAAGAAGCAACAAAAAAGGAAGGAAGAGAGGAGCGAGCGGCAGTCCCGCCCCATCAAACTCCCGTCCCCAAGTAGCTCAGCCTAGGTTTACCCTGGACTAGCCTCATTTGGGTCGGTCGATTTAGCAGTGGTAGTTCCCACTGTGGAAGACCCAATCTCTCGTCTCGCTGCCATGTCCCGCTCCCACATCAGTCTCCAGGGGTTGAGGAAGTTTTGACCTCATTCGTCGAAGCTTCTCGCTCTCTTCAATCCAAGTAACATTTGGATCCCACTATTGACTGTACTATTCCCAATGCGATGGAGACGCCTGCCACCTTTGTGAGCACATGCCCATCTCAAACTGTTCTCCTAAGTCTGTGAACCATGCTTGTGTTGTCGAATCTTCTCAAAATAACCCACGGAAGGTTCAATCAGACATGTAGTGAGGAGACCCTGAACTATCCAATCTTGTGATGGCGCTGGTGGTGTGATGTATATCGTGATCCCCTTAAACACTCTGTCGTTTCTGTCCTTTATCTGGAGAGGGTCTCTCAGGCCCTCTCTTCTAATTCATCACTAACACTGGTACCATTAACGTCGTTCTGCTGGTCAAGGCAACTGTGATCTCGGGCTTCGCCGAAAGGAGTAGAATGATGTGTTTTCCATCCTTGAGGAATGAATGTGTTCTTGAATAGATCATGTTGAGTCCATCGGTCAAACTATCATGTTCGTCCCAACAGGAGGTGGCAGGCATCCATAGAGACCACGTTACACCACACCTGGTCCTACAGTTGGCCTCGAATCAAGAACTCTACCAGACATTTTCTGCGATGCTAATTCAATTCTCCTTCAGTTATGTACGAATAGTTGGGAGTGTCTCTGAGTCGTGAGTCTCAATTTTTCTACCATTTGAATCGATGTCACGTTCATGCTGCTCACACCGTCGATGATAAGACTGCATACTTTTTTTGTTCACTATGCAGCAGGTGTAGAAAATGTTGTGACAGTCACTGTGGATCCTTCATATCCTCGGTCTACATAATTCGCCAAATCACAAGTGCTTCTCACTCATATAGTGGAAGCAAATACACCTCACCCTATTCCTTAGCTTTCTCATCGTCGCTAATCTCTTCCACAACACATTGATCTGTGATGGTGATTACCTACTAGTGGAACAGCTGGAGGCTATGTGGTCGTAGCCATACAAACGGTAACATTTCCTGGCCGCTAAGGTGTTGGAGGAGCTACATTTCTCCTGCTTCTTCCCGCTCTGATTAGGAGTGTCACTCCCTTTTTTGGGCTTGCTTGTGTCTTCTAGCGTACTTTGTCGATCGTTGTAACTGTAGGAGAATGTCTGCCTGAAGGTTGTTGCCTTAAGGATGACTATTGTCAACTCTACTTTTATTGTCTTTCCAACTTCAGGGCTAGTGTCTGGACATCCCCTAACATCTAGTACAGTTGTAGTTGCACCACGTTGCTAAAACTAGGCTTCAAGCCCCCAAGATATTTGGCTGTTGTATTCTCCTCTAGCTCGACCAGATTACATCTCATCAGTAACTAATAAACTACTATGTGAACTCCTCTACTGATAGATCCCTCTGTTGCAGGGGATGGAGTTTCAGAAACATGTCCTAATGGTAATTAGGTGTGAGGTATTTCCTCTACATCGTCTTTTTTATCTTCTCTCACCTGACAGTCTTATCGTTGTCTTCCTTTTTTCTCTGCCTATATAAATTCTCCCGCCACAAAAAATCACTCTTTTTCAGCTTGATAGCCGCTAAGTTGGCTTACTTATACTCTAGCAAATCTTTATACTCGAAGATCCGCACAACGACCTGTAATCAATCAATGAAATCCTCTGGATCCATACGTCCTTCGAACTATGACAGATCTACCTTGATGTTGAAGTCTCCGTCCTCCAAATGATATCTCCTCTGTGAGTCTCCCTCAGAGGGGGATTCCATTATCCCTCTTTACACCTCATCTGATATTGGATTCTGAAACGTCATGTCCTATCTTCTTCGTTACCAAAGCTATCCCTATGGAAGGTATTTAGATCCTCATCTCTTTATCCTCTTTGACTCTACAGATCTCGATCGAAGTTAATTTATTCTTGTGTTAGTTCTTCAATCTCTACAAGTTTTTGTTGAAGGCGACGAAGCTTCCACCTTATCGCTTCCCATGTAAGCTCGAGCATGTATCTCCTTGATCTTATGGCTAAAGATTAAGGAATAGAAAAGAAAAGTTTGGTGGGGTTAGGGTTTGTGTTCTGGAAAAAACACTTGGTGGTAGGATAGGGAGTCTTGGTTTATGGCGGATGCTAGCAAACTCTAGGATAGAATAAGGTTGGACTAGCTCTGATACCAAATAATGTCGGAACTAGTAAAGAAAACAGTAGAAACACAAAAGCACACTTTTGTTAATAGAAAAATGGGTTTACAACACAGCACAATAAAAAATAATAACACCGACATACACAACACAAGCAACACCTCTAAGGTGTATTCCAAGGGTGGAGGCCCGCTATGTGGATTGGGATGATTGGCAATGGTGGTGGCAGCCAAGGAATGCTTATGGTAGCGAGCGGGAGGGGCAGAATTGTAGGGACAACAAGTATGAAGAGTCGTAAGTGATCGACGGCAGACGAATGGGCTGGAAGGAGCTGGACAACGAGGTAAATGCAGGAGATGGCGGTAGAGGCTGGGAAAGGGAGGAAGATACACACTACCTTGGAGTGGGATACATTCGGAGAACCACCACCTCCTTGGATACAACCCACAAACGAAAAATAACTCCACATAGGAATATTAAATCAACACACAGCAAAAACTCTCCCTAAACTCTTAAAACAGCAAAAAAATAGACTTACATGAAGAAGAAATGAAATAAAAAAGAAGAAAACAACCACACAAAAGAAAGGGGTGGGGAGGCAAGAAATAATTAGAAATTAGCCATTAAAATACTTCCAAATGAAAAAAAAACGAAAAAGCAAGGAGAAGAGAGGCGGGCGGCAGTCCCGACCCACCAAACTCCCGCCCCCAAGCCGCTTGGCATGGGTTTCTAGAGCAGCCTCAATTGGGCAGCAGTGGCAGTTCCCGCTGCGGAAGACCCCGATTTCACGTCTCAATCCAACATCCCGCTCTCGCGTCAATATCCTTACAACTTGAGGCCAGAGTTGGCCGCCATAGCATGTGGAGAAAAAGCCTTGGTCTTTGTGGGAAATAAAACTACTTATTTTGCCATATTATGGAGGTGTGTAAGTCAAGTTCCAAGAGCTGAATTAGACACTAGACTTTGTTGACTCTTTGTGCATAACTTCTGAATTTCTTGTGGCACCATTTTCAAGTTAAAATTGTCAACTTATCATCTAATTTTTTAATTATAAAAAAAATAATAAAACATGAATGGAATGAAGCATGAAAAAAAATATCTCACTTTAATAGTACTTTAATTCAATAATTTTTTGCTGGAATATAAACCTTTTTAGCCCTCACTTGGAAGAGACTTGCTTCTGACATAATTGTGATGCATAGAATTATTAGCAGGTAATATTTTGCCGTTTTTTTATTTCTCACATCTAATTTTTAGACGTACTTCGAATGTGTAATTAAGTTTTTCCAGATATGTTACAACTTAAAATATGCCATGAATTTCAGGCTTCTAAATTTGTGTTATTTCTAAAAGATGATCATTGAATTATCATATGTCGGATTTTTTTTATTCTCCATTTTCATCTAAGCAGTGAATGTTATCTAAATTTAGACGGGTAAACTATAAGATTAAATGTGCGTATGATTTTGTGCACCCATCATAAGTTTTCATTATGAAACCCAAGGCTCAAGCAACTTACTTAATATCATCCAAGTGAGAAATGACAGCAACATAATCTAGTATCTTGAATAGCGAACGTAATTTGAAAAAAAAATAACAGTAAGTGATTTTCAACTATTGGATCTTAATATAATTTGGAAAGCACTTTCTAAGAAGAAATTTCCAAAAAAATGTCCACAACTTGGAAAAGAGACAAAAATACTTATTTAAAAAATAGGGAAAAAAAGCATACTCAAAAGCAAGAGATTTTGAAGCAGGGGAAGATAAAATAGTTGATATGGAAACAAATGAATTTGAGGCAAAATTCAGCCGCANGATACAGGATTTGAGGTTGAGTGCTCTTTCATTTAAACTATGGAAAATATGAGGTCAGTTTGATTTCATATTTTTCTAAAATTATATATATATATGTAAATTAAAAAGTCCTTCCGAAGCGGGCAACGGGATTTCGATTCCGGCGACCGACAGCTTCTTACGGGCGACCCCTAAACATTAAAACTTTTCCCCCTTTTAAGCGCCGACAATAGTGTATGCATTTCAAAGGGGGAGGAGCATTATAGGGGGTGGAGTTTCAAAAACATACTTGATGGTAATGAGATGGGAGGCATTTCCTCTGCATCAACTTTTTCAGCTTCTCCCACCCGGTAATCTTATTGTTGCATTCCATTTTTTCTGCCTTTGTAAGTTCTCCCGCCACAGAGAAGCACTCTTCTTCAGCTTGATGGTCGCTAATTTGACTAACTACCCTTTGGCACAACTTTATGCTTGAAGATCCGCTCAACAGCTTGTAACTAATCAATGAAATCATCACGATACATACCTCCTTCAAACTCTGATAGATCTACCTAAATGTTGAAGTTTTAATGTCCTCCAAATAATATATCCTCCCTGCGAGTCTCCCTCTAAGAGGGATTCGGATTTGCCTCTCTAGGCCTCCTCTGATTCTAGATTCTGAAAAGTGTGACCTATCTTTTTCGTCGCTGAAATTATCCCTATGGAAGGGATTCAAATCTTCATCTCTTTCTCCTCTTCGACTCTCCAGATCAAGATCAAAGGTAACTTCTTCTTGTATTAGTTCTTCAATCTCTAAAAGACATTGTTAAAAGCAACGGAGCTCCCGCCTTATCTCTTCCGGAGTAGCTCGGGCATGTATCTCCTTGGTAGCATGGCTATGGAATAGCAGAATTATTGGGACAACAAGTATAGGTGACCAACGACAAGGGGAGAGGTGTTGCACAGCAAGTTAAATGCAGGAGACGGAGCGGCAGAGGCTTGGAAAGGGAATTAGGAGTGACCGACAGCTATGGGGAATGAAGAGGAGGGTTGGATAGCCCAAAGAGAGGAAGATACACTCCAGCTTAAAATAGGATACAGCTACAGCATCACCACCTCGGATACAGCCCACAATGGAAAAAAAACTCCACACAAGAATCTGAAATCAACACACAACAAAAACTCCACACAAGTAGCTCAGCCTAGGTTTACCCTGGACTAGCCTCATTTGGGTACATCGATTAAGCAGTGCTAGTTCCCACTGCGGAAGACCCAATCTCTCGTCTCGCTGCCATGTCCCGCTCCCACATCAGTCTCCAGGGGTTGAGGAAGTTTTGACCTCATTCGTCGAAGCTTCTCGCTCTCTTCAATCCAAGTAACATTTGGATCCCACTATTGACTGTACTATTCCCAATGCGATGGAGACGCCTGCCACCTTTGTGAGCACATGCCCATCTCAAACTGTTCTCCTAAGTCTGTGAACCATGCCTGTACTGTCGAATCTTCTCGAAATAACCCATGGAAGGTTCAATCAGACATGAAGTGAGGAGACCCTGAACTATCCAATCTTGTGATGGCGCTGGTGGTGTGATGTATATTGTGATCCCCTTAAATACTCTGTCGTTTCTGTCCTTTATCTGGAGAGGGTCTCTCAGGCCCTCTCTTCTAATTCATCACTAACACTGGTACCATTAACGTCGTTCTGCTGGTCAAGGCAACTGTGATCTCGGGCTTCGCCGAAAGGAGTAGAATGATGTGTTTTCCATCCTTGGGGAATGAATGTGTTCTTGAATCCATCATGTTGAGCCCATCGGTCAAACTATCATGTTCGTCCCAACAGGAGGTGGCAGACATCCATAAAGGCTACGTTACACCACACCTGGTCCTACAACTGGCCTCAAATCGAGAACTCTACTAGACATTTTCTGTCGATGCTAATTCAATTCTCCTTCTTCAGCTATGTACGCATAGTTGGGAGGGTCTCTGAGTCGTGAGTCTCAATTTTTCTACCATTTGAGTCGATGTCACGTTCATGCTGCTCACACTGTCGATGATAAAACTGCATACCTTTTGTTCAGTACGGAGCAGGTGTAGAAAATGTTGTGGCACAGTCACTGCGGATCCTTCATATCCTCGGTCTACATAATTCGCCAAATCACAAGTGCTTCTCCCTCATATAGTGGAAGCTAATACACCTCACCCTATTCCTTAGCTTTCTCATCGTCGCTAATCTCTTCCACAGCACACTGATCTGTGATGGTGATTACCTACTAGTGGAACAACTGGAGGCTATGTGGTCGTAGCCATACAAACGGTAACATTTCCTGGCCGCTAAGGTGTTGGAGGAGCTACATTTCTCCTGCTTCTTCCCGCTCTGATTAGGAGTGTCACTCCCTTTTCTGGGCTTGCTTGTGTCTCCTAGCGTACTTTGTCGATCGTTGTAACTGTAGGAGAATGTCTGCCTGAAGGTTGTTGCCTTAAGGATGACTATTGTCAACTCTACTTTTATTGTCTTTCCAACTTCAGGGCTAGTGTCTGGACATCCCCTAACATCTAGTACAGTTGTAGCTGCACCACGTTGCTAAAACTAGGCTTCAAGCCCCCAAGATATTTGGCTGTTGTATTCTCCTCTAGCTCGACCAGATTACATCTCATCAGTAACTAATAAACTACTATGTGAACTCCTCTACTGATAGATCCCTCTGTTGCAGGGGATGGAGTTTCAGAAACATGTCCTAATGGTAATTAGGTGTGAGGTATTTCCTCTACATCGTCTTTTTTATCTTCTCTCACCTGATAGTCTTATCGTTGTCTTCCTTTTTCTCTGCCTATATAAGTTCTCCGGCCACAAAGAATCACTCTTCTTCAGCTTGATGGCCGCTAACTTGACTTACTTATACTCTAGCAAATCTTTATACTCGAAGATCCGCTCAACGACCTGTAATCAATCAATGAAATCCTCATGATCCATACGTCCTTCGAACTATGACAGATCTACCTTGATGTTGAAGTCTCCGTCCTCCAAATGATATCTCCTCTATGTGAGTCTCCCTCAGAGGGGGATTCCATTATCCCTCTTTACACCTCATCTGATATTGGATCCTGAAACGTCATGACCTATCTTCTTTGTCACCAAAATTATCCCTATGGAAGGTATTTAGATCCTCATCTCTTTCTCCTCTTTGACTCTACACATCTCGATCGAAGGTAATTTATCTTGTGTTAGTTCTTCAATCTCTGCAAGCTTTTGTTGAAGGCGACAAAGCTTCCGCCTTATCGCTTCCCAGGTAAGCTCGAGCATGTATCTCCTTGATCTTATGGCTAAAGATTAAGGAATAGAAAAGAAAAGTTTGGTGGGGTTGGGGTTTGTGTTCTGGAAAGA
>NEWO01000057.1:2081390-2115253 GCA_003013225.1 Phalaenopsis aphrodite | reverse complement strand
AAAAAAAGCATACTCAAAAGCAAGAGATTTTGAAGCAGGGGAAGATAAAATAGTTGATATGGAAACAAATGAATTTGAGGCAAAATTCAGCAGCAGAATATTTAAATTCATGATACTTACAGTTAAATAAGTTGGAAAAAAAAACTGTCTTTAGGTACAAGGAAATTATTAGTGGAGTGAAAAAAATGTTTATTGCTTATACGAAGATGACATTTTCTAGGCTTATAACAACCTAGCCTGATTTTAATATGAAAAGAGCTTTCTGAAAGGAGCATTAAACACAGAAAATCTTCGGTGGTGATCTTTCAAAGAATTGGAAGTGTGTTTGGCACTAACATTCAAGGTAGAGGTATACTGAACCAGACAACAAGAACAGATCAATTTTTTTTGTTGCAGCTACTTGAATGGGTTTAAGTTAGAGAAAAATATCACATATGTTAGAGAAGGCAATACTCTATGGAGTGAGCAGTCACAAAATTCAACTTCAAACTATAAAGATAATTCATCGAAACCAGAAAATCTAACCAGCAATAATGAAGATAACGCATTCTAGAGATTAAAAAGAAATAAAAAGATAAATAACTGGAGACAAAATAAAAAAAAAATGAAGATTTACATACATACCACTCAATTCTTATGTATTTACATGTCTAACACAAAAATTTCAATTTTCAAGTACATGCCACCTGCCCAATGCATGGAAAGGTGTATTTCACATTTTAAAAGTTAAAATGATGACATTTTGTAATGTGGTATGAAAGATTTGAGTGGTATAAATGCAAAAACTTAATGTTCAGGTGCTAGATATGTAAATACATAAGAATTGGGTGGTATGAATGTAAATGCCCGTAAAAATTTTAGTTTGAGTTGGATGGCTTTCTATTCCTATTGACTAAGGCCAACAAAAAATGGATATTTAAAGAAGACCTTAATAGTGTTCGAAGGAATGGATTTCCAACAAAAGTATTTTTTAGAACATCTTATATAGATTTAGTATAAAAATTTATATTTCGCATAAAACAATAAGCCTAGTGATTATGCTCAGGGTCTTTATACGGAGTATTAGGATCGATGAATATGTTGGGTTTCTTGCTAGAATAAAAAGAATAGGGAAATAAGACAATAGATTAGGATTCGAACAAGGGAAGCGGGACGGCTGCTGTCTCTGAGAAAAGTCAGCAACAATGAGAGGTCGGCAATAGGCGGGCGTTAGGTGGTTCCATCACCTACTATTGATCAAGATGCAAACTCATCATTTGAAGGAAAAGAAGGCTATGACTCTTAAAAGCATTAAACCAAAAAAACAAATTCTAAATTGCATAAAATCAAGCCCAAAAAGTGTCTAATAGGTTCTAAATCAACATACTTATACTAAGATAGAAATTAAACCTTAATTACAAATTAAAAACAAACAAATAGAGGCCCACAAGGCTAGTCTAAGCAATAGGAAAAATCTCCCGCCCATGGGCACATCCCACATGATTATCCCTGATTAGGAGGTGCTTTGCCTTCTTCTCTAGTAGCTTTTGGACCCATATGATACGATGACAAGTCAAAAATGTTAAAAAAAACATAAATCTTGTGATCTCCCGACAAATCAATCTTATATGCATTGTCATTACTCTTCTCAAGATCCTAAATTGACCAACTCTAAGCTTAAGCTTTCCAAAAAATAATAAAAATACAATTTAAACTACATCAATATAACAATCATTCTAAACAATCACAATATGGATGATAGTCCAAAGTTATCTTCAAATTAGATGGACAAAAGAAAATTCTTTGAAAGTTATTATATGCTTTATTCCAAAAATGTTGAATTTCCTAAAACAAAATTAAATGGAGTTTATTCAAAAATTTTGTCAAAGTGTAGCAAATCAAATAATATAAACTAAAAGAACAGTATTTATCATTAATTGATTATAGGGATCAATTGTATGGTAAATAAAAGAACTATAAATAATATGAAAATAATAATTTTGAATACTTTCTTAGCTATGAAATTTTGTAACCAAATAATATCTGCTGGACATTATTGCGTCATCAATATCTATTTAATTAAAGCAATAAGCAAAAAATTAAGTATAATTTAAGCTGCAAATTACCATAGATATGAAGGTATTGTAACCAAGAATTAAATTCCATCCATCAAGAAAAGACAAGAATTAATTTCTTAGCTATTAAGTATTTCTTAAAGCCATTTGGGCTATTAGTTATATTTTGTAACTATATATCAAAGCATAGAATACAAATTTTTTATATCAAACTTACACTGGATAATCTTCATTCTTTGAACTGATTAACCACATTCCTAAAGCTTCATCATGTGCACCTCCTGCTCTTTCATTATGCATAGTAAAGCTTCACATAATTCTCAACTGCTATGGTCTAGGGTTCTCTTTCCCTTCTCTCATAGCACAAATTGGCGCAAGCTGCTCGCCATGGGTTGTCTTTAGGCATCAGCATCTCATTTGCTCTCAGTACCTTTGGTATCGAAGTTGGCCCTCGCTATGTCATCTTTAATTTTAGTGTTGGCTAGAATTTTTATTTTATTTCTCGCATTATTTGACATGTTCAATCTCTTTCTATTCACAAATAAAAGATGTTATGCCATGCCATTTCTTTAAATACATTGGCGTCTCATCAAACCTGACCACCTCCTTCCATATTGATTACTCCCACGACTTTGGTTGAACCCCCTATCAGCATATCATCATAAGACATTTTTTAAAATCAGATTATACCAAAGTTTTCAAATGATGCTCATACTATATCAACAACTTTCCTATACGCATGCTAAAATGGTCCACCCAATTGAATGTTCTACAAAATCCCTTATCACATCTTTGGCTGCATTACTTCATATATTCTACATTACTCTCTTTGGTATCTTTGTTTCTTTTATTCTAAAATGGTCCACCCATTTGATATTGTGATAACTAGTCATTTTAGGCCTTCTATACATCCCATGTTGATAGAGTTGTTGATTGGGCCCCCACCCTCTAGGTATTTTTGGGCATAAATTCTTATTACTTTTTGAGACATCCAAGACTAAGGAATTCTAAATATCAAGTGCACGGCCTTCCATTAAAAAATAATACTCAACCTCCTCCGCCATCAAGTTTATTCTCAAACCTTGGTTCTAAGTTTAAAGTCCCTTCTATACATGATAGTTAATATTCCTCTAGTATTGGACACTGCATAATCTATTGATATTATCACTAAAAACAATCCTTAAGTTCCTGATACACTTCAAAGCCACCCAATTTGCAAACACAACAATAATAAGATATCTTAGGAGATTTCTAATTCAGATCCGATTATTTAAAATATTGATTCTCAAATTGTTAAGGTATTTCATATTTTTTATACCAAAAGCGACAATAAAAATAAAAAAAAAATCTATCAACAATCACCTCTATTTAGTAAACATAAAGTAAGATGATCCAAATATATAATTTTGTAATTTTTTATAATAACTAGAATATTGTATCTTTGATCTTTTGTTATCTCTTTTCATGCTACTGTAACTTTCCTTTCTATGACAATTCTTCATAATTATTTTATTTGTACTCCTCATTATCCGATTAACATATTTTGTTCAAAAAGACCTGAATGTTAAAAAACAACTACATACTACAACATTACTTAAATAGTTTTTAAAAGTATATATATAAGAAACAAGATAATATTGGTGATGGTAAAATAAAATAACACTAACTCTAAAGATTGATTGAGTGAAGAATTATACTTTATGGTAGATCCACCTTTTCCAATAATGGCACCACATGAACTATTTGGAACGATAAGTCTCACTTTCATCCTAGTATCAGCCTCATGATTTTCTTCATCCTATATAGATAAGCAAACAAACATCAATGCAAGATCGAGTAAAATCATAAGCAAGATTGAGTAAAATCATAATAAGGATACACAACCTCATTCAACAATTTCTCAAGAATTAACTCCATCGCCTTAAAAATTTCATTAAATCCTCCCGAAAGCATGATAATCCTATCAGGCGTTCCAGGAAAGAATTCATGGTTTCTTGATAACTGAATGCGAGCCCCAGATTGTGACTGAAAATCAGTAATGGTTGATCCTCCCTTTCCAATGATTGAACCAGCTGAAGTATTTGACACAAGGAATCTTATGTGTGTGGTTTTCTCCTTATCATCTGATTAGATGAAAAATAGTAATTCAATGAACATAGTATGAAATCAAAACAAAGTGAACTAGTCTATTGAGCGCACGCAACGACCTAAAAACAAATGCAGTTTGGCTTGACAATACAGCACCCTTTTAAACTTTTATAAACGCTAAAGAAAAAGAATGTATTCACACTTGAATGAAAATCCACAATAAACAAAATTTTTACCACACAAAAAATTTGGCTATTGTAAAATTTCGACTGATAATTATGTATAATCCAAATATTTTGAGTCAACTTATAAATATATATATATATATATATATATATATATATATATATATATGAATCCTTAACTGAAGTTTTGATCTATTTACAAATCTAATTTAGTTTTGCCAAAATGTAATCCATATACATCCCAAGATTATTAACATTCAAATTACTATAATTCAACCGCCAAACAAACTATAAAATTAGATAATTTTGCATCATTAGACAAAAATGATTTAGACATATACAACAAATGATAAAAATAGGTTCATCAGATGAGAAGATAAAATCAATGAAAGAACATTAGAACAGAGGAGTAAATCTGAATTCATATGCATAGAAGATGTGCAAAATTGTTTGCAAAAAATAGGTTAAACTCTTCATACAAAACTTAACAAGAACAAATAAAGAAGTAGAGATTCATAAAGTAGGCGTCAAATAATTCGCAAGGATAATGATGATAATGATGAGGATGATGATGGTGCTAATGATATTTCTACAGCAAGAAGTAAACAGCAATCATTGATTAAGAAAATAATGCAAGAGAAAGCAAGCAATAAAGTAAAACTGACTTAACCATGCAAATACAAAATAACATTACATAGGTCCTAAGGCAACTGTTATATCAAGTACACAAGAAGAGAGTATAAATTAAAACCCAGCAATTGACAGTTAGCTTGTTGCTAAAGTTCACAAATCCTTCTCTATGCTCACTAATTCATTTCATCAAACGTGCTAAATACAAATTCCAAACATTGCAATTTATGAAGATTAACATGTAAATAGGCAAGTACTTCAATAACAAAAGATGCATCAAGGTTAATATTTGTTAAATGATTCGATGTCATACTTTTAATGACATGTATAATTAAATCATCTTTTGGTAGCTAAATTATCAGTTTAAACAGATTTGTATAAATACAAAAAAAAAATTAGCCTTTTATATCAAAAAATAAGCGCACCAACAACTTGCTGCAGTGGTATTACCTTGGATATTTACAGTGGAGGTCTAAGATGCAAATCCTTACAAAAAACAAGAAAGACAAGTGCACCCAATGCACAAAGACGGCTCCAACTATGGGATCTAAGAGGGATTGATTCAAATGAATCATTTAAGCATTGCAAGCGTCGTGAAAAAAAAAATAACTGGAGGCTAATCTTAGATGATAAGTTCATTTTTTACATCAAACTCTCTCACCTAAATCTGGACAAGACTGCTGAAAATTTCAAACTCAATTTGAAAATAGGAGATTCAAAATTATGCTCCGCACTTCATCAAATTCATGTAAGGCTCAAGTTACAGTTTGCTTGAATTGGTTGACCCCTCATGGAGACCGCCTTTTAAATCTCAGACAACAAGTTCGAAAGGAATTATATTTCCTAAATCAAAAAGGTATGAGCCCCTTAAATAATGAACAGCGTTTATTCACATAGCAACAACAAAACCATGAAATTTCACGGCATCTTAAATCTAAATTACACAACATTGCATTGCTCCCACGTATAAAAAGTGCACAGAGTGCAAGGCAAGAATTTTGATTGGCCTATTCAAAGAAAACTATCAGCAAAACATGAAATTCCCAATGATGATCTTCAAATGAATCTGGGTCCACGGCAGAAGTGGATGGCTGAATCAGCCATACTAAGCTTTACAAAAACAGCAAAAAAAACTACAACCCCAGTACCCGGTAACAACAAAGTCGACATTTTAAGCCTCCACTATCCAAAATATGAATACTTTTATCCTTCAAGTAACTTATCCACATCACACACCATCACAAGCTCACTGGTCACCTCTCAATTCTCAAATGCGCCACTAAAAATACAATCTTTCCAATAACTGCAATTTACTCCGCTTCGATCTAAGATCAAACACGTGTAAAACCCAAAAAAGTAAGGAAAGAACAATAACGCGTGATAAGAGGGAACTCACCAGCCGATGGGGAATCAGGGTGAAACGACGGCTTCGAGCCGCCATCACGAGGAGAGGAATAACCCAAATCCGCCGAATCCATGTCACGGGTGGGGGGTAGGATGGGGTGGAGGGGGGTGAAGAGAAAAGCGTGCACAAAATTCACAGCATTCGAATCCCCAAAGGAACGGAGATTTTGCCCTCTTATGGCCTCTTATTTAGTTCTAGGTTTTCTTGGTCTGCTGGCGGCTGCCTCTCCCATTTCAACCTCCAATTCCGTCCATTTGCAGATGTTCTGTGCAATAGTTGAATAGTTTAAAAATAAGGAATGGCGTGAAACTCTTGATTTGATTTGAGATTCGTGCTTGCGGAGCCTAAGGCATTGAAGGCTCCAATCTTAAAGGAAAATGACGGTTATAATCGTGTTTAGTAGATTTCATGATGTGTATGAGATTGGAGGGTGCCTTATAATGTCCCTTCCGGTTCATTTTAGTACAAGCAACCCGAACTAGGGGAAATAATCTTCTACGAGATCCTACGATCAATTGGAAATTTACGTACATACCACATAATTCTTTGCGGCATTTTCATAAATACCATGCAATTTTTATGTATACCGTATCAAACACTGAGACTCTAATATTTATATATATACCACAAATTCTTATCATAAAATCAAAACTATCACCATCATTATTTTTTTAAAGTTAAATACATATATTTTTATGCATAATTTTATGATAATCATAAAACATATTATAAGTGTAAATAGTAATTTTTTTATGTTATATATATATATATATATATATATATATATATATATATATATTGACACACACACACATAAAAATCATGTGGTATGTATGTAAATTTTCCTATTTCTTTTGCATATCTAACTGAGGACTTATTTCTAATTTAAAAAATAATATCTTTTTGGTTCTAAATTAAATATTTGAAGGTTATGTACATAAAAAATATATATAATGTTCGATATTTAAATACATATAATTGTGTAGTGGGTAGGATTTACATGTATACCACTCAATTCTTTCTTATGACTTTGTATATATAACTTCTATATTTCAATTTTTTCATCATATGTCACCTCATGCGTGCTAGAAAATTAACGGCGGTAGAGTAATGGATTATCGTCTTAGCGTTGCGCGAGAATTCAGCACACAGTCAGATGAAAATGAATCAAGCTGTGATAACACCAAAAGTTTTTACGTGGAAAACCCGTAAAGGGGAAAAACCACGGAGTCTAACCCAGTTGTAAAAATCCACTATAAGTTGATGATTACAAATGTCTCTTGTCTCACAGGTGGGAAAGGGTTACTAGCTTTCTAAATTACAACGTCTAACCAGCGGTGGTTGACGGAGGTCGGCGGTGATCGACAGTAGTTGACGACAATCGATGACAGCCGGCAGTGGTCGATGGAGGTCAGTGGTGGCTGACGACAGTCGATGACGGTCGACGGTGGTCGACGGTGGTCGACGGAAGTCAGTGGTCGTTGTCGACGGTCAGTGGTGGTCGACGGCGATCGACGATGAGCAGGATGATCTTGGACTTGAGCTCTTTCTCAAAGCCTCAAGTTCTCTCTTAAGTTTCCTCTCTTTCATGTGAAAGGTGGGACTCTATTTATAGTGTTTTGAGTGCAATTAATGCATGATTATGAACCATTTTGATCGGACGGTCCGGAGAGCTTCCTTTGATCAAGTGATGTTTGATGGACATTTGAGTGTCTTAACGATGTCGAAATTGAGCAATCTTAAGCTCGTTGGATTCGTCTTGTCGAGACGCTCAATTCGACAATAAACTCGCTAGATTCGACATTCGTTTGACCTTTCAAATGCCTCCGGCAATCGTCAAATAGTGGTTTAATGATTTGATCCAGGCTTGATTTGACTCGAATTGGACTGACTTTCATATCATTAGGTCTGTCTCATCGAGCCATTCAGTTTGACTATAAGTTTGCTGAAATCAGAGCTCCGGATGACTCTTAATCGAAGTTTGAATGTTTCTTGTTCAAAAAATTGCAACGAGATTCGTGCCGGATGACAAAAATTTGTTGGTGGTTTATATATACATATATAACACCTAAACATTCATATTTACATGCATATCATTCAAAACCTTAATATCACATTCAAGATACCACCATCACTACCTTTCTAAAAAGCTTAATACATCATTTTATGCATAAGTTTATGAGACCTTGATGTGATAAATATAAATATCAAATGTGTGTTAGATATGAAAATACATATGAATTATGTGGTATGCATGTAAATTTTACTGAAGATTATGTGATGAAAGTTCAATATTTTCAGATGTTTGAATCCCAAATTATCGGTGTCCTCACACAAACAAGGTAAGATCATATAGGAAAAAAGAAAAGAGGAAGAGGAGACAGGGATGTAAATGATGACTTATAGAAAATATAGATGATATGGAGAAACTCTTCCCCTTTATCTCACGAATGGCCTCCCATTTGTATAAGTTGGGCAAGCTCCACATAGAAATGATTACAAAAATTGCTACGAAAAAGAGTGATAAATAAATAAATACATTGAGAAGTTATAATATTATAGCTCTTAGCATATCATATGCAATAACATTGTTAGGTTGCTGATAAAATCACTCGATATTGTTGAACTATCTTGTTAAACTAATATGTCGAATGAGACTATATGACTGCTTGACATGTAGGCTAAGTCAAGAGTTAATACTCTATATAATTGAATTAGCATATTTTATTAGGATGACTTTGACAAATTTCATATGCCAAGTTGCCCAATCGAATTTGATGGATTTTGCAACAAACATGTGCATTCTAATAACACAGAATATTTTGATGAGATCAGATGCTTAAAATTATCTTGTAACTTGAACATTGTTTTCAAGCTTGTGTTGTTATAAACTAAGGACTATCGAATGTAAATGGTTCTTCCAATCAACATAAAGATAATCTTAATGATGAAGCACCAACACTTAAACCTATTCTAACATAAGGAGGAGAGATCATAACTAATCTTATAAAAAGCATTAACTATTAGAAGTTATCTTTATCAAACATAATATGAAAAAACAAATGTTAAACAAACAAAATTATAGGCAAGAAATTCCAAATGATAAACATTATTAATACTTTAACTTCTCAAGTCAAAAAATGATCAATTGTTTGTATTAAATGTGAATTAAATGAAAAAAATGATAAATTTTAGAAAATAAAGAGTAAACTTTTTTAGATGATGAACTCTCATTAGTTACACTTATGAAAGCTCTAAAATACTTTTTAAATTATTTGCATATGGAAAAATGAAGCAACAAAATATCTTGGTTTGACCTTTAAAGGAGTTTATTAGAGTAGAAAATTATTATAGCATAAATTAAAATTATTTTTCTTCCATTTGTGAAATTCAAAATTATCTTTTATTTGTAAATAAAATAAAGTTTGTTAAATAATATGAGATTTATTTATTTATTTTCATAAATGATTATGATGATAATAAATATTAGATACTCAAAATTGATTTTTAGAGTTATAGAAGGTATTCATGTGTGTAGGATTACATCTTAACCGGTTATCATATTAATTAATTCTATGTCTCAAGTAGTTTAAAATTAAGGATGGCTCGGATTTTCAATTAAAAATTAGAGCAATTTTTAATTAATTTGAAGTAAATAAAGTGTGAATTGAGTAATAGTTTATGCATTCACCTACACTATTTACTCCATTATAAGCCTCATATCTTTTCATTCGTTGTTATTTTCTCCATCACTGCCATCATAAAAGGAATAACTAAAATATCAATTATATCATCCCAAAAATTTAGATTTAAATAACATATGGCATGAGTCAACTTATGAATAATCATATTTAAATATTTTTAATTGTAACTATCAAATCAACTTATATAATAATTATATATATTTTTTAAATAATCATAACCCTTATTATATGCAAATCTTAGATAATCTTATGTGTATAGCTAATAATCATATTTAGGTTATGAAAAATCAAATTCATAATGATCATGTCAACTTATACAATGCCCATTTTAAAATTTAAATAATCATATCTCATATGATGATAATAAATATGACTAAAATATTGATAGTAGTTGATATAAAGACATATTTTAGTATTGTATATAAATTAAAACTTTGATATTTTTAGGATTACTTCTGCATTTCGAAGAAAGAAGAATTAGTCAAACAGCTAAAAATAAGTTCTAGTCAAGTTTATAAATTTGAATATATATTAAAGAAGTGTCTTTTGGTTAATTGGATGAGCTGAATGACCCCTAACCTAACAAATAAAAAGAACTTACGATGTGACTCCATCTAAATTTTTTGAGGAAAAAATTTAAATAATCAAAATTATAGATTTGCCCAGATTGAATTGAAGAAAATATAACATTAAAATTGTATCCATTGATTATAAATGATTACAAATGTCACGAATTATCAAGATTTTTGTCAGTTTATTTTCTAGCTATCCTACATATAATCTTAGGAGGGAAACATCATAAAACATTATCATGGAAAAATGATCAATCATAGCAAGGCATCTTTTACAATTTTAAGAAGAATTTTTAAAAATGGTGATGAGATCAAAGCAAGTGTTAAACTAAAAAAATTTCAACACAAGCAAGAAATTTTAATGGAAGTTATAATAAGATCCATTGTTTGCATCATAAGTTATCAAGTAGGCTATTAGCATTCAATTGAATCAACTATGAATAGAATGTGGAATAAATAATAATTTTGAAAATAATGAGAACAAAACTCATTTGAGATGAACTCTCTTTTGTTATACTTATAGAAGCTCTAATATTTTTTGAACTTGATTTGCGAATGGAGGCACAAGGAAGTTACAAAACATACATTAGTTAGACATTTGAGCGCATGCACTTCAAGTTAGTTTAGAAAATTTTAGAGCATATGATATACTTAAGGCCCAACTTTTGAGTGAGACTTATAAATTAAAGAGTAAGAAAATTATTTACAAATTTTCAACTTATCTTTATGTTCAAATTTGCATTGCATTTGTTAATAAAACAAATGAAGTTTAGTAAAAATGTGTGTTTAATTATGTAAGCATTGGGAAAATTTAAATAAGAACAAAAAAATAATCTATTTAAAGCTTTTTAAAATCATAAGAAATTTTCCTTTGCCGGGATTTAAATCTATTATAGTTACCATATGAATTGCATTATGCAAAATTAAAGATTTAGTTTATCCAAATTATTATTGAAAACAAAAAAATTTTAATTTCTAAGTTAATAAGTTCTTCAATTTGATATAATAACTTCCTTGTCTGATCATAATGACAATAATGGTGACAACAACAGTGACAACATCAACATAAAATTGGAGAAATAGTTGTTAAAGGTATAAAAGTGTGTCTAATATTATATTCATTTTTCATACTTCGGAGCCACAACAAACTTCAATTGGCAAAGTTTATGTTAAGACCTACCAAGCTGTATTGACCACCCATCATTGTGTTTTTACATTAGCCTATACATCCGATGGAGTTGGTCTAAGTTTTTATCAAAATTTCAACTCTTTAAACAGAAAATATTATGATTAAATAATACAACTATTGTGCTATCATAGGACCCAATAACATTGAGAAATACATTTAAAGACTTACAGAGTTCATAGACCTTCGTACACTGTATCTTCCAATATTTTTCACATTCTCAATCATCTCCATACAAAATTGTTGATTAAGAATTGAAGAACTTATTAACTTAGAAAATCAATGCTTCATATTTATTTGAACTGTACAAGATGCTTGTGGTGAAAATTAACTATTGAAATTGATGTGGAATCAGTTCTCACTCGTAATAACAAGCACTTTGCATTTCTGTTAGCCGTTGGAGACAATACTAAACACCTAAAGAGTTTTCTTCCGAGGATAGATAAAGACAAGTAAATCCAACACTATTTTGAATCATGGCACTTAAAAATATGAAAGTGCAGAAAATTTAGAGGAAAAGACTCAAATTATAAATAAAAGCTGAGTTAAAAGAGTTATTTCTGGTTGTTATCGAGAGCAGAATTAAGAAGAAAGATTTACATACATATCACTCAATTCCCATGTATTTAGATATCTAACACCTAAACTTCAAATTTTCCCTAAAAAACTATAGACATTAGATATATAAATACATACCGATCAATATGAAAATACTACAATAATAACATGGCAAAAACATAAATAAAGTGTCTTAACTTATTTCAGCAGAATAAACATCCGGCAAAATAAACACATCCATAACTAAGAGCGATTATTGCGTGCGGAAAGCGCACGCAGTGCGCTCTCCGATCGCAGTCGTGCGTCGCGGTTGTATGATAGTGGGGTCGCACCAAGCTTTGCGTGCGCTGTCCGCACGCAATAATTAGACCATAACTAAACATAAATTCCCACAAAAGCACTAAACATCATCATGACGACAACACAAATTTCTTCACTACGGTAAGCAAAATTAACATCATGAAATGTAGTTTTATAAAATAAATGGACTACAAAAAGTACCCCATAAAAAAAATGATGAATCTAAAAATAAACACCACCAAAATTTTTTTACAAAACGCACCTCAAACTCATCCCCCGTATTATCAAGAGATTAAATAATTATGCTTCTATATCGCCCGGCCAATCAGTCAAAATATTTCTTTATGTAATTACATTCTTTAGGCTGTCAATTAGAGAGGAAACTTACGGCTCAGGGTTCAAGTAATAACGGTATTTTTCTTTCTGTACAAGATCAGGATCGTTGTCCTATGTGCTGTCTAGATGCTGGCGGCTCCCAAGTTGTAAGAAATAAAAATGGAGGCTTAATCAGCATCACCTGATATCAAAGATTAAGATGGCTGCTCGATTGCTCCTTCGTCAGGCACCAAGGCAAGTTCCTGCTGATCAGATAACAGACGGTGGAGCATTGAAGTCCCATGAAAGCTCATGGGCCGTGCGCCTTTCACATACTCTCGCAACTGCAAGTAGAGAATGCATCAAAGTTAGGTGAGGGATCATTTGGAATCACTTTTATTTATTATTTTATATTTTCTTTTGTTTATAATTTGATTCACATATTTGACTAATTGATTAAAATACCATGGTTTTTTAAAATAAGAGACATTTAATTATTTTAAGTGTTTTTAAATAAAGGGATAATTACATGTAGACTGCCAGAAACATTGATATTTACAAATTAAGCACCAAGTTGATTTTTTTTTTTGAACTACCGAATTGATGGATTTACCAGTGCCCCAATCGAACTATTGAGAATTTGATAAAAATGAAAAACATGGGTTGGGGTTTTACCATGAATTTTAATATTGGAGCAAGTTTTAGGCTGTCAGTATGTAATTGCCCCTTTTTAAAAATATAATAATTTACTTTTAGAAACAAAAAATAAAAATATGTAAGATGCGCATAAAACAAACATATTTTTAAAAAACAAAAATCAAAATTGATTACAAACAAACAAACCCTAAGTTTTCAATGACCATCCCACAAAACTCATGTCAAATAAATTGGTTTTCTCACCTGGGCTGGTGTTACTTTGCTGAAGCCAAACTTCTCTGTCCAGATGGATTCAGCTTCTTCGGCTGCAGGGAGCACAAAGTGCTTGACATTGAGGCAGTTTAACAATCGCTTGATGCAAGAGAACAGGAATTGGAAGAAGCCCTGTGAAAACATGGCAGAAGAGTCAACAATGAAAAATCAGTGAAGAATGCTCAAGTAAAAAAATAATAAAAAGGAAAGTAGGACAATGGTTTATGTATTATATTCACGATCATAGGTACAAGACAAGTGCAACAACATTCTCTCAGCTACTAAATGTTTTGTTTTATTTATCCGCCTCTATTTATTTGTGCTGAGTGCTAAAAATAAAACAATAAAAACTCTATTTTGCTCATTTTTCAGTACAGCTTCTACCAACCATCCAAATGCTTCCACTTCTAAGTCTTTCTTGTATTGACATACTTCTCCATGCAATTCCACACAGCACAGGTGTATTTTATTAATAATAAATTGATGTTGCACTTCTTACTTCTCCAATATGATTATTTTTCTTTGATTTTGTGAAGTTTAATAAACAATTATCATGACGCTCACATTAATGTTAAAGTCAACTTAATCATCAACAACATGATTGCCAAATACTAAATTATAAATAGCATAGCTAGTCCAGCATCAATTTATAAAATCTATTTTTACCCACTGAATTTCATTTATTGCAATTAATCACTTCATCCACCTCATTTTAACTCTAAAATGTCCTTATCATATCACAATTTTTTTTTGTAAATAATTATCAATTTCATATTTCTTAATATTAAATATCACAAACTTGTACTTTGTTATACTCACTCTTATAACCCTTTATCCTTTATAATTTCCTCTATTATTTTCAACTTACATTAATTCAAACAAAGATGTCTCATTCATCGACAGTGTCACCTGTAAATACCACAAACCAATATTCCTAACTTGGAATATTGTTTGAGATAAATATTTCACAAATTCATGGAATTAAAACCCAGCTTCGGATGGATGATCTAGCCATGGAAGGGATGATCTAAGGACTCCATTGCATGTTGTGGGAAGCCATCTTAAGGAGCGTCAAGAAAAGGGGTCCCAAGACTCGTCAACTCTCTCGCTAGTTCTCACATCAGGAATGTAGCATGAAGGCAGATCTAGGGCAGGGATGCTCTTGGAAGGGATAGGGGAATGCTACGAGATTTGCGAAAAGGTATGCTTCATCATTTGAAGTTTGTTTAATTATTTTTATGAGATAATATCCTTTGTGTTGATAATTAGAATAATTTATAACATCAAATGATAAGCGAGATGGCATGCATCAGATGCACATTATCTAAAAATTCTGGACGGGCCACAAGACCAAGCTCACAGATTCTTATAATTTTAAAATGGATCTCTCTCTGTACAAATATCAAACATCAAATAATCATCCTCTTCATATTCTTTAGAAGAAAGATTATGATTTAATTTCTAAATATATTTTGCATTATTTTCGAATATCTATTCACTCCCATTATTATTAAAGGTTTGAATATCTTTAACAAATACAACAACGAGCCTTGATCCCACTGTGGGGTCAGCTACATGAATCATTTTTTCTACATTGTGTCATATTGTGCGTCATATTTTCATTTAATTCTAATAAATTAAGATCATTTTTTATACAACATGCCACGTCTTAAAAAATGCCTGATAAAAAAAGCCAGCCACATCAATGAGCCTCTTTGACTTTCATCCATGGACTATTTGAAATGGTTACTTCTTTGCAATGGTAGACGTAGTGCCAATCTACGCAACTCATAAGTGAGTAAATGAAAACCCCAATTACTCAAACTCACAAAGTCTTAACTACTAAACGCCTAAATAAATTCCCATGTGCCAATTTAACTACTTCAGCATGGTCATGAATCTGGGTGAAAGACAAGAAGAAAATTTTACTTTTATACCTAACAGTTCTCACATATCCTCCAAAAAAAATGAGAAACGATTCTCACATTTCTATCTAATACTATAATGGAGGATAGGGCATGCAATCTGACAAAAAGAAAAGAATTATTGTGTAATGCATCATGATCTTTGAACAATTCAAGAGCGTCATTTTTGAAACTTTATCATGCCGTATCAGTCTTTAGTCAACCTGAGATCAATTAAATTAAAAAATCTTCCCAAATTCTATAGAGAATGGTGAGCAATGGATTTCTCAGATCTCTATTTGATTTTGATGACTTGCTTCGAAGTGTAAAATTGAGTCATTAATACATGAACATCCCTCTTTAACAAGATACAATAGAATTTAGAATTCATCCAATCAATAACACTATACTTGTAGAAGTGCACCACTATACCACCAAAAAACAACTCAGCCACGAGAAACTCCCCAGGGGATGATCTAGGAATATATAGCTACTTCCCCTCATACAAGTAGCTACAATCATTAAAAATGAGATTCGTAATGAAAAGAGTCCGAGTAGATGTTCTAGATAAATGGCATAAAAATTTGGACAATCATTTTAAAAGAAGTTGATCAAAATCATGAAATTGAAATTCAAAAGATTATAATATCAATTCCACTCTAGAGAAAGCATCTATTACCTTTCACAAACTTATATTTCAGGTTAGATGAATAATCTTATAGGAATCCCATCCACATAGGCATAAATATGATTTAACTTAATTTGGGAGCTAAAAAACTACAATAAATAATGATTAGCAACAACAACAACAACAAAGCCTTAATCCCACTACGTGGGGTCGGCTACATGAATCTTTTTTCTCCATTACGTCCTATTTAGTGTCATATTTTCATTTAGTTCAAGTAAATTAAGATCATTTTTTATAGAATAAACCCAAGTCCTCCTAGGTCTACCTCTGCCTTTCTTAACCAAAGTCGAATCTAAAACATCTACTCTCCTAATCGGATCATCAGATGGTCGACGTTTAATGTGGCCAAACCATCTAAGACGACTTTCTCTAATTTTGTCCATCACAGGAGCTACACCAACCCTATCATGGATATATTCATTTTGCATTTTGTCTCTAAGTGTAAAGCCACTCATCTCGGCAACACTTAACTTATTATTATGCTTCTCTTTTAAAGGCCAACATTCAGCGCCATAGAGATTTGCAGGTCTCCCCACTGTCTTATAAAATTTTCCTTTCAGTCTAAGCGGTACTTTTCTATCACACAAAAGACCCGAAGCATTCCTCCACTTCAAGCAACCAACTTGAATTCTACAATTAACATCCCCATCCATATCACTATCGCATTGAACAACATACCCAAGATATCTAAATCGTTCACACCTTTTAATAATTTGACCACCCAAAGTCACACTTATGTCACTAAAGCTACTACTACTAAAATTACATTCCATGTATTCTGTTTCAGTTCTACTTAAATGAAGGCCTTTAGACTCCAATGTAGACCTCCATAATTCAAGCTTTTCCTAGGTTTTTTCTCTTGTTTTATCCACGAGAAGGATATCATCAGCAAAAAAGCATACACCAAGGTACATCCTCCTGTAGATGTCCAGCAAGACCATCCATAACTAAAGCAAAAAGATATGGGCTTAAAGTCAATCCCTGATGTAATCCAAGAGAAATAGGAAAACATTTGGTCAATTCTCCTTCAGTTAGAACCCAAGTAACAACTCTAGTATACATATCTTTAATGACTTGAGTATAAGTCATATCAACACCTTTCTTCTCAAGAACTCTCCAAAGGATATCTCTTTGAACCTTATCGTACGCTTTTTCTAAATCAATAAAAATCAAATGTAGATTCTCTTTATTATCCCTGAACTTCTCCATCAAACCCTCAATAAATGTATAGCTTCCATAGTAGACATGCCCGACATAAATCCAAATTTATTATGAGAAATCTTTGTAATGTGTTTTAACCTATGTTCAATTACTCTCTCTCATAATTTTAAAGTATGACACATCAACTTAATTCCTCTATAATTTGCACACTTTTGTGCATCCCTTTATTCTTAAAAATGGGGACCAATATACTCTTCCTCCACTCCTCAGGCATCTTTTTAGTTTTTAAAATAATATTAAAGAGTTTAGTAAGCCAAGAAACACCCAAATCTCCTAAATATTTCCACATTAATTGGGATATCATCAGGTCCTACAGACTTTCCACCCTTTGTTTTCCTTAAAGCCTCCTCTACTTCTTTTTTACTAAAGTGACGGTAAAAATGAAACGTTTTATTATTATTCACGATATTAAGATCACTAAGGTCTGTCGCATTTTCAAAAATTTTATTAAAAATTTTATCAAAATAACTCACCCACCTATGTTGAATATCTTTTTCTAAAAAAAGTACTTTTTGATTTTCATCTTTAATACACTTTACTTGAATTAAATCTTTGTTTTTCTTCTCTCTTTGTTTGGCTAGTTTATTTTTCACCCTCCTTAGTATCTAATATATTATAAAGATCATTAAAAGCAAAATTTTTAGCGTTACAGATTGTTCTTTTAGACTCCCTGCGGGCCATTTGGAATCTCCTTATTATCTCCATAACAATCATCATCATGTGGCAAATTGGACTAATCAAAAAAAGGATTTAAGCTATGTAGCACCGAAAATTCTAAAAATGTGTCGTAACACACGTATATACACAGACATTTGTCCAACATGCCTTGACACATCTCCGACATTATAAAATATGACTAAATTTTTTTAAGCCCAAACACCTTCGGGACACCTCAACATCGCATCGAACATGAGTTTAATAAGATTTCGAGAAAATGAAACTCGAGAACTAGAAAATTATAAATATATGTATAGCATTAACTATATCTCATAGTCGAAATCATCTCATCTCTCGTCATGTAAAAACTCCCTCTGACATTCGTCAAAATTGAGCATCGACGATGCATCTAATATTCGTCTAAGCCAAACATTAGTAATTTTCTCTTTGTAATCATATGATTTTTTAAAATTTTAATAGATAAGTTGGATTATAATTTGAATGAAATCTTATATCTAATTTTAAAAATTAATTTTCATAAGCATGAGGTTTTATACTACAAATTAAGTTCATGAAGTTAAATTTTATTATTGTATAATTCGTATTGTGATGGTTTTCATAATGAATATTTTAAAAATATATAATTTATATTAATAATTAATTAAATATATTATGGTGACTTGGGTGATACTTTGATCTAATTATTTTCTTAATTACGAGGGAGAGATTGATCGTTCATAATCATTTCATAATATTGGTCCAATAGATCTGCATGATAAAGGGCTTCATCCTAAAATAAGTGACCTCTTGATAATCATCTTCATCATATATGTCACTAAAATAACTCATCCACCATCCAATTCAAAATTTTAAGATCATGTACATTTTCATAGAAAGGTTCCATATTTTAATTTCATTAAAGGATCATCAGCATACCTATTTTGGAGATCCCATATACCCTCATTCTTTTAAAAAAGTGATCATCTAAAGGTTCACTAAAATTTTGGTGGAATTCATCGTCCTGTAAATTTAGGCCAACAAATTATACTGGAGTAAAAGGTGGAGTGGAATATTTAGTGGCTAGATATTGCATTTGTTCCACAAAAAGATCCATTTCCTCGACACATATAAACGATCATTACACCCATGCAGTAATGTTATAGCCTCTATAGATTCTTGGTGTCTTCAAATCACTCTTATAGAGCCTAATATTTATTGCTTATGCCATTTTCATTAACGTCATAAGATTCAAAAAAAAAAAAGGCACTATCCTCTAGTTCAGCCAAAACAAATTTATTTTTATGCATAAAATGAAGTTTCTACACAAAAGAATGGGTGATGAATGCATTTATATAATTTAAATCATTTGTCCTAATTTTTATTTTATCTTCAAAACAAACATCATATATTCAAGTCAGTTAGTCAAACATAATATGAAGTTGGCTCGTATGTATGGAATTGCACTCTACATTAGTTCATGCATAGGCAATAGACTAAGCTTTATTGCGGAGTCAATCAGTTGGATCTAACTACATAATATCATAGGCTTGCAACAAAGATTTAATAACCTTTAATTTTGTCCTCAATTTTTTTGAATCATAAAAAAAATTAACCACGTCCAACATCAGTGTTTATATTTAGCCCATGGTGGATGATAGATTCACCAATCACAAATAGCAAATGCTCAAGCTCCAAATACTCCTTATTCTTTGTGCCAAAATTGCCAGTCTAGGCTTCAACTCTAGCACCAAAATTGATCTAGCCTCAAGATGATCCAAAGCTTCCACTTAATACAGTAGAGTACATTTAAACTAAGCACGCTCATTATAATGATGTGGAAAGACAACTTGAGATGGAGGGCCAAAAGAGTCGATGTCTAGAACTTTGCCTTTGGATTTCGTATTAAAGTTGTGGCATGAAAAGCGAATTTAAGACATGAATTCTCTAAGAAGAGCTAGGAGAATATTAGGAGAAGTGCTCTTAATTCTTGGGTAGAGATCCAAAATGATTAGGGGTTTGCAAGTTCAGAGAGACAAGAATAGATTAAGGAGAATCTAACATGGTTAATAGGCCAAATTTAATTTTATAGAATTAATGGAGGAACTTAAGGGGTAGTGTGAAGGCTAAAAAGGTTGGGGAATGTTAGAGCGGTGTGTGGAGATCAAATTTGAAGGACATCGTGAAGATCCAAAGGTTATGGAAGTGATGGAGGAAAGAGAATCAAGATTAGGCCACCGACAGCGCTAAATTGACCGATGACTATAGAAGTTTGTGGAATGCTAGAATACAATAAGGGTTAAGAAAAGGTCATGGGAAATAAGGGAGAAGTAGAGAAATAGATTAATATGAATGTCGAAGAAGGGACAAAAGAGAACAACACTTAATAAGGGTATAGCTAGGTTCTGCACCAAGAAAAACCCAAAGGGTCGGCCACAAAGCTCCAACTCTAAATAATAACTAGATCTGGTGATTGAACCATCATTGCCCTCGATACCATCTGAACTTCTTGATCTTGATCTTATGACAGGGCTATCATGAAAATCTATTTATTGTTCTAGATCAACAGTTAAATACTTTAAAACCCTAAACAATGGTCCAAAATGCAAGATTATTCATGAAGGTAATCTTATTAACAAAACATAAATGCAACAAATAAGGAGAAAAATCCTAAAATTTTCCCTCCATTTCTTCCTTAAGATTCTAATGTCGAAAGCGCCTCTTCTATTTTCTTCATAATACTGATGATCTCTAGCAATCTTGGATGATCTCACAACCATTCGTCTTTTACAACCAAAATGGCATTAGCTGCCTTTTCGATTACATCCACCTTTCCTACTACTTATCCAACATCGATGGAGTCAACAACTCAATACTAATGATAATATGATGCACTAGTTTTGAATCATAAGGTACGGGTAATCACATTTCATGATTGGAAATGCATTTTGAAAATCCAATAGCCATCAAAAGAGCTTGGATAAATTGCCAAAAAAACCTCAACACTAAAATAAGATAAGCTGAGGATGAGGTTACTTTGCTCACAAAATTTGATCATTCAAATTAGGAAAATAACGCAATGTTGCTAAATAAATCTAATATTTAAGAGCATTAACAAACAAAAGTACCTTTACAAAGATCCATAAAATTTTTGCAAGGTTAATAAAATCTAAAAATATGGTAGGAACTGATTTAAGGGTTTATAAAAAATATTTAAGCATGACTCATGTAAAAAGAACATGTTTGATATTTACCCTATCTTTTATAAACATCGTCATATTCAATAAATAAGAACAAAAAATTAACTTCAAACCTTATATAATCCTCATGAGAAATGTAACTCTTAAGACCCTCAAAAACTACCGTCATTAAAATTATCATGAACACTTTACTAGAACTATAAATTCATTCTCATAACACTACATCATATGTCCCCTCAAAATAAATAAAAGTTATGTGATGATCTTTTGTTTTAATCTTTAGGTTTCTCTTAAATATCTTTTTTCCATAAAATCGATTGATTCTCTAAAATCAAAATCATTTTTCTAGGCAATGTATCGATGTCTATTCCCATAACTTTACTATAGATTGATAAATTTAATTCCTCTATACTTATCAAATATATTGGATATCTCCCTTATTTTGGCATATTAATGCCAAAGCATTGTTCTCCAACTTTATAGCATTATCTTATCAAAATATTTTCCATCTTGTATAAAGCATTTCCCTTTATTCATCTATCAAACAATAATCAAATATAAAAAAATTTCATTCTAGAAACTCTTAGTTTAAAATTTTTCAAAGTGACATTTTTATTCATTCATCATACCTTCATCTTTAACTGAGACCATATCAGCTCCTGAAAGATCTAGTTTGACCAAAGTAGCTAGATCCTCTATAACTTATCCTAGCAATTTAATTCTCGTTCTCATTCCTCGACGCCAATATAATAACTAATCAAAGTCATATAACTTTAACTTTACTTTTTAGCACTCCCATAAATTCTTTTCATATAACATTAACTTTACTTTTTAGCACCCCATAAAACTTCATTCTCAAATTGATTATAAATATTCTTAGTTTTTATTATTTTTGACATTATTTAGATGCCTCTCTTTGCATTAATAACCTTTTTCACCTCCTTATTTCACGACCAGATCTCCTTGTTCCTGCATAGCATATAAAAGGATAACTTTATGCTTTTGCACAACATATTTCTAAACTTTACTAAGCTTTTGTAGGAACTATTTTACGAAACTTTCCCATGCCACAATAAGTTGATTTCAACTTAAAATTTTAAGATTTTCCATAAAAAATTTTCTGATTCGAAAGTTAGTAGATTCTAACCAATTCTAACATATTATATGGATGCGGTCATTAGTTGATTAATTTTATATACTTTGAAGATTGTCATCATAAATAATAATTTAACAAATTGTAATTTTTGTTACATGAAAGCACATTTGCACTTGCTACTCTATATCCATTAAGAATCTTCTCATAAAACATCTCACTAAATTACCTTTTAAGTTCTATCATATTATCCTAATGCAATTATCATTTCATTAATTTATACATTTTAAAATATAGATCATAAATAGAATCATATCAAAATTTTCTGTTTTTGCAAGGAATCGCTATCTCCTGCTTCATAGGCACCAAGAACACCTTCCATTTCTTTAGAATTGTTATATCTAACTAAATTTAAAAAACATAATCACTAATTACACTTCTGGGCCCACATAATAATTAACTTATTAGCAATTAATCAAGTACTATAATATTCTCCCCAACAATTTTATTCTTTAGCAATCTATAACTACCATTCTTAAACCATTACAATTGTTAGCCTCCAAAAAACAGTAACTTACGACTCCAGCTACGTCTTAACCTCCCATTAAGTTTCTTACAAATATGTAGAGTATTTATTCCCCTTCTAATCATTGTGCCCACAAATTCTCCATGAGCCTAAAGCATTAACTGGAGATTTCAATAAATTTATTTCATTTATACCAAACTCGAGGAAATATAAAATAAATTAAAATTCATGAAGAAGATGCTTTTTGAAGCATCAAGAATAACTCAAATTCCAATATTTGCTAACCAAGAGGCTACTGCGATTTGTGTTGAACTTTAAAGCAACGTGATGCCGGGTCAAACAAGCCATCTTGTTTGTGCTTTCATTTAAACAGTCTTATGTTGAGTCAAACAAAGCATCATTATAACGTTTTTTACATATTCCCTTTCTTTTTAACATCTTTATTTTCTGCAATCCAAAACAAATATACCACATTTCAAATTGCATGGCCTACAGTACTGATTGCAAACCAATCAATAATAACACGAAAGTAACACAATGCAAAAATAAAAACCTCCATAAAAACCATACAGATATAAGCTTTTGCAAAACTATCCATCCATCTTTCTCTTTTCACTATAGAAAAATGTTGCAATAACTAAAGTACACCATACAGTTTCACAACTTCAGAAAAACACTTCTGGCAATAGCATTGGGGCTTTTTGCTGCTACTAGGCTGCAATTACAAGTTTCACAATGGGTGGTGAATGCATGTACTATTTAAGCTAGAGGAAACCACAAGAATTTGGCTTTCCACATTTACCCTTTTAGGGCCTATTTGGTTGAGTGAATTAGTCGTGTAATGTAACTCTTTTGCAGGGATTTGACAAAATTACATGTTTGATATGAAGAATTATAGATACAGTATAACGTATGAATGAATTCAAAGTTTACACAACATTTGATTTTTGGCCGAATTTATAATTCGGCAATTCGGCCGATTTTGCCAAATTTGAATTACGTTATTCATGTAATATGCTATAGGCAAACTGTCGCCACCTAGTTACCGCCGTTGCCGCGGCCCGCCCGCCCACACGCTAGCCACCACCACCCGCCGCCAAATAAGGAATATTTTGAAATACATTATTTTCAATATAGTTAAAATCAAATAAAAAAATATAAATCGTGTTTATTTTCCAGTGAACCAAACAACTTCAAAATATTTCAAATACATTATAATCATAATCATAATACTCTATAAACATTTTACATTGCATTTAATTTTCAGCAAACCAAATGGCCCCTTAATGTTACTTTATACCAAATTCATTTCAATGTTTCAGTTACTATTAAAATGACATTTCCATCGTAGGCTGTTATTTTCTTCAAGCACCGGCTAACAACTTAAGTGTAAAATAAATACTATTTAAGCTTTGGTGGGATTTCTTTACAATTACTTGGAAACCACTTAGGATCACTTTCATTTTTTGTTTTCCATTTTTATTTTGTTTAATTTATGATTTGAGTAAAAACAAAACATGTTTGAAATTTTTTATTAAGATATAGTTGTTCTGAGCATTATTAGCTATATTAATTTATGACATTTTTTTTATTAAGATATAGTTGTTTTTATTAAGATTATTTTGAGTGTTTTCAAAAACACGTTTATTTATTTTTAAAAATAAAAATAAAAATATATTAAAAGCACATCAAATAAATATATTGTTAAGAACAAAGTAAAAAACAAAAACAAAAAACAAAAAAATGGTTCCAAAACAAGCCCTTAGTAATACAAACAAAAAAGATAATTTAGAATGCGCATAATTAAATTCCTATAGACGATGAAATTGTCGTGTTTATGTTTCTTAGACTCTAGCTTATTTTTTTATTATGTAAAAGTAATGTGTTAATTAAATTATATTTAATTGTTTTAATAATCTCATTGCTAGCCAAAAAAAATTAAAACTACAAATAATCATATAAGCATGAACTCAAAATATATGAATAATAAATTCATTGGGAAGCTTATTTGCAAGTTTTCACTCCAATAATGCAACAAAGAGCAGACATCCTGACCAAAGGTAGGCCTAGTATGGAGTTCCTAGTAAGCAAGTTTGGCATGGCAGCCATCTATGTTCCAACTTAAGGGGGTTGTTAGAATTTAGGAAGTGTTTGTTTTAATATATTATATTATTAGGTTTTTTTTTCTATTTCTAGAATCTAACATTATTGGTATGTCATAATTCATGTTTCTTTCTTTTATCATGGGGGGAGTTATGGTTGATTTTATTATATTCTTAATGTGGGAGTATCATCTGCTATTTATGTTGTAATCGTTTTCTATGGATTCGAGAAGGAATAATAATTTATGTGCTGCTAAAAATTACATTTATCAAAATAATTAATCATAAAATATAGCTAATAATGCTAAGTTTTCTACTAACATTATAGTACAAAGGACAAAAATCTAACCATTCAAAAAATGTTTATCGTAGAATCTGCCTCTATAGTATGATTTTTATTCCAATTAGTGCAATGTGTTGCAGCAAAATTTTTACAATCTACTTGAGCATAGACATACTTCAAATAGCATATAATTAGAAATCAAATTTTTTTAATAATTATTTTATTTAAATTCAATCAATTTAAATTTAATATCGCATATTATGTCTTTTTATACAATAATATTTCCAAGCAAAAGCAAAAGACATGGGTATATGTTAACATGGACAATTTTGAAGCCTTAATGTCATTTAATAATATTAAGCATCGAAAGGGAACTCAAGTACATAATACCAACATATCTGCCAACTCACCAGCCCCCGATATTCCCTTTTTGTGGCAACTAGCGGAAGTTCAGCGACTCCACGTCCCAAGACACGTAGCAGCCCAGTAGATATAACTGATGAGCTGCAATCGTGTAAAAAGATTCAGAAATTAAGTTAACAAACAAAAACAATAATAATAATAATCAGCTGTAACAATCTGTGTTCCAAAATCCTTACTTCAATGTCAAAGCCATACAATACATCCCCCCAAAATCTTGGTCTCTCATATTCCTACTGTGGAACATTAAAGAAAATATAAATTCAAGTTCAGAACAGTAAACCAATCTGAGTGAAAAAAATGTGCCAAACAAATAAGATTTAGGGTCATACCCATAAACCATGAAAGGAATAAGGTCGCGACCAGAAATGGGTTCAACTATAGGATCAAATGATTCCTGTATAAAAAGGATGCTGAGTTGCTATAATGAAATTCCAGAGAAAAAAAAAGAAATGTATAAAAGATAAAAGAACAATTAAAATAGCCTTGTCGTGGTAATTTAACTTCTTAAAGCAACATATCTAACAAACAGATAAACACCATAATCACATTCATCAATGCAGATATCCCCAAACATCCAAGATTGGGCAAATTACAAATAAATCCACCGGTGACTCTTCCATGAACCTCTATCACGATTCCCCAACAAGCTTTCATTGTGATTCCCCTTGCAAGCTCCCAAAGCAACTACTCAAGGAAGCATTCATCATGATGGACCCCCCACAAACCTCAACAAGCTCCCTTTGAGATTTCCCCACAAGGTTTTATCTCAATTCTTATGTCATAATTTAACAATGAAGACAAGCTCCCATCACGATTTCTCCATTGCAAGCTCCAGCAGTAGCACACCCTCCCATCACGATTCTCCCACAAGCTTCCATAACCATCCCATCTGATGAGGTTGCAATGTTGCACATGAGCCATTGGTTGGGCTCATGAGCCATAATCACATTCATCAATGAAAATATCCACATTGTATAAAACAGCAAACATCCAAGATTGGGCAAAATCCAAATAAATCGCAGTGGTGAAGCCTCGTTTAGTGCAAACTTAGTGCTCTATAATACATAACATTAATTACATCAATATTTCTTTGATAAAAAAAAAAACTTTTTAACTTAATATACCAAATTAATTAATGTAGTACTCAATCATATTTCTTCAAAAAGTCAATAAAAATCATATTAAATCTTTAATTTGCTAATTATATTTTTATATCAGTTATCGTAGTAAAAAAATTGCTTCCACAATAAGATTTTTTAACATTATATCAAATAAATTCCCCAAAATTATCAGATAATATATTACTAAAAAATATGTCTTATCAAAATCAATAAAAGCTATATGCCGATTTTTTCTTTATTCTGTACTTTTCTATTAATTATATTAATATATAAAAAAAAACATCCATAATATGTCTTTCTAACGTGAAATTAAATTGATTCTCCAAAATTAATATAACTTTATGAGTCAATGATCCATCACTCTCTATTAGAACTTTATTGCATAACTCATATGTTCGATTCTTAAATAGTTGGCACAATCTTAAATATATCAAATGTTCTTAAATATTAAATTTAAAATATTTCTTTTATCATCATTTAGTCTTCAAATTCCATTGAAAATTTGTTAACAAACCTTAAAATACCCAAAACTCTTCAAACCTCAATAGATCTATCATCTAAACCTAAAGCCTATTATCAATGCATTTTATTCTAGAGCAAACTCACAACATATATTTTTAAATAATAAATAATAAACCTCATAAAACTATTCATTGTGATCTTTCAAAATAAATTATTGCTTTCTAAAAAATCTATATCTTTCTTTGATGTTTCTATCAATAAGAAAGATCCTATTACCTGCATTTATAATTCATCTAACATGATAAAAAATCCCAGAACTTTTATACTTGGTATTAACTATTCTTAAATATCCTCTTTTAATCTTTAATAACAAGCACATAATAGGAAGCATAAAAAATATAGTATTTACGTGACTTAAAATTTTCTAACTTTACTACACCAATACCGAAATTTAACAAACCCCTAAGAGAAAATAAGTATTATTACGGAATTCAAAGTATGAAACTACAGCAAACAACTGAGAAATCTGAAATTACAACAAAACAACAAGTCTGAAACTGCAGCAAACGAGAAGCCTAAATGTCAAAAAACTAAAATAAATCAAAACCAAGCCATAAATATTAAAAAAACACTTAAACAGACCTACTACTATTAGTAGTGGGCACCACTCAAATTGGGCGGAGCTTCGACATAGAAGGTTAAAGCTTCTGACTCCTCATAATATGGTGTCAAATCGAACACATTGAAGTTAACGAAGCTGTCGTAACCTCCAGGGATTAGAGGGTCTTCGACTCGTCTCTAGAAACACATGGACACAGATGTCAAATTCATCGTCCCACAAAACATTTGAAAAGATTTCCCAAAATGCAAGTAACCATTTCTATTTCAACCATATGTGGATACATTGTTGAACTGAATTAGAACATCATGCCAAACATACTCTGCAGAGTCCTCCAAAAGTAGTAGTTCACTCCTATCTAAAGTGAAGACAAGTTGAACCTCCCCTAACGATAATAGCCCTAGCAGTAAGCTGTCAATCAGAATATCATGAACTCTCTCTATAGTGGTTGCCTTGTGTCTGATATTGGCTCTTAGGTCTCACTACCATCTAGCATCACAAAATTGATCTCACTGACGCATCTCTCATGGCAAAAGCACCTATAACCTTAGACTCCACATAAAATAGAAGAACTATATGTTTTTTATCATCGATGAATGAATATTGTTTTGAACCCATCATGTTGAAGCTAGTGATCAAACTACCATGATCTACCTAAAAGAATGTGGCAGGCGTCCATGGGTACAACATCACACTACACCTAGTCATGCAACTGATCCTCAATATAAAAATTTACGAGGAATCTCCTGTCAGAGCTAACTTAATTCCCCTTTTTCCACCAATTCAAGGAATATAGATAGGAATATCTCTAAGTAATGAGACTCAACTTGTCAACCATCTATGTAGAAATCACATTCTAACAACTACCTCCATCAATGATAAGGTTGCGCACATTTCCCTTCGCAGTGCAATAAGTATATAAAGATGTGGTGAAGCCACTACTATTATTTTGTAGCCTCAGTCTGAAGCACCTTTAGAACCACAAGTATTGCATCCTCATCAGTTAGAAACTAGTACTTCTACACATCCTTACTATCTATCATGTTTCTAGTAACACTGGCCACTTCTACTACTCCTTGATTAGTGAAAGAGAGAACTCTGGTAATAGGGTAACTGGAGATGATGCGTCCAAACCCATGACATCTAAAACATTTCCTTGCAGGAATTATGTTGGGTATACTACTCCTCTCAGGCTTCTTCCCACTCTGATCAGCTCTATCATCTTTCTGGGTACACATTTCTCAAGTATGCCTCTATTGGCTCCTACTATGGACAATTGTCTGATTTACGATAATGTCCTAATATGCTTCTATTCTTTCTTCACCCTCAAGGCCAATGTCTGAACATCAGTTAATGACCATCAAGACTGCAACTAAATGACATGTGTAATGGCCAACTTCGGACCTTCCTAAATACCTGGTTATGGTGTTTTCCTCTGGATCTTTTAACTCAGATTTTAGCATGATTTGCTCAAACTCCGTTGTGAAACCCTCTACTGATAACTCCCCCTGATGTAAGTGATGTAGTCTCAAAAACATGTCTTAGTGGTAGTGTGGGGGAAGATACCTCCTTTGTGCCTCCTTCATCTTTTGCTAAATAGTGAACTTGTTCATACCTTTTCTCTGTCTCTCTCCTAAGATTTTTCCATCACAAAAAGGCCACTTGTTCAGTTGTATGGTAGCAAGTTTCACCTGCCTATCAGCTGGCACATCCTTATACTCAATAATTCTCTCAACAATCTACAACCACTCAATGAAATCATCGAGATTCATTCTCCACTTGAAATTTGGTAAGTCTAGCTTCACACCCCATGTCTCTATGTCCTCCAACAATCATTCCATCCTTCGGCCCTGTCTGATACTGAATCTCAAAATAATGTGGCATATCCTCCTTTTCACTGGAATCATCTCTATGGAAGGCATTCAGTTTTTTCTCCCTCTTTGAATCTCACTATCACGGTCGAGAGTGATCTCTTCATGGGTCACTTCCTCAATTTCAGCAAATCTTTGTTGAAATCAACAGATTTTCCACTCCACCTCTTCCATAGTAAGTTCCTGATCGGCTTCCGACACTTATCCCCCCAATGGCATGGCTAAGGTTTATGTTTAGTAGGTAAAAAAGGGTGTATGGGAATGATTTAGGGTGCAAAAAAAAAAACTTAAGGTTGCTGATTTTGAAAATCAACAATGGGAGATTAGAGTTAAATCAAGATTTAGCTATGGTTTGGTGGGCCTAGGTCACCCTAGCATGGAACTAAGGTTGAGCTAACTCTAATATCAAATGATGTCAGAATTTAACAAACACCCAAGGGAAAAAAAGTATTATCACTGAATTCAAGATTTGAAACTACAACAAATAGTTCAAAAATCTAAAATTGCAATAAAACAACAACACAACACATTAACTAGGGTTGGATCTATGGTGTAAGTGGTGTCGAGGGGATATTTAACAGCAGGAGAACGGATTCAACAAGGTGCCAACAAGTTGGTACAATAGATCTGTCGTTTCCTAGTAAATGACCAGCCATAATGATAAGGAGAATGGCAAAAAAATTGTCAATTCTAGAGTTGAATGGCAGTAGGGTTCTGTGTGTATGTGTTAGGGGTGGGAGGGTCAAGGGGTGGTGCTAAAGCAAGGGGACAGTTGCATGGGTGAAGGGAATCAATGCAGGAGAGAGCAGGGGAAGGGTAGAAGAGGATACAAACCACCTCAGAAATAAGATACAACCGGAGCGCCACTCAACACTTGCATACATATTTAGAAAGAGAAAAATCAAGCCGACAATTTTAAAAACTCAAATTAATCAAAACTAAACCTTAAACAACAAAGAAACACTTAAATAGACCTATTACTATTAGGAGTTGGCCTCGCTCTAATTCGGCGACAACCCAGAGAGCCAACCGACCCTCCCTCAACTTGGGTTGAACTGGTCCGCGGTCCTGCCCATCCCTCACGTCATGTGCTCTTTATATGATTTTAAATTTTCTAATAATCATTACAACATCAATAATATTTAATTTTTGTCACTCCTTAGAAACATATCATTTTTCATTAATAATATTTTATATCTTCTCTTTTAACCACTAAGTATTCTCATCAATTTAAAGGTTAACTCTAGAGCATTCTAAAATTTTTACAACAATCTTCTTAATGAAACTAACCATCATTTTAAATATTAAGTTTAGCTAAACTAAGCAAATAAAATTTGATTACCTTAGAAGTTTAAATTTAAAGATTAATAATTTTCACATTTAAATTCCACTATCTTATCCTAGAGAAACCATTTCTCTTAATTTTTTATACTCCTTGTATAAATGTCCATAACTATTATTATATATTGTCTGCTCAAACTGTCTCCTTGAATCATCTGACCATCTTTTTAAGATGATGTTTCACTCCTAAGAAATTAATTTTTTTGGAAATTTGATGGCTCTATTTTTATAACCAAGTATTTATTCTTCTCTTTTAAAGTGTGTAATTTTGTAAGATCATGTGCTATAACAAAATCAAGTATTATGGTTTCTTTTTATTGAATTTTTATCTACTATTTCATATCCACCCTGAATCCCCCCATAGCACATCTAACTAGAACTTTATTGGTTCTCCCAATGCATTTCAGTTTATTATTCCATAACCATCATGAATCCACTCATACCCTATTCTATTGGAAACTCTGTGAAAATTTAATCCACTTCCAATGAATATATTTTCTTCTCAATTCTTCCCTCTCTTTCACAAATTATTTTTTTTAAAAGCCTTCTAAAAAAACTAGAGTATAAATATAAACAACATTCTTAATGTCCACATTGATTATCACTAACTCTACTCATTCAGTTAGTTTATCTTTCAACTTTTTATCTGGTACTATTACAACCATATTCAAATTATTAACCTTTCCTGAAATTAATGTTTACAAGCATAATTTTCTCCTTTCTAAGAAATTATTCATATCCTCTTATGTAGGGTAGTTTTATAATTTTCATATTATAGTTTTATTTAGGAGTTTCTTGTTCTAAGAAAAGTTGCAAACGAGTCAATAAACTCAAAAAGGTACTCATGGGTTGTTCATAATTATTTAATTAGTTAATCAAACAAACTCGAAAAATTTTATAAATACTTGACTGCTAAATTAGCAAAATTGAACAGCTTGGTGCTTGATTCACTTGCGATCATGAAACTATCATATAAAGCCTATGCAAGAGAAAAAACAAGGATTAATTTTCCAAAGGAGTTCTTCTAAAAAAAAGATGATGAATTAATAAGGGGTTAGAGGCCTAATTCTTGAATATTTAGTTAGTTAAATTATTTAACCTTCAGTTGGATTATACCTAATGATAAACTAAATAAGGCATTGCAAAAACTTAAGTTATGAGATGATGCTTAAGAAAAAAATATGCATTAGAGATTTATTTTGGTATGAAAGTAACCTTTGTTAGGATATTGTTTAAATCTTATGAAATAATATGTGATGCTTCCAAAAAAAAATGTGGGTGTCCGATTCTATTTTCTATCAAATCAATTTTGTTCATAAACACAAGTTACATGTTTATAGTCACTGACATAATAGTTTTAGCCGTTCATTAAGTAGTAATTCAAGTAAAATCTTACTTTTAAAACCCCACCATCTGCTCATGAATAAGTTCGATTAGGTTCTATTGAGTAGCTAACAAAAAACTCAATAGTCATTAATGGGCTCCACAAGACTAACTTGGTTAGCTAACAAGCTACGCTCAACAATAGAATGAATATGACCTGTTTAATTTGCTAACAAGAGATTTAATAGCATAGCTTGCTAATTGGCTTAATAAGGCTTATTTATTTTTCCGAATAAGCTGCATAACAATAGCTTGATAATCATAATATAAATCAAACTCAAGTTGAGTTCAAACGAAGATCAAACAACCATGATTTTAAATAAACAGAGATTAAATGCAATCACATAAACTAGAACTGAACTCGGGCCAAGCTCAAGCATAATTTTAACAAACAAGCTGAAGTTTGAACAAATTCATGCTCAACTTGATTCAGTTCATTTGCAACACTAAGTTTGGGGAAGAATTCATTGGTTTTATTTTTAGGTTGTAGCTAATAAAGGAAAAGGTTTGGCAAGGAGGTTCTCATCCAAGCAGTTAAACCAAAGGGAACAACAGTTACCTTATATGAATCTTACAACCCACATTTTGAGAACATGAGGTTGGCCAGTTTAGCTTGGAAGGGATAGAGGAACAATCCGGTAACAGTAAACTTCTTTCAATTGTTTGCAATACACGACAATAGCCAATTTTGCTTATTACTCCCCAAAATCAATTTATGTTGAGGCATAATACTTAAGAGTGACAAACTCACAAATCTTAGCTTCTCTTTGCAATCAAGTTGTGGTATATAACTTCTAGGCAACGCCTTGGCACTAATAAACTTCAAATTTTTATTCATTTCATTACTTCTGATGTGAGTTCAACGGTTGGGTATTAACCCAATATCAACACTCAATCTACGTCAACCAAGCTTGAGATTGACAATGATAGCAATCAAAAAACTAAAATGTCCAATATATATATATATATATATATATATATATATATATATATATATATATATATATATATATATATATATATATATAGGTGAATGGAGCATTATTCGGCTCCTTGTATGTTGATT
>NEWO01000057.1:2071322-2081378 GCA_003013225.1 Phalaenopsis aphrodite | reverse complement strand
TATATATATATATATATATATATATATATATATATATATATACATCCTAATTGTGACAGAAAAACTCACTATCCAAAAAATTATTGCGCTTAGGAAAAAAAAAACATAGCACAAGAGCCCACGGCATCAAGACCAAATTTCAAAGAAGCAGCATTTGCAAGAAAGGAAAGAGAAACACAAATCAGCCACCTAAACAAATGAGAAGATTGTGATAAGGTTCTCAATAAAAAAGCAGAAGGGATAGATCCCATCAAATATTCTCCTCACCATAGATGCGCATGGAAGGAATCCACAAAGGAATTCTCATTGCAAAAAATTATTGTCAAGATTTGTTAACGCGGACGAATTCTCATCACAAGAACTTGCATTACAATGCTATAATGAGACTTGAATCTTATAAGAGATAAAATTTACAATGCTATAATGAGACTAGAATCTTATAAAAGAAAAAATTTAAGTGTTGAAACAATAATGGTTAGTTGCATGGCGAGAGCCACCAAGCAACAAAACATAAGGAAAACTCATATGCTGTAAAAAATTTCTAGCCTCGCCGCATCAACAATCCAAACGATACCCGCGGATGAAAATCAAGTTGACGACCCAAAGGATCAATCCAATGGTAAGATTGGTGAGGCCATATGAAGCAAATGGATAACTGCCATCTTTTTAGTATAGTAATCATAGGTGTAAATGGAAAAATTAGGTCATTTTATAAATATATTTATACATAGCAAGTTTTTGCTATTTATTGGTATCCTACAATTCCTTTTTCCCCTCATTGACTCTTTTGTATATGAAAAAGTCTAACAAGTGATTCAGCTTCCCAATTGGTCATCACCAAAGCCATCAAGCCAATAACCTCTCTAACAGATCAGTTATTCTTATCGTTATAGCAGTTGTTGTCTACCTCAACATGAAATCCACATAAACGTAACATTGTGATATTTTCCCAAAATATGATATGTCCACATGTATATATATTCAATCTCCAAGCACAATAGTTTCAAGGAAAAGGTTAAGGAAGCATAAGAATGGGTGGTCTATCAGGAAGTCTGAATATGAAAAGGTAAGAGAAAAAGGCAGAGAGATGAACAAGAATGATAGAGTTCAGATGAATTGAAGAGTTTAAGTAGAGAAGAAAGAGAAGAAATAGAAGTCAAATAGAACTATAGAGCTTAAATGAGAAAAGTAAGTCTATGCTATCGAGGATGAAATCATTCTCTAAGCAGGAAAATATTAAAATCTGATGTCTTCGATCAGTTTACTATGTAAATAAAGGAGTTATTTGTATCTTACAGGTTTTCTTTTTAATAGACATTCCAATATATGTCATTTAATTTGTTAGTAAAATATTAACAATTTGCTAGTATTTTATTAATAGTTTGTGTTCTTTTTTCTATCCATGAGTATGAGAAATTAATTTGGCATTCATAAAATTTGTATTGGATGCGAAGATGCTTTCTGATTTATTAAAGCTTTGAACATTAATCTTATTTGAGACATTCAACTCTTACAAGGAGAGACAAACTCCATGTTTAAACATAAAGATTTTAATCTTATTACTACTATTAATCTTCTATAACTTTCCATATTCTCCATTACCATTTCTAGTTTATCTTCAAGGCCGTCTTGCATCAAAAGATTATCAAAGCTACAAATTTGTACAATTTTACATGCAAGGTCGCTTCAAAATTAACCTGAAAATCTTTTTCAGCTATTTTCCAAAAACTAGAGCAGTTTTGTCCTTAGCAATAAAGCTATTGTTCATGCAATAGCAGAGTCAAAATGCATTAAGAATAAATTCATTATTTATAGAATAACAAACCCACCAAAATCACTTCTTCCCTGCCATGTTTGATTGTACCCGCTCTCTTACAGCACAAACATCCATAAAACTCACAATCTCCACTAAAATAACCCTGCTCACAATCTCATTAATTTTCTCTAACAAACTGGCAACAAATCATCAAAATTTAAATCTGCCCTTAGCCAACATTACAACCCCCCACACCCCCAAGAAGCAAACCAAATAAAAGAGAAAAATCAACGAACAAAAAGGAAAGAAAAAAAGGATAAAAATAAAAATGACAACCAGACTCCACAACTCAGTCATAAATCATTGTAGAACTCCATAAACAACCCACATCCTTCTACAAACCATCTATCTTCTTCCACTTCAGAAATTTTAAAGAAATCTTACTGATTTCTTTAAGGGCATTTGGCATTGTGTTACAATTTGAGCATTGATTCCATAGACTATTCCTAGATGAGCTCGATATTGTTCCTTCACTATCATAGCACGTTTTAGTTCATTAGAAGAACCATCCATCATTCAATAACGCATAGATGATTTGGTATGATGTTCATTTTGAGGGTATTATCAATATCACTCTTCCGAGTGCAGTTTCTTTTAGCCAAGGCATATAACATAGATATATATTATAAAAAAGTATTTTATTAGAGTTAGTTTCTATCTTTTAAAATTCATTGTTTGAATAGGGTAATTCTAGTCAATAAAATTACTTTTTAAACAAATTGCAAGCAAACTATTAGCACTTTAGTTAGCTAACTCTATAAAAGGTAATTCTAGTATTTTTGTTAGTAGTTTATTAATTAGCTAGAAACCTGTTAGCTCTTTATTATTTCTTTTGTCCAAAAATATGAAAACTTTATGTGAGATAGTTAAACTTCTCATTTTGGAAATCTCCTTCATCTATTCTGGAATTTTATCCATGGTCAGGCGTAAGGCCTGAAACTCTACTGGGAAATACAATCTCATTAATTAAATTTATAGGTTATTTTCACCATGCATCTTTTACATCATCTCTATACCCTTTATAGGTTATTTTCAAGATCATACTGCATCACGTTGAGCAACTTTAGAAAAACCTAATGTGATCGGTAAAGCAGTTATTGCTGCTCATCCATACAAGCAGAAATACTGCATCACAAATAATATTTGCCTTACGAAATGTAATGTAATTCAGGCAATGAAAAACTACAGTAGCAAAATTCAGACCATAACTATCTAACACTTACATGGAATAAAGATACTGTCTGAGATAATAAGTGTTTACTGCATTCCGGATCATGTTTTCCACTTAGAAGTTTCCATCTTACATCGACAGCAGAATCACTACTTAGACCTTTTTCATCAAGCTTCTTCTTTATGATGTCTGCATCCAAGTCTTCAAGCACTTGTGGTTCTTGACGAAGCAACTCATGCAAAGTAGAATGAATCCTACTGCAATCTGGGCAACAGAACCACTCACCTTCAGGTAATTCCTGTTACCAACGTGGAATTTTAGCCGATCAGGTTTGTACTAACATGGCACGAGGTCAAATAAAAAGATTACAGGAGGTCACCTTGAGATCAGCCATGTTATTATCCCTTAGACAACCGACATGATACTCAGTTTCGCACTGCAGAAAATTCATCAAACCATTAGGAGGATATGCCAATGGTGGGGAAAATGACATTTAAGCTAAATAAGGTCTTACATAAAAGCAAAAGATAAAGGGCAGCATACCTGGTCACAAATAATAACTGTATACCGATCAAATCCAGTTCTGCTGAAAGCATGCTGCCTAGAACAGTGTAAAATCATCAGAAAGAAATTCATTGTAGCTTACAGCAACAGAAAAATTAAAAATCAATCGGATAAAAAGAAACCTATAATATTCAATATTTTCACATAGGAATAATGCATCATGCCTACCAAAGCAAGAAACATGCCAATGAAATAAAAATTCAGTAAATACGCAATGAAAAAAAGTACTACGCTATCAAATTTAGTTAACACTTGTATAAGTGCTAACCCTGGCAAGCCACATACAACAACATCATTTTCTATTGCCGAGATAATGAGCATGCATTATTTACTCATCAAGATATGTGTCAATAGAGAGACCAAAATAATGAATAAAGCCCTAAACAAAATTCAATACAGAAATTACAACAATTTAAAATGAAAAAAAGTAAAATATGGTTAAAACATGACCAAGTATTAACCTGCACAATGCACATGCACCAGCGTCATTCTCTGGTGTAGTGACGATACGAATGCACCGCGTCATGATTTGTTCTATGGGATCAACTCCAGCAACCCTTCCAGCAGCAATAGCATTGTCATTATGTGCCAGATGCTTCTCTTTTTGATGCAAATTTTCACAATACTGACAGTACCAATCCCCATTTGGAATGCTTGACAAACCCACACATTCTACAAACAAGTCAGGCTTAAATGAGCGCATAAAAATATTCTTAAATACAATGAAATTGACAAAGTATTAAATTTTGTCACCAAAATTAGAGAAATCATAAAGACAATCACATAATTTGTTAACATTTTCACGGGATGCAAACCATCATCATCATCATAATCATTAGGATCATCCCAATACTGAGGTTGGCTTTATAAAAAAAGGCATTTCAATAAATATTGTGAGCAGTCAAAATTATAAGGCACAATAACAAGCCATCACCTTTTATCTACTGATTTTTCCTCTTAATTCTTCAACATTTATTTTATCTATCGACATTGCTTTACATCATCAACCTCTATTGCACAAGTTAAATCGACCTGAGAATATTATCACGATTTTATCTTTAGAAATTATATTAATCACCCTTCTTTTGAATGTCATCTCTCACTTTTTTTCTAGTTTTACCAAGCATTCACATTCATATTCTCATTTCTTCCAAAATTATTTAGTTAAACATATTTCCTTTATTGTCCGAACCTTGTTTAAAATTACATAATACAAGAAGCGCCTTGAAACTCACAAGAATGAAATGCAAATTAGAATTCATATTCAACATACGCAAGCATGTTTGACTCAACTACCTGAGTATAACTTAAAATTCAAAATAAATTTGTTAAGACCAATAAAAATTATAATTTATAAATAATTCATAGAAAAACATTTTGAGTTGCCAACAACTATAGATTCCTCATTTACCATAACCAAAACAAAAGTATACAAACTTAGTATTAATGTTTGATGTCAGCATATGCAATTGGGAACTCCTTCATTAGTCTGCAAATACATCTAAGGTTGGACAATACTCCACCATACATAGCTTCATTAACTTCAGCATAACATTGAAACAAATAAAATTTCATTTTTGAAGTGATAAATTTGATTCCTTAAAATTAAAATAATCAAGATCTCTTTATTCTTAAATATTCGTGACAAAATAAACAATTCACAAATCTAAAAATTTCATGGCGTCCAAAAAATTAATTACATTTATTAGACTTGCAAATGGAAGGAAGGTTGGGTTTACAAACAACAACAACAAGCTTTATCCCACTAAGTGGAATCTTTTTTTCTCTATTGCGTCCTATTGTGTATCATATTTTCATTTAATTCTAAAAGAATAAGATCAATTTCTATACAAAATGCCAAAGTCTTTTTAGGTCTACCACTCACTTTCTTAACATAAGTGGAGTTTAAAACATCTATTCTTCTAATAGGATCATCAGATGGTCGACATTTAATGCAACCAAACCATCTGAGACGACTCTCTAATCTTGTCTTCCACTTGAGCTACACCAACCCTATCACAAATATATTCATTTCGCATTTCATCTTTAAGTGTCATACCAATCATCCACCTAAGCATTCTCATCTCAACAACACTTGACTTAGTTTTATGCTTCTCTTTTAAAGGCCAACATTCAGCGCCATACAGCATTGCAGATCTCACCACCATCTTAAAAAATTTTCCTTTCAGTTTAAACAGTACTTTTCTATCACACAATAGGCCTGATGCATTCCTCCACTTCAACCAACCAACTTGAATTCTACTAATAACATCCCCGTCTATATCACCATCACTTTGAACATTAGACACAAGATATCTAAACCAATCACAACTTTTAATGATTTGAACACCTATAATTACAACTCTGACACTAGAGCTATTGATACTAAAATTACATTCCGTGTATTTAGTTTTAGATCTACTCGCACGAATGCCTTTAGACTCCAATGTAAACCTCCAAATTTAAATTTTTTTTTTTAACATCATCAATTAAACAAAAATGTTTGGTGAAATTAGTGAATTAGATGTTCAATAAATTACAAAAAAGGAATCAAAACTTCAGCATTGCCCTCGAGTTAAATCTTTATATCTAGTTGGAAATTGCAACTTCCATACTCAGTATACATGAAGCTTTGTCGCAATTACAATCACAGAATCAAAATTTAATGGATATTTATTGAAGAAAAGTGGAGGAGAAGATGCATGATTTCAGCATGAGATAATCTGATGCTTTTATAAAAAGCAAAAGGCATACCTTTATGAAAAGCTCTGGGGCACCGATCACAGAGTAGAAGATCTCCGCCATCTGCGCAAATGCCACAAAGATCATCGTTTTCCGTGGGTGACAATTTACGGCCTTTTGATAAGGAAACTGACAGCTCATGAAGCGAGACTCCATTTGAAGTATATATATAATTATAACTACAAAAAAACCAAGCATAAGAATTGTTTAAAATGATTCAAAAATTCACAAGAATAATCATATTTTGCGAATGATAATCAAATGTTAACTCACGGCTTGCGTCTTGATGCTTGGCCAGCATGAGCTTCAAATTGTGAAGGACTGACCTATTCATAAATGAAACGACAGAACTTAGCATTGTAGCCAAAAACCAGACCAAATCTCAACCATTTGGAGCAGGCTTTGTGATTTCCCGCGTCTTCAATAAAAAACTTAAACTACTAGAATATTACGCCAAATAAATTAAATGTACTACTCACCACATTGTTGCAACAGCAACAGAATATTCCTGAATCTTTTATATAACCATTAAGCAACTTCTGTCAACAGAAAGAAAAAGCATTTTCAACAATTTAATATGCAGTATAGAATGCCATAAAGCTACAACTTAAATCATCTGAAAAGTACCACCTTTCCACGAACATAGTATCCTACTTCAGTTCCCTGAGGCAAGATGTCATCCATAAAGACCAACTTGTGTAGTCCCAAATCCCTTGTAAAACAAGTAACAACCAGATACTATTAGTTGAAAAAAGAAGCAAGAAAAACAGTAGCTTGTGGACTGAATAATAAAAATACTAGATAATAATAAAAAATAAAGATACTAACTTTCTTGTTAGTTTTCCGTAGCTTGGTCTTTTCTGCAAAGATATGCTCTTAGGCTTGCCATCAGATGCAGTAGGTACACAAACTTTCCTAGGAAAACTAGAACAGTCAATAAGCATAATACAAGTACCAACCTTCAAGAGAACTTATAATATAAATAGAAACATAGTCCAATAAAGAAAATCATACGAAACAGTTAATCACACAACCCACACATGACTGACATATATATGCTAAAATAGATGTATAATAGAATTCTAGTTTTCAACTCATGGAATAAACCTACTTGGAAGAGCTGGTCATCCCATATGATGTGGTTGGAGTTGCCGGACGAGGACTAATTTCAAGACATGAATCGCATAATAAAGCAAAATTTCCAGTGCGTGCAGTATCAAAAGCTTCTGAAAACAATTGAAATATAAACACCTGAACAAAAAATTACTATCCCATGGAGCATCAAAAAAAAAAGAGAGAATAGCACTAGAAGCCATGCTTATTCTCACCTTTGCACTTCTTGCAGACATGAAGATTCTTTGGAGGTGAGGGACCAATTGCATTTTGGATTACAACGTCCAACATGTCCAGAGGCGCACCAATGCAAGATTTCAACACATCCCGAAGACTCTTGCCATTTTCCAAAAAGATAAAATCTGATGGATGTTTTTTGGTACTACCAGCATGAACCTCAAACTGATATGCTGAAACAACCTAAAATTCCAACAACAATGGTGGGCAATGTTTTGCCACTAAAAAGCATGAAAACAAAACGAACAGAGAAGTCAAATTAACAAAGCACTCACGTTTGTTCCTTGGCATGAGGGACAAGAGTACAATATGCAATTTCCCCTTATGACACCCTGAAGCCCAAAATTCTGTAAAAACTCAACAACAACAAAAACTCCAGTCAAGTTAAAATACTACACTAACCTAAATAGATGTGTATTTCAATGCAAAACGGAAAAAAAAAATTATAAATCTAACAAAAAGATACCAGCATACCTTACCAATGCAAGAAATGTACTTCACAGGCAATCCTTCAAGCAAGCTAGTGCCTAACAAATCTCTGACATTAGATGGAAGCTTTGTCAAAGTAATCTTCTTTGACATTTTCAATTCCATCTTACATTTTGGAGTCATACTTAGACTCTCACTAAGACTATACGTATCCCCTTTTAATTCCTCTGATCCAACAGAATCACAACTGGTAGATGTAAACCCCTCTGCATTTGCAGGTGTTTCGATTGCACCCTTTAACATAGACTTCATAAATCTACGGGAAGATTTCTCCAATTGAGTCGCATCATCCATTTCATTCAAGTAAAAATTTTCACCACTTACTGAAGCTATTGTTACTGCCACAGGACCTTCAATTTCAGTTTTCAATGACCCATCCAGATGTCCATTCTCAAATTCTAATCCGCCATGTTCATCAAGAATGATAGGGATTTCCACCAAATTCTCTTCATGCTTGACAGTAAGAGATGTTGCTGAAAAAGGCATTACTTCCACAGGATTCTCTTCCTGCTCGACTGTAAGAGAAGTTGCTGAAGGCATTACTTCCACATGATTCTGTTCCTGCTCAATGGCTATAGGAGTTTTGGTAACAGGATTTAGCTTTAAGGCCGACCTGGTGAATCGCCTTGTTCGCTTCTCTGCCCCTCCATTATCAATTTTGGAGTCACTGCGGCGCTTTGACACAATTGGATGCTCCATCACCGGTCCATTTTCCAGGTGACAACCGATCGCCTTATCTTTATCGCTCTCAAGGAGCGATTCAGGGCCCACTGATACAGGCTGTAAGGAAGGAAATGGCGGTGGAGGTAGCGGAGTTTTCGCGAAGTTGTCCAACTTACTCTTTATAACAGACCTTTTATACATTACAACCGGCTTCTCTAGCGGGACCTCATCTTCCAACCCTTCATTGCTGTCATCGGAGACTAAAGCATTCAAACTGAGACCATCCTTATCCAATCCTTGTATATTCTCTGACGAAGTTGGAGCATCCATCGCACCATTCTGAGGTCCTTCTTTTATCGTATTAACGATTGTAGCATCAGCAGCGACTCCTCCTGATGGAATGTTACCGACTCCGATAGACACCGCCGCATCCAGCCCGCAAATCGTCTGATTCTCCTCAGAAGCATTGGATTTTCTGGACCTCTTGGCGCCGCGAGACCGCGAAGCGGCGGGAACCGCCGCCGCAGTCCTACCGGAGCGCGTCCGACTGAGGGAATCAGGTAGGCTGGCCTGAGACTGGAGGGCAAAGGCCAATTCGCGTTTGAGTCCGGAGCGCACTCCGGAGCGGAGGGCTTGGTTCTCCGGATTTGAAGATTTACCGTTTGCCATGAGAGGCGGTCGGCCAGGATTGCCACTGATGGACAAAAACCGTTGCTCTCGCCGGCAGGGGAGCGGAATCAGATCTGCTTTGAATATAAATTATATGGATTAGGGTTTCAGAGTGTCTTGTGTATTTACAGGGTTGGATGAGGAAGGAATAGAGGTCCACGTCGGTTTGGTTTCTCGAAGAAGCCCGATAGAACGAGGGAAATAATAAGGAGAATTTAAGAAACATAAATAAAAATATAATAATATCAATAAATCGGAAACGTAAATAGGAAGGAAGGGGGGAGGGAATGGCTGCGTGCCCTAAAATTGTAAATACAAAATTAAAATAGCGTCAACGGATTGTTGAGATTTAGGACTCGGTTGCGCGGGCCATCGGTTCAAGCCGTTTTGGTGAAACTCTTAAGGGGACAATTTTTTTTTTAGGGGTGAAAAAAAGGGGCCCAATTTTCAAACAAAAAAAAAAATGAACACTTCATTTTTATAGATTCACAAATCTAATATATAATTATATATATATATATATATATATATATATATATATATATATATATATATATATATATATATATATATATATATATATATATATATA
>NEWO01000057.1:2057834-2071113 GCA_003013225.1 Phalaenopsis aphrodite | reverse complement strand
ACCCTTCTTCCTCACAAATAACATTGGAGCTCCCCAACATGAGATGTTATGTTTGATAAACCTCCTATCTAGTAACTTCTGCAGCTGGCTCTTCAGGTCTTGTAACTTCTTAATTGTCATTCTGTAGGGCGTCTTGAATATAAGCTCAGAACTTAGCAAGAGCTTAATATTGAAATCAATCTCTCGTAATGGTGGTGGTTCTGGTAAATCATCAAGTAACACCTCTGGATATTCTCGTACCACTGAAATATCACCCAAAGACGATACTTCCATAGAAGTATCTGTTGCTCAAGCAAAAAAAACTTGACTTACATGAGTCAAAATTTTAAAAGCTTTCATGCAAGTAATTAACATAGATGCTAGTCCTCTATCACCTAAAAAGTTAGCTTCTACCTCCTCAGGTAAATTAATTTTGAGAGTCTTCTTATTGCGATCAATAGTCACAAAGTTTTTACACATTCAATCAATGCTTAAAATCACATCAAATTTCACCAAGGGCTACACAATAAGTTGGTCATAAAAATCATTTCCACCAATCATAAGCTTCACCTCACATGATTGATCGACTTCCAGATTAGCGTCGTTAGATATTCTAATTGACAACATCAAAAGCATCAAAAGGATATTCAATCGCATCACTTTAGCCAGTTCATCAATTATAAATGAGTTTGATGCTCCCGAATTAAATAATACTCTCATTGGTCTACTTTGAAGATATATGATAGATATCATTAAAATCATCGCATTAAATGTTTAGCTAGCTTATTAATATTTAAATTATTCCTTGTTTTATGTACAATGTGACACGAATTCTATGATGCTTAAAGCGCAATAGATTGAAAATGTTAAAAGTAAAGCATACATCTAATAACATCAGAGGAGTCCTTAGCTTATTGTCGCGAAAGAGCATAAACTCTAGGTTGAACATTCTGATGAATTTGACCAGCATTTGGTACTACTTCTAAAAATTTAGTTGACATCGGCCTATTATAGCTCCTCTGAAGTGGTGCAGCAGTGCCTCTCGAATCTACTAGAGCTCTCTGACCCAATTTAGGGTAATTCTTTGTCATATGTTCTGGTTGATGGCACCAAAAGCATGTATTTAATTCAGATAGACTCCCACTTATGAGACCTTCCACATTTTCACTTTTTTTTTGCTTTAAACTAAGTTCAAAAATCGTTGGATCTAGCCTTGTTATCATTTGTACTAACTAACTGAAAGGATTGCCTGCTCTAAGAGCTCTGAGGAAACTTGGATCCCTTTGAAATTCTTCTCACATGAATATCCCTCCTCCTCTGAGTAGCCTCTAGATCCAGCTCAATCCTCTTAGATCTCTCCATAAGAATAGAGAAATCATTGATTCCAAGAGGAATCAATGGTTGTCTAATCACAACCCTGAGCCTATACAAAAATTGGTGACACTTCTCCTCAACATTAGGAATCAATTGAGGTGCATATATAGAAAGCATGGTGAGTTATGCCTCATACTTCATTATTGAGAGATCACCCTGTACTAAGCAAATAAACTTGTCATGCATCTATCTCCTAGCAAACAGTTGTACGAACCAATCTCTAAAGGAGCTCACAAACTCGCCCTATTGAATTATGTAGTTGGCTCTACCCCCAAAATTCTCCTGCAGTTGTCCAGGCTATCATCTCTCTACTTTCTACCTCTAATGCAAATGTAGCCAGTGTAACTATCCTTTATAGAGGACAAGAAAATCCATCTAGGATTTTTCTCTACTCTCAACAACTAGTTTTCGGCATCCATTGAACTGCCTCCTGAAACAATTTCATGTAATTATCCATCTGACCTCCTCCCCTATAATTGGCTTTAGTATGAGAGTTTTTAATCAATTGTGTTACTGCAATCATCATCTCTATAAATTTATATGTATTCATAGTAATATGTGGGGGTACATCAACTTCTACAATATCATCTCTAACTTCTTCCCCCTAATTTTTCATATTTCTGAAGTAACATAAAAGAGATTATAATTAGAAATAATAAAATTCCTTATTAATATTATTTATGAATTAAAATAAGCATCATAAAGGCTTTTTTAGATCATGATAAAACATAATTGCTATGGTGCCACTTTTGTCACAACCCAACCCGGTGCTTAGAATTAACTAAGGCTGGAATTGCGGTCCAACAATATTAATATTTCATTTTACTTTCCACAAAATGTTTCAGAAACTTCCATATATAAAAGTGCCACTAATTCACGCATTCAATAAAAATTAAATATTCAGATATATCAACGTAATCTGAAAACCACATCTCAAACTAGTATGGAATAGCAAATGAAGGAAACAATAAACAAAAACTACAAACATATCATAACTAGTATCTAACTGTTGCAATCTTTCTCATATAAATCAAATCTCTCCTGCAAGATATTAACCTAAAACATTTCTTATCTTGAAAGAAGACATTAATTACAACCATAAATATAACTAAGTGAGTATTCATAATCTAATATGCATTAAATTTTTATATTATGCTATGCATGAATGCCAAAAGAAAATGAAGTTCATTTCATTAAAACTTTAAATTTATCACTTCCCATTTAACTTTAAGGATTTAATAATTTAACCTATTTAATAGTCATCACAAAGTATCCAAAAAATGTATCTGAAGCCACCCTTAAAAATGTACCCGAATGTACCCTCAATTTGCACCCAAAGTCACACATTTACCATTTCATTTAGCAAGCACAAGTACATCGCATCTCTGGTCAGTACCATCTGGGAGTAATCTTGTACGACTAAAACCATTATCTTTCATTTCATATGAATTTAAAACCATTTAAAATGTACATTCATTAGTATGTTATTTTTTTCCATTCCTTATACTATTTCATACTTTCAAAATGAAATCCATGAATGAAGTACTGATTCTAAATCATTTATTGTAATTATTCATTTAATTAAATATTAATTCAATGCATAAAAAAATAATCACTCACTTTAGCTATAAGAGACCTTTGAAATACCTATCACATCACAATACTTCTCCCCAACATATTTTCCTCTTTATAGTTCTTTAATTCAATTGTTTGATAAATTAAAATTAGTAAAATTAATTCATGGAATATATTGATATGCAACTAACAACACCTTTAATTAAGCCAAATTTACATAATTAACGCATATAACTTATAAATCTTTACCTTATCCTTCTTTAAATGTCTTAATTCACCCCATTCTCAAATCCCAATAATATATCAAGTCTTCAATTCCTTATTCAAGTAAAATTTATATTAACATTGCTTAAATAACCTGTATAAAATCTCATATATGTTATAAAGGTTTCGGCCTACCCAAACTCACGTGAACTCAGCAGCAGGGAGCTTTCCCCTTCTTGTTCTACTTCGGTCTCTGTGCCACCCAGAACCAGACGTGACACCGGCTCTCCTTCCCCGCTCGATAGAGTAAAAGGTCTTTTTCTTACTCCTCTTCTTCAGCTTCTTCTTGTTAATCAAGAAGGATGAAAATCAGACAACTAAATTAGGAGCTTCCTTATTTAAATTATTTCCAATGTCTTTATTATGATTTTTTCCTTTTTAGCTGAATATTTAGATTAGGAATATGCATTATTAAGTTACTTAAAATAGATTATACGTAATCTTTTGTACCTACAATAGATTGTTAGATTATTATTTAATGGAATGAAAACAAAGGGAAAAGGCATCGAGTCTATTCAAAATTCAGTCTATTTTTCTCAAAACATTGGCATGGTATCAAAGTCAAATTTTTTGCCATAACCACCAATAATCTTTGGAGAACCGTTAAGACTCCCTTCCCACCGGCCTTCTTACCGGACATGAAAGGAGGAATTATTTATTTGCCTCAATTCTCGCTCTGATTTGTCTAAAACCCTGTCTGGTTCATCTGCACGGCTTGAATGCTTCGACGGCTTCGTCTGGACTGTTCGCCTGCTCATTTGGCTCGCTCGACCACAACTGTTCAGTCTCCTGGACTGTTTCCCCTGCTTCCACTGCTTTGCTTACTCGTCTGCCTCAGTTGTTCGCTCAATTAATTGCTTCGTCAGTTTCGTCAACTGTGCTCGCTCCCTCTACGTCGTCTGCTTCATCTTCAACTGGTCCATCTGCCTCCTACCACTCAGTGAAAGAAAAATAACTTCAATTTGTCAAATTTAGGAAACAATGTCGAGCCGAGGCAAGGGAAGTATGGGCTTGGGAAAGGGTGGGGCCAAACGCCACCGTAAGTTTCTCCAAGACAATATCCAGGGCATCACCAAGCCAACAATCTGTCACCTCGCTCGTCGCGGTGGCGTGAAGCGCATTGGTGCTCTAATCAACGAGGAAAAGCAAGGGGTGCTCAAGATCTTCCTTTAGAACGTCATCCGTGACACGGTGACCTACACCGACATGCTCGCAAAAAGATCGTCACAGCCATAGATGTTGTTTATGCCCTCAAACGTCAGGTTACACCTTTATGGCTTCGGTGGTTGGCTTCTGCGATTTCTGGAATTGTGTGTTTCACAAGAATTATGGATCTTTATGAAATGTTTGCTACTCTTCTCGTGAAGAACAAGGTGGAAAAGAAGAATTATGTCTTGAAGAATATCAGGCTTGCTCAACAGACAGATAGATGTCATAGGTCTTCTCGCCAAGAGATAGAACTTATTCTAAAGTGCAAAATCTATTCATTGTGGAGTATAAAGATTCTTGAGTTGAAAAAGGTTGTTATGTTTGTATCATCATTTGTCTGATTCAAATCTTCTTCGCTAGTCATCGTTGCTTATGTAGTATCTTCGACACTCACGACTTCGACATCAACACTTTTGGCGTGAAGGTCCAGGAACAAATTGTCCTCATCATCGTAGGAAAAATCAATAGCATTTGGATCGTATAACAAGACTTGAATCGTACTTGTGTGCTATGATCAGTAACATTTGGATCATGAGGTAGATCTTACTTGTAGAATATGATCGATAACATCTGGATCGTGTAATTGGATCCTATTTGTGGATTATGATCGGTAACATTTTGATCAGGATGTGAATCCTACTTGTAGGTTATGATCGATAGGATCAAGATCGTGTAACTAGATTCTATTTGTGGGATATGATCAGTAGCATTTAGATCAGGACGCAGATCTTACTTGTAGGTTATGATCGATAACATTTGGATCGTGTAACTGGATCCTATTTGTGGGATATGATCGGTAGCATTTGGATCTTTTAACAGATCTTACTTGTAGGTTATGATCGATAACATTTGGATCGTGTAACTGGATCCTATTTGTGGGATATGATCGGTAGCATTTGGATCTTTTAACTGGAAGCAGATCCTTCTTGTGGCTATGATTCAAATTTCTGGACGACAATGATAAAAGATTTCTTGTTTTTCTTTGCTCAAATCATGTTATGGTTCAAGAGTTGTCTCTAAAGTTTCGACATTCTTATTTTCGACACTTTCAGCTTCAACGCTTACGACTCGAAGATTGTTGGCCCCGTCCGTGTAACTGGATCCTATTTGTGGGATATGATCGGTAGCATTTGGATCTTTTAACTGAAAGCAGATCCTTCTTGTGGCTATGATTCAAATTTCTGGACGACAATGATAAAAGATTTCTTGTTTTTCTTTGCTCAAATCATGTTATGGTTCAGGAGTTGTCTTTAAAGCTTCGACATTCTCATTTTCGACACTTTCGGCTTCAGCGCTTACGACTCGAAGATTGTTGGCCCCGTCAGTTTTATCTGTTTTTTGTTGGCAAATTAATGCTTCTTGATCAATAAACATCAATTTGAGGGAGGTTGTCAATCAAGAAGGAAGAAAATAAGGCAACTAAATTAGGAGTTTTCTATAATTAGAAGCTTCCTTATTTAAATTATTTTCAATGTCTTTATTCTGATGTATTTCCCTTTTAGCGGAATATTTAGATTATGAATATGCATTATTAAGTTACTTAAAATAGATTATACATAATCTTCTTTACCTAAAATAGGTTGTAAGATTATTATTTAATAGAATGGAAGCAAGGGGAAAATGCATCAAGCCTATTCATAATTCAACCTATTTTTTCTCAAAACTTTGACAATTCTCCTTCGCATTGTGCCAGCATAAGAAGATGTAGTTTCCTCCTCGATCGTTCCTTGGTCCGAGTAAGCCTTTGATGTCGTCGCCTCCCTCTGCCTCCTTTGCCTTCGGTCTTGACACAATGCCGCAAATTCTTCTCATTTCTTTTCTCCTTCACACGACCGGACATTGCACAATGGTCACACACTTCTTCCTGCGACTTCTTCCTTTTTCGACTAGGGCACGGTAGCTTCTCCTCTTTTTATCTTTCCCGGTATCTCTCGCTCACTCGTTCGTTGAATCGGGTAACTGTGAAAGATCATATGTTATGATTTTCTAAGGGTTGGCTCTTCCAACCGCCAGTACATTTTTTATTATTTATTTATTTTATTATTATTATTATTATTTTCTTTTATTACATTTATAGTCATCATAGTTTTTCCAGCTTTCATTTTTACATCCATTGAGATTTTCCAACTTCTTTAGGAAAAGTTATCAAGTGTACGTCAAGACAATGGTTCCAATGCGGCCAAAACTGTTGTGAATCACACTGTGACCGGTCCGGACCGTATTACCGTGTAACCGCGCAATTAATAACTTCTCCTAATCTGGGCATTCCAATTCCCAAAAAAAATTAGTTATTTTTCATACATAATGGCCTCAGGCCACAAAAAAAAAAGGACAATTACATACATGCCACACAATTTTCATATATTTACAAATCTAGCACCAAAACTCTCATATTTACGTACATAAAACTATAATCTTTCATATTACAAAAAATATCACCAGCATCGACATTTTTTAAAACTAAAATACATCGCTTTATGAATAGATTTTTAAACACAATATGTTATAACTTTAGATATGTAAAGTTTGCAATTAAAAAAAGGTTGATGAAGAACGCCTCTAGCATTTTTTGAAACTTTAAACCATGATCAACAAAATAAATTACTCGAATTCAACATCAACCATCAAGGCATAAGAAACATGTCCGATCACTGCCTCCTACAGATGAAGAAATGAAAGGAAAGAACGGAAGTCCGGCCAAAAAACATATTCGTGGTTTTGAGAGAGAGAGAGAGATGCATACATACTTATTGCAGGGCACTAGAATAGAAAGCAGATACAGCAACATACCAGTTTTACCTTTGGAGAAAAATATGCTGCAGGGTATGCATAAATCCACAGCAGTATAATGTACAAAACATTTCAGTTGCTTCTAGTAGTAATTTTCCAATGGTTAAAAAATATATATATACAACACAGCAATCAACTTCATCACATTGTTCTCACTTGGATCTGGAAATTCCCTCTAATATTGCATGCCCCCAAAATTTTAGCAATGAACCAGAATAAAAACAGAAAGCAACCCCGAGATATAAATGCTGAAAAACTCGTGCTTTCAAGATCATATGACAAAAAGTGCTGATCAGCTCATCCCAGGCTGGATCAAGGGAAAAAATGCCCAGTTATTCTTAGGAGTATTTTCCATCCCGAATTTTTTCTCATTGGCCCACCAGTCTGAATCCACTCTCTCCGAATTGCTGAATTTGAATTCTTTAACGGCTAACATAGCAGAGCTCGGGGAGTCATTGGAGGTCCCAACAAAGGAAATCTCGTCATGAATGCCATCAGCTTCGTCCTGCTCCCTACCAACTGAGGTTTTGCTCACAGGAACTGGAAATTCCAATGCAGCTTCAGAAGAGAGAATTGGTTTTCTGTCCAGACATCGTGTCACCTCTTCCGCAGTAAGCTCGAACGACACTCTATGAGCCAAAGCAGGCTCATTTCCCAGACCATTACTGGTTGTATCCATAGTTGGGTTGAGCGTTGTGTTCTGTCCATTAAAAAGAAAGTGGCTATTCCTAGAGGCGTGGCGGGTAACCAGCTCATGGAAATCTGTTCTGTCCATGTGTTTGGGAAACGAACCCGTTCGGGAAGAATGGAACTCGCGATCAGGAAAAGGAGATGAAGTGCCTGAAGGAAGGGTGCTCGGCGATATAAGATGGTAAGAATTGAGCTCTTGTGAATCGTTTTTCTTGGAGTTGGAATAAACTGAGGTCAAAAGTTTTGCGAATGGAACTTCGGGAGAAGAGGGAGTGGTAAATTGAACGGATTCAGGGGGTGGAGTGAAGGGTGCGGTGGATGGTTCTGTGGTGAAAGTTGAGAAAACTGGAGGGGAGACTAACTGAGTTTCATTGGCATAGGGTCCAATGGCAAAGATAGAAGGACGGCCACCAGGGGAGTAGATGTCAGCAGAAAGAGCAGAGAGAGTTATTCCACCAGCTGGTGATAGAGTGGCGGATGGAGGTCCAGACTGCAGGTAAGAAACAGGAGAAGAAGGGGGTGCGATGAATGGCCTGACAAGGGATGGTGGGTGGCTGGAGATTTCCGGTGGAGGAGCAGTAACCTGTTGTGGTGGTGGTGTGGGAACGAGGACTGCATGGCTTATGCGTCTGCCGTGATGATGGGATCCAAAGCACCAGTATAGCTTGAAATAGGAACTCCATCTTCTCCTCTGCAAGAAAAAAATAAATATTAAGCTTGCTTGATTATGATTCGAGATATACAGCAAATATGTCACTATTTTGAGTATAATTGTGTAAATTCAAGTAAAAAGTTAAAATTCTTAATAAGTAGATGTAGGCAAACTTCAGGAGTGCTTTCTAAGGCCGCAACATAGAATAGAAAATTTAAAAGCAATGCAGTGAAAATGTTCGCTTTTAGTTATCGATGGTTTGTTTCAGAATTGGTACACTTATAATTGGTTGTTTTATTTAATGAATTTATTATTTATTTGTTCTAATTATTAATGGTAATATGTTATCCATCATTTTGTATATGCTAATCATTATTTTAATTTTAGTAGAATAATTTTTTTAATAAATAAATAATAGGTTTAGGTTATAATTCAGGTTAATGGTGCAATAAAAGATGGCTTCCTTCTAGCGTCCTTCCTTTTTTTAACCATAAAGTTTCTTCATGCTTTCTTTCTCCGCCTCTTACCCTCTTAAAAGTGTAAAAATATTACCTGAGAACAAGCTAGGTGCAAACAGGTGCAGATCGATGATATTGGGGATATTTGCTCCTTCGAAGCATTCATCAGTCCAATCTATAATCTCCCTGTTTGTTCATCTAAAGTGAATTCCTACCTTCTTGGCAATCAAAATATCAAAAGTCCGCCATGATTTATGTTTATACTATCATGTTCATCATCATTTTCATCAAAGCAAGTTTTTATTATTTTTTCAGTTGTTTCCGTAGATTTCTTAGAAATTTGCACTCCTTATATTTCATTTATATATTTTCTTCACTGGTTCCAAAATTTTCTTCTCTTCCATAACTTCTTCCCTCAGCCTATGAGCCAAAATAATTAGCGCTCTAAGTAATCCAAGAAAAGACCCGCTAATGCAGGAAGAAAAATATCAGCTGCTTTGTAACACTCTTATTTAACCTTCCTGGCCTAAGAACCAACCAGAAAAAGGAGATAAAAATCAAAAGTTTAAGAATCCATCAAAATACATCCAATGTCCCAAAGTCCTAGGTTGACAATGGATCCATCAACACTTACATTAAGATGTGATTAATAAGTGTCTTTCTGTAAGTGAAGAAAATACAACTGCTTTTGATAAAAAGCTTGTTGAAGAAGAAATTGTTCATGTTAAAAAACATTAATTTTAGTCACATTTCTGCCATGGTTGTTTCCCTCAAGTCCTCATCTATCAAATAAATGAATCACTGAGATAGCTTCTTCATTCATCTATGTCTTGCCTTTTTCATATATATACCAAATTGCATACTCTTAAGATTCTCTTCCTCGCTCATAGCCTTTATTGTGCCTTGAGAGACTTTGCCTCAACAACAATTAAAATAACAAAAGTGCAGTTCTTCAAGGATAGCAATGAAAATTTGGAAATTTGACACTGCATAAACACTAGTCTGCAATCCAATTTAAGAAAAAGGACAACGGTTGCGGATGGTTTGCACAAGTTGATTCATTAACATTTTGATGTAGCAAAAATAATCTTTAGTTGCGGATGGTTTGCACAAGTTGGCTGAGTTGCCTCAGCTCACAGTAACAGCCACCACCAATTAAGTAGTACACTACTAGGTCAAATAAAAGCTACTTCACTAATGGGGTAAGGGGATTAGGTAAAATTTTAAATACAAGATATTAAAATCATATGCCACAAATTCATATTGAAGCATAAAGCAAACAACATTCTTGAAATAATTTTTTTTAAAACCAAACCAAAAGTGTATTGATGGAAGGAAAGGTTCAAAGTTCGATCATGAAGATTTATATCTTATTAAAACTATTTAAATGCGGTATTCTTATTAAAACTATTTAAATGATGTCGCACTTTCATTCTTGATGATAAAAAAGTGATGATATGTATCTCTCATATGCATCCTAAAATATATGCATATACATAAAATAATTCCAAAAATATTGCATTCCACCCAATCTATTGCAAATTCAAACCATATTGGTTCAATCGCTCCCAATTTTCATGAGTTTATCCTAATTTTTTAATTGGACAAAACTAATTTGAGGGCCACTTCGAGGTTGGTCTGATTTAACTGCCCACTCTAGTTCAATTTTCAGAACCACACTTAAGTTAATTAAGGTCGGGCCTTTTCCTTTTAAATATTTAAATAAATACACCAATACAAAATTCTAATATTCTCCATTCATTCTTTAAACATTAAAAAAAGTCGGATTATTAAAGATAGCTAGAAAAAAAGTCAATAATTGGCGATTAAATCACATGTGCTAAGAAAATCATGAGTTTATTATTTAGTTTTAAGTCAATCCCACAACAATTCAAGATGCTAAATTTATAGAGTATGCATTTCAACACCACATGAGAGAGAGGGAAGGAGGGAGGGAGAGAGAATGACATGAAAGAAAGCTAATATAATATTAATTTAATACTAGCCAATGATGGTGATTTCTGTTTTGAATTTCATGTTTCTATTTAAATGAACCTAAAGCAAAAGAAAGTTTAAACCGTACAAAATCATGAAGACAAAGTTCAAAATGATGTAAATTTTAGGATGGAATTTGGGAGTTATAGCTCCTTCGGATTCAAGCTTGAGGTAAGCGTCAAGAAATGATTCTCTCAAGAATATTGAAATCACATAAAAGAAAGAATTCGCTGGACAGGGAAGATCCGGCAGTCATGCAAATTGTAATCCTACGAGTTTGGTGTTGGAATTCCTGTGAGTGTTGAGACTATCTATCAGATTGTGCATCAACTTGTCCATGGAAAGCATCCCAAACTATATTCACAATGGCTTTGGTTTCATAAATGCATGGACTATCGTGAATAGGTCAAAAATGTTTAAAGAGGTCAGGGACTGTTGTCCCTCAATTTTATGCAGGCTCTAGTTCACCTATGGTGAAACAACAAATATTTGCATGAAACATGATCGCCAACTCTCCTCAATATGTCTGGCAAGTGACCCTCTCTACCCAGTCATTCGCTGGATTAAGTTAAGTGTGACCGACTTCATGGCCATTAGACACTGGCACTTTCATCAAAGACACTACGAAGGTAGTGAAAGCCTTAAAATATTTAGACGATTGGCCCTGAATATGGTGTCTAACTCAATGTCTCAAAGACCAAAATCTTTTAGCCAATTGAGGATCCTCAATGCTTTCGTGAATCTAGACTAATTCAAAATTCTTGGGGGTCTTATTTTTGGCGATCAATCATTTTGTATTGAGCTCTGGCACATCTGGGTAAGTAAGGCTCTTGCTTTGACGGATCTTCTTGAGTTGCTCAAAGGTCCTTACGATGAGCTCTTATTACGCTGAGCTTGTGTCGGTAGGCCCAGGATGGTCTTCACTCTTTGCACAATGATGTACATGCTTTTGACTATGTCCCATCCTCGATGAACTTTAAGGCACTCCAAAATCACATCCTCCATCAAATGAGCAATATTCATACTAATGCCTCTTTTAAAATAACATTATATGGCCTCAAGCTTGCCTTACTTTCACTTCTCACGCCATATAAATTCACCTTCCACTAATCCCAAAACTAAAATCTTTTTTTTGGAATACACAGGTGGAAAAAATTTAGATGCATCTAAACTCACTCTTCATTATCAAGCTATCTTGTCGTCTTGTAGAGCCGATCATGCCCCAGATTTTCTGCTGTTCATGCCAGTTCAATATTTTGGCTCGTCAATTGCCCTTGTTGAGCATTAGGATAGTCTCAAGTATAAAATAATGTCCACTTGTAAATAATAAGAAGCCTTGCCCCTTTTGTCACACTAATTTGTTGAATATTTTAGGTGATCACACAAAATTGTATTTCCAGACTCAATTACAGGTTTAGACATTATGTTATTCAAAATGTTTTGCTCAATATGGCTGAGTGTTGAAATCTCGGCCATGAAGGAAGCCTTATTGCATTATTGAATGAGTACCGTAACAGTCTTCATGCCCATTGTCCGACAAATGACTTGCATATGATTGGTCATATGATAAAGAAGTTTGCTTTGACCTCATTATATTCCCCGTGATTTGAATCCTCCAAAAACACTTCAATATTGGACAAGCTGTCGTCAACGTTGTCGCTCAAAAATCCATCACACACAAAACCTCTTGTAAAGACAGCAATCATAGGATAGCCTCCTTAGCATTCAACACTTTTGGCTGCTCAGTTCCTGAGATTATTGTATTTCTCCATGTTCAGGTTATTTTGAAATCCAACTTGCCGTTGTCATCCAAGACGCATTGAAGTTATGTTTTCAATCATATAGGCTTTGTTATTCAAAAGGCCTTCCCTATGTAGTTATCCTATACACTTCACTACTTTGAATATTAAATTTTGAACTATTATTGCATACAAAGCAAAGCGCAAACTAGTAGAATAATCCTAATGCTTATATTCCGCTGCACTAAAATGATAGAGCGAGGCTAAACATTAAAGGAGAAGTGCTCCAATGGAAACAACAAACGACAAGACATATGCACAATGCATGCATTGTAGCTACCACATAAAAACAGAAAGGCTAGAATTCATGTGAAATTATTGAAGCACCTTTATATCACGATACTTTAAAAATAAGTAATGAATAATAAATAACCTTAAAAAAAATGGTACAAGATTTAAAAGATAAAAATCCAGAAAACCAACAATATCAAAGCAAGCTTCCCAGCTCATTTGAATTAGTCCAAAATTCCAATGAAAGAACCAAACAAATAACT
>NEWO01000057.1:2008627-2057768 GCA_003013225.1 Phalaenopsis aphrodite | reverse complement strand
AAAAAAAAAAAATTATGTGGTTAATTTGTACTTCGACTAGGAAAAAATTCTAGCTTCGTCCTTGGTATTTGCACTATTCAGATTGTTTTACCTCTACAAGTATATGTACTGTTAAGTGTGGATTTTAAGTTTCGATTTATGGCTGCATAAAAACTACTATTACGCTTTTTTTTAATCTGCATAGATTTGAAAGCTACATTTTCTGAAAATTAGTAATATCTTAAGTGAGAGGCCAGTTAGCAGCACAGATCGTACCTAACTTTTCTGCAATTAAAAAATAATTGCAGATGCTTAGTGTACTAAAATATCATCTGAGAACAGAAAACTACAAACTATTGTTTGAAGCAGAAAATGGGCTCAACAAGTTCTCTCTGAAAAATAAGATTATTGTGAGAAAATATAACCTAATCTTCTAGAGAGATCAAATATGTAAAATGTATAAAAGATAATTTAAATTCAAAGACAAATTTAATCAAGATTTCAAGAAATAAGAAGAATGTAAAAAAATGAAAGTTTAATTTAGATCAGACACTTAATCAACTTTCAGCAAAAGTCACATCATGGAGATGAATGATGACCAAGATAGTTGTCAATTCTTAAAACAAAAATATTTTGAAGAAATTATATGCATCACTTCCATTAAATTAGAAATACGAAGAGTCGGCAGAAAAATACTATTGAAATTGAAGCTTATATAATACAAGAGCTACAAAATATATATTTTTAGACATCTCTTCTAGTAAAATGAAAAATTAAATATATAATTAAATAGCTTAGATCAAGTAAGCAAATAAATCAAATGAAAACATACTAGCCCAGGAGAGAGAGAAAGAGATAGAACGGCCAGATTTACTGGAAATAATCTGGACAGTGTAATCATGGCTTAGGAAGGAGAAATTATGATGATGGCATGTAATAACCAATTCTTTAGGGAAATTTGATAAAACTTTTGGTGACTTAAAATATACCTCAATTTTCACGCCCCTAAGATTTCAACTAAATCAATTTTATAAAATTAATTTTGAATGGTTTGAGATCTCTCTTCTGCATATCTCAAACCATTCAAATCGACGCGTCGAATCAAGCAATTAAATATAGAAAACTACATATTAATTTTGAATGGTTTGAGAGATATCAAATAATAACGTTATAAGTTTAATTAATTTAATTAAAACATAATTAATCTTTAATCCCTCCTTAATCTCCCTCATGTTTACCGTAGTTCACTGACTTACGCCCCTTTTAATTCATTTGATTGGTTGATCAGGGCAAGCGAGCTTCGTATTCATCCCCTCTCTTTATTTCCTCTCTCGCAATCCCTCTCCTGATTCGAAGGAGTTCGTTCGATTCCCTTAGCAAGGTTGTATCACTTGCTGCATGCAAGGGGCGAACAACCGCAGGTTGCAACCGAACCGAGCGTTCCCCTAGGTGCCACAACTCAAAATTTGAGATTCCGGGGTGAAATCTAAGGGTACAAATTCCTCTCCCTAGCCATTCTAAGCTTTCACTTCTTTCCTCACTCTTCAATTTTGTCTTTTGCCTCATTTTTCATGCATTTTTCATTTCTGATAGCCTTCGAAGACGTTGTTCTTGTGTTGAAAGTGTCGAATGTGATTTGCGAGCTACGTAAGGTATTTGGTACGAATTCAGCAAAAGAAAGAGGAGTTTAAGAAGATATGCAGAAGAGAGAAGAAGATTTGGCCGCTTTGGAGAAGAGCTCGTTGTCAAGAAGACTGTTTAAAGTATAATTTAGCGGTTAAATTACTTTATGAGGCAAGATATCTTTAAATCTAAAGTTAATTGCGGATTCCAGGTTATTTGTCTGGGACGGCAGGCTTGAGGTGAGAGTGTGGAAGCGACTTTGTAAATTCAGGCAAAGAAATTTTATGGTAATTTATAAAGATTAATTTGATTAACAAATATTAATTGAGACTTAAAATTTTTATATTATGTTTTATAGGTTATTACCCTCAACGTAAAAGTCACCGCAACCTTTTATTAACTATCGAAGATTAAAGCTTTAGTGTAGCAACTGAGGTGAGTAATTATATTTCTAAATTTTCTTGATCTTCTTTATTTCAGATTGTATGTTTGACTTCATATATGTCCTAGTTTAATCAAATTTTTCATATTATTAGATGAGAGAGACATGCATGAAAGGTATGCAAGAGATGAATGATATTTAAATAAACATTATAAAGATAGAAATGTAAGAAATATAAGCATGATAAAAGTAAGAGATATGTATGAGATAGATATAAGTAAGAAAAAAGTATTAGATGAATGATATTTACATATACATTACATGTAATAAAGATATCTAAAATAGAAATGTAGGAAAGATATGCATAATATAAGTAAAAGATATGTATAAAATAGATATAAGAGATGCATAAGATGGATATATGAATGATATAAAAAATATGCATGATAAATAATTGCACAATAGAGAATTATGCATGCTAGTAGAATGTATAGAAATGTTTTAGAATAATGTATGCTATAAAGAATGAAATATATTATATTTGAATGCTTGTATGTGAGTGTTCAGAGAAAGATTTCAACCCCTAATGGTACAGTCAGACAACATCAGTGTACCCACGCCTGTAGAATTTTTCTATCACTCCAAACAATTGTGATGATTAGATCACTAACCGTTGTACCGACGAAATAATATGAGTTAGGGCTGAGTAGACCAGAGTTTAGCTCCCCAGACAATTGTGATGTTTACGTTGCTAACCGTTATGCCGACGAGATAATATCGGTTAGAGGCAGATAAAGGTCTTTCCACCTTAGGCAATTGCGATGTGTAGATCGCTAACCGCTTGTGGATGTAAGCCGACTGGGCAATATCGATCAAGGTTGCATTAAGTTGTTAACAGTGATATTCATAGAAACAAAAATGTATATAAAAGATATAAAATAAAACAAAGTTAAAATAAATGCATATAGAAGATTAGTGTATGTTTATTTAGAAAAAAGTTATTAATACATGCATTAGTATAAATCAGATTGCTTATAGCATTATGAAAGACTTATATTATAAGATTTATTATAAACTAACATACATATTGTATTTTTTTCCTTGGATCACTATAGTTTAGAAGTATAGTTACTCATGAGTTATCTTTAGATAAGTCATTATGTTACTTCAATATTATATTTATGTTTAAAACATTTGAACAAGATGAACCAAAAAAGATCAAATGTATATAGAAAACGAGAACAACAACCGGAAATGTACAAATTTCTATTTGTTAATTTCAATTGCTTTATTTAGTGGCTCTTTTATGTATTATTTAAATAGTAAATGTTAATGATAGAATTAGAATAGTAGTGAACTGATTTCTAACGTTTGACTGTCTGTTCCCTTCTTGCTTAACTCCAAGACTCTGGTCGTGTCGTGACAAAAGTGGTATCCGAGCAGATGTTTAGATTAAATAACATGAATTTTAATAAAAGAACCAATAACATAATTGGGTTAAGTAATAAATATTATAAATTAAAAATTTTAATTGAGTATAATAAAATTATATAATTCACTTTCATAATTATGGATGATCAGGAGAAAGAGATTAGATATGAGAATGTAGAATCTATTATACCACATAATGTCACAGTCAGTGTTTGTGCTTTCTTTGATATGATGAATGTTGCGACACAGTTCATTAAGAATTCTCAATCTCAAGCTAATACCAATGGAGGAGCCCTAATGGATAAATACTTGAAGCTTTTTGAAAATATGAGATCTACTTTGTTTTCTGAAGCAGGAAGGTCAATGAAGATAAAAAATTGGTTATTGAGAGTGGAAAAATCATAGATGGCATGTATTGTCCATCGGAGAGAAGAGTTACCCTAACTACTATTGCTTTTTAGGAGGAAGTTAAAAGTTGGTGGTAAGGTCAGATGCAAGAGAAGCTCGGAGGTAGAACCAACCACTTGGTGCAGCGAAACGAATTTGTGAAAACCTTCAGAAATTGGCTTGTGCCATTGTCAGCGAGAAGACAAATGCAAGATAAATTCACAAGGTTGGTGCAAGAAGATCAACCAGTTTTGCAATATGAAACAAAATTTACTATGTTGTCAAGGTACGCACCCCAGTTATTTCCTAATATAAAGATGAAATGTCATAGATTTCTTTCTGGACTGAAAGATTCAATAAGGCAGTCACTAGTGTCACTTGGGATTGATGACTATTCAATACTAGTGAAGAGAGCTAGGCGAGTGAAGATTGATTTCCAGCAAACTCAGAAGAATAGAGAAATGCACAAGAGAAAAAGTTCAGAAGAAGTGACATCAACAGTTCATTCAGCAGAAGAGTCTAGTGGGAAGAAGATGAAATCTTGCATTAGTGGAGTTGTTAGCCAGGCTAGCAGTAGCACTATTCAACTTGTTTAAGTGTGGAAAGCAATATCGGTGTGAACGTTTATTTAGTACGAAGGTGTGTTATTTATGCAAACAACCTAAATATCATAAAAGAAATTGCTATAATGTTGTTCATAGATCCATATCAAATGCTCACACAGGAAGAAATCCTGTTCAGAAGAATTTTAAGGAAGGATCAACATCTAAAAGTGGTCAGCATAAGATAGCAAAAGCGGATACTGTGGCGTAAGGAACAACCAAGATAAAAAATTCGTCCAATTGTTTATTCCCCAACCCATCAGGAACCAGAAGAACATATCGCCCCTAATGCTGATGCATAAAGTTTGATATGTTTTAGTTATCACTTGACAAGAAACAAATTTTTGTAATCACATTTGTTTCATCTTCATAGTTGTTGTGGAGTTCATGAATTTCGAGAACAAAATTTATAAAGAGGGGAGATTATAATAACTATTTTTTTTAGAAATCCAATAAAATTTTTAGTAACTTAAAATTTAGCTCAGTTTTTGCACCCTTCAGATTTCAACCGAATCAATTTTATAAAATTCTACGTGCCGAATCGAGCAATGCAATATAAAGAACTATATATTAATTTTGAACCGTTTGGGAGATATAAGATGATGAAATTATAAGCTTAATTGATTTAATTAAAACCTAATTAATCCTTAATCCCTCCTTAATATCCAGTTGTTTATTGTAGCCCACCGACTTGTGCCCCTTTTAATTCATTCGATCGGTCGATTAGGGCAGGCAAGCTTCGCATTCTTCCCCTCTCCCTATTTCCGCTCTCCCGATCCCTCTTCTTATGAGGAGTTCGCTCGACCCCCTGTAGCATGGCTGCAACCCTTGTTACAATGCAAGGGGTGAACAACTTCAAGTTGGAGGCGAATCGAGCCGCCCCCTATGTGCCACGGCTCTCAATTTGAGGTTTTGGGGTGAGATCTAAGGGTATGAATTCCTATCTCTCGTCATTCTAAGCTTTCATTTCTTTCCTCACTCTTCGGTTTTGACGTTTGCCTCATTTTTCATGTATTTTTAGTTTTCGGTAGCCTTCGGAGGCGCCGATCTTGTGTTAAAAGTGTAATTCAGCAAAAAATAGAGTGAGAAGATAGGAAGAAGAGAGAAGAAAATTTGACCGCTTTTGAGAAGAGCTAGTTGCCAAGAAGGTTGTTTAAGGTATGTTTTAGTGGTTAAATGATTTTATAAGCCAAGATATCTTTAAATCTAAAGCTAATTGTGGATTCTAGGTTATTTTTTCGGGGCGACAGGTTTGAGGTGAGAGTGTGGAAATTCACTGTAAAACGACTTCGTAAATTCAAGTAGAGTAATATTATGATAATTTAAGAAAATTAAATTGATTAACAGAAATTACTTAAGTCTTAAAGTTTAATATTATGTTGTATAGGTTATTACTCTCAACGTAAAAGTCACAACAACTTTTAGCTAACTATCGAAGATTAAGGCTTTAGTGTGACAACTGAGGTGAGTAATTGTATTTTTAAATTTTAATAATCTTCTTTATTTCAGATTATATGTTTAACCTCATATACGCCCTCTTTATTTCAGATTGTATGTTTAACCTCATATACGCCCTAGTTTAATCGAATCCTTCATATTATTATATAGGAAAAATATGTATGACAAGCATAATAGGAAAAGACGTACATGCATGAAAGATATGAACGAGATAAATGATATTTAAATAGACATTATATGTAAGATAAACATATAAGATAGACATGCAGGAAATATATGCATGATATAAGTAAGAAATATTAATGAGATAGACATAAGTAAGAGATATGCATAAGATCAATGATATTTAGACATTATATGTAAGGTAGACATGTAGGAAAAATATGCATGATATAAGTAAAAACTAAGCATGAGATATATATAAATAAGAGATATGGATGAAATAGATATATGTGAATGAGATAAATATATGAATGATATTAAAGATATGTATGATGAATAATTACATAACAGAGAAGTATGCGTGTTAGTAAATTACATAAAAATATTTCAGAATAATATATATTATAAAGAATGAAATAGATTATATATAAATTTGTGTATGTGTATGGTCAGAGGAGGATTTCACCCTCTGATGGTACAAACAGTGGATGCCAGTGAACCCATGTGCGTAGAGTTTTTCTACCACTCAAACACTTGTGATGATTAAATCACTAATCGCTGTGCCGACAATATAATATCGGCCAAGGGCGAGTAGAACAAAGCTTACCTCCCCAGACAATTGTGATTTTTACATTGAGTGCCGACGGGATAATATCTACCAGGAGCAGAAGAGGACTTTTCCACCCTAGAAAATTGCGATTTGTAGATCGGTAACAGACGGAAGTCGACAGGGCAAGATCGGTCATGGGTGTGTTAGGTTGCTAACGATGATCCTCTTAGAAAAAAATATATGTAAAGAATACAAAGTAAAAGTAAAGTTAAGATAAATGCATAAAAAAGATTAGTGAGCTAATTTCCATCGTCCGACCATCTGTTCCCGTCTTGATTAACTCTAAGCTCCGGGCCGGGTCATGACATGACCATTGTTAAATGTAAAATACTATAACCATCCTCGGGGGCATGAGGTGGGCAATAATAGCAAGATAATTATCTTAAGGCATTTTCTCTGGACAAGAATTATCATATGTACCAATAATAAAACATATTTTTATAATTTATATGAATCTTTGTATCTACTTACAGTCCATAAGTTTTCAACTCTCTTAAATTCTAAGAAAAACCAATTTACATGGAAAAGGTAAGACATTCAGTAATTCCTTGAGAAAATTTGTATTTTCAACATATGAAGACATTGGTGGTGTAGACAAGATTGGAGCAAAGACCTTCAGAAGGAAAAATAAAACTGCTTCTTATTTGTGCTTGTTGGGATAAAGTTGGTAAAGCTCAGTACTATGTCCTAGTCATCATCACCGGATGAAAGAAAACTTTCATTTCAACCAAGCTAATCAGTTGAGCGGAGATGTACCAATTTTTGGGATAACAAATCCCCATTTCAATTTAGGCCCAGTTTGTGCATGCAAATTCCATTTTCCTGATTGCATAGAAGTGCAGCGCACACAAGCAATCTTAAGAGTTTCTACACTGCACATATTACTAAGCTTAGATCACTGATTTCACTAGAGAAGTCAAACTGTAAAAATTCAATTCAGATTAAAGTTATTCATGCTCATCAAAGATTGGTGAACTATGAATCCTATAAATGATAACTTCGGACATACGGCTTGATCAAAATTTGTCAACCAACAAGATTATTTCATTGTTTTTTTTCTTATAATAAAAAGCATTAAGGTTAAATGAAAGAAGCAAGAAAAAAAAATGAGAACATAACTTAATGAATCATACATAACCCTGGTCTAGAAAGATAGAGCTCACCTATGTTCAGTACCATATTCTGATAAAAAGAGAGCTTTTCTCCAAAATTTCTTCTAGAAAACCCTAATCTCACTCATTATTTACCATTATCACTAGCTCAAAGTAATTTCAAACACAACATTCTTACTGAACAAAATCCCAGTGATCTGCAACAACAGGTTAAGAGAAAAGGCATCCAATAAATGTATGCTTCTGCAAACAAAAAATTAGCTGAACTAGACTTCAAACCAAATAACAATCTTAAAAGCAAGAAGTAGCGAAGAAGGATTCAAAAAGCCAAACCCAAATGAATTTGTTTGAAAAAGAAGAGGGAAATTCTAAACAACTGTTTTTACCAATAAATACAGACTAATAAGAATTATCGTTTTGGGAAAGAATGTCTTCAAAAGTTAGCAGCAATTTTGTTATATTGGATTAGCTCGAAAGTCAAAATCAGAACTATATCTTATTTTAAATATTCACCTCCGCTAACTCCTATAATAGAAAATAAAAAAGGTTGGGAGGAGATACACATTTGTTTGAGTGATATAGCCAATTTCTTTTGAGATATGGAAAAATGAAGGGATCAAGAGAGTTAAAAAGCTCTTTTAAAAAAAAAAAAAAAGTTAATAAGCTCTTTGAGGAGCATTTAGACTGAAATCATTTGATATGATTTAGATATTTTTGTTTATTACCCATCTTGTTTATTATTCTCAGTGCTTAATCTTTATATTATTAATTCTTGCTTTGTGTATTTTTTTGGCAGGCACTTTTTGATAGAAGAATTGAATTTTCTTAAAATTTGGTATGTGTTGTTGATGTAAAACACAATGACAATAAAAATGAGATCAAGAAGTTGGATAGCTCAATGAATTTTAGCTTTGTAGAACCAAGATACAAGGCGTCCTATCTGAATAGCGATTAGAAAAATACTCAATAGGCATTCTAGGATCCCTAAAAATATGAGTGGAGAAGAAAAGAAAGATGGATGAAAAGCTAGACTGGTGATACGCTTATGTTTTCCAAATGAGAACTTGGTGGAAGGCTCGGAGGAAAGACAACATAGGGATCATGGCTAAAATTGGAGCAATTTTGAATAACCAAAAACTCCCTCTTTCACCGACGTAAAATATTATGTCAAACCTGATAAATCATGGTATCTTTTTTTTAATTCTTAATCTTTGTGTTATTACTTCGGGCATTCAATTTATTCATATGGGTAGGCACTTAAAAATAAAAGAGTATAGCTTATTGTCAAATAAAATGACACTGAAAAATGAGTTCGAAAAGTCTATTTAAATAGTTTATGCTTTGGAGAACAAAGATGCAGTTATAATCTAACAAGGGCTAACGAAATCACTCACTAAGCATTCTAGGATCCCTTATTATATGAATAGAACATGGCAATGGATAAAACACTCTTTCAATGATCTGCTTATCTTTAGTGGATGAGGTTTGCAAGGAAGAACCATGTAGAGGCTATGGTACAAGTTGAAGTATTATACATGATTATTTAAAACCCCTCCAACAAATGTTAATAGAATAATAAATCGTACCTTTTACATATGCAAAAAGTATGTCCGTTAAGTTATATTCTAATGAGATTAATTTCATTATTAATAAATTTGAAGATAATGGTACGATGATTGATGATGATGAACATGCTTTGTTACACTAGTGCTAAATACCACTCTTTTATAAGCATTTTAATGACTTATCTTATATATAAATAAAGTTATTTTAGAAGTACTTAAGATCACTTTCTACCTAAATATGTGGTTGTCGGGCTCAAGAGTGCATGAGATAAAAAGTGGATAAGAGATAGTTGGTTAGAGGAAGAACTTTTGAAAAAAAATTGGCCCTTGTTGTAGAAGTCTCATCACAATTGAACGTGCTTATGTTGCAAAATAAATGACAAGTGAAAATTGTTACTCTTTAAAGAGGAAGGATCAAAATGTCGATGATAAACTTGAAGACAAGTTAGCAAATGAAAATATTTTTGCAAGCTCAAGTACATATCTAAATTATGACAATCTGATAGTTAATAGAATAATATGCAACAATCAAAGAATTCTATATTCAAATTATTTGTATCATATATACCTCCATAATAAATTATTTTCAACTTAAGAACCATCTAATAATTTTTATAAAAAAAAAGTGGACCTAATTCAAACATAGAAAACAAAAAAAAGAATAGAAAATGGAAAAGGATCAATGTACAAAATACAAGCACTTTTATAAAGATTCACCTAATTGATGGCTACAACCTGTTGACAACTTTGAAGGATTTCACTATGGCTCAATCATAAAGAATTACAACCATAATTCCCCTAATTCAATATAAGAACATCACTCATCTTTATAAGAAAAAATCTAACACAGACAAAAATAGTGAAATCCATTATTAATGAAAAAATCTGCAAATATTGAATACCCTAAACCACCGAGAGTAGGGCTGCCAACCCCCCTTCCAATCCCCACAACGATCACAAATCTAGCGTATTTTCTCAAGTCGAAAATTAGATTACACAACTTTAAAGTGATTGTAATGATTATATTTGGAGTAATGAGGCGTTCAATATGATCAATATTAGCATACTGCAGTTGAATACATAATGATATCACTAAAATAGTTATAAGCATTAGGTGTAACCATATACAATATAATTTTATATCTTTTAGTGCTTTCACTGGATGATATGCGGGTGTTCAAGAGATGTTAATATTCATAAAGCTTGCAAAGGTGCATGAAACATCATTTATGTTCGAGTACAATGATTTTGGAAAGCAAAAATATTTGACTAATTAAGAAGGCTGCATATAAGGTCAAAGATTATCGCAAAAAGAACAGGTTCATTGATTCTTTACATAGTTAGTCCTAGTCTTACCTCATATAATTCCAACATTTACAATGAGACATCCACTTCATGGGTATAAATTAAATTCAATGGCAAATGTAGTTTCAATATATGTGAATCAATCTCGGTGTGTAATCATGCTTCAAAGGTTTCTCACATGCTAAGTTGAAGATCAGTTAAGCTATAAGTGGTTGCACAAGTTCAACCCTTCAAGACAATAAGAGATTGAGGAGCTCAGTTTAGAAAGAAAACACACAAGAAATCCAAAATATATTGTCACAATGGTGAATTAAGGAGAAGACTAATTAGAATGTTGTCATAGTTATTTTGATAAAATAAACACAAAATACAAAACAAGTGAGTTTATGGATACAAACAAATTAATATGAATTATCTTCTTAAGTTGAAATGTTTGCTTAAAATTTTTTATTTTGTATTAGCTCCAACTCAAACTTTGAACCTATTTTATTTTGAATTTCAACCTTTTTAAACCTTTATAATAGAAGATGCAAGAGTTGTAAGTTAATAATGCAAATAAATTTGATTATAAAAGGTATTAAAAGAGAGAAAAAGCCTCTTTAAAAAGCATTCACATGGAAATGTTTTAATATTATTTGAATTTCCGACTTTATTTTTTATCTTATGTATTTCTTTTATATTAGAAAATATCATCATGTTTTCCTATTTGCTTGGCTTGAGAGCTTTATGTCTTCTATTTTTTAAATTGATATTGGGTCTATTTGGATTTACAAAACAGAATTTTCTTGTACCCTTTTTATCTATATGGTTATGTGACTTTTTAGCATTGGATTGGATCATATCTTTTATATATTTCGTTTTTTGATAAAATTTCATTTTTGGGTTTGGAAATATTGTATTTTCTTGTGCCCCTTTTATGTGTACAACAATGTGACTACTTGAAAATGTATCGGATCTTTTATCTCCTACTACGCGTAGGCTTTTTTATTTTCAAACAAAAAAAAAAGCATAACGCTTTTATTTATTTATTATTTTTTATTAATATTATGTTTGGTCTAGTTGCTATTTTATTATATGCTTTTGTGCCTAGTAGGCACTACCACATGAAAAATAAATTTTCGCTGACAATATTCAACACCAATTTCTAATAAAAATAATTTCTCACTAAAGGTTCTTTAAGAAAACAGTATTCTCCTATTTTTTTTACATTCCTTACCAAAGAGTAGTTTCACAAGCTAGACTCTTATTACTTAGGCAGACATTAATAACAGAGGATTCGGTGAAATGACATTCCAGAAATGTTTGCTTCAAGTTAAAAATAAAGATTGGGTTGAACTATAGTTCAATTCAAACTTAAAGGAGAGAACCAAATAACCCTCTTAGACGTGAGAAGCAAGGACAAAATCAATAAAATTGCCAAACACAAATAATTCAAAGAAATATCATAAGGTAAATAATAAACTTAGAGCAATTTTTAGAGGTACCCAAGAATAATAGATTGGATTCAATCATGGGCTATAAAAATACATGCTTGAAACTCACTTGGATTTTAAGTGATATCAAAATTGACTTGAGAACAATTTTACATTGTGTCTCAAGCCATAGCAGGTAGCTCAAAATCAACTTCAAAAAGTCAAGCGGCTCGATTGAGATTCAATTCAATTCATTTCAGTTAATAAAAAATAGTTTATATATTGCCAATATAAATTAACTATTATTCAATTCAATTGGTGTTTCGTAGCTTATGCAAAAATAAGGTTGTAGATTCAAGTCTCCCTCCAAACCTTGTATTTTTTTTTTACATTTTTCTTGAGTCAACTCAATATCAATTTTGAGTGAGCCCGAAATCAAGCAATTTAGAGTCAAACCAGCTCGGCTAAAAATTAAATCCATTTTGAGCGAGTTGAACAAAACACACTCAAACTTTTGTAGATATCAACCTTAAATTTGTATCCTCTCCAATTACATTTGCCATTGGAGGGTAAAGCTTTGCATTCTCAACCATCCAATCCAGTTTGGTTGTTTAGATAATTTTTAAGGCATGTTATGAATGTTGATTTTCGAGTAAAGTTAATACTTAGCGGGTTCAGCAAACGTGAATATTTGCTTATGCCAATTCAACAGTTTAAAATTTTATTTATTTATTTTTATAAATTACGGTGATTTTAAAAAAAGTGAGTGAAATCAATTCCAATCATCCAAAATTGATTTTATGGTTTTAATTATCATGATACTCTGAGAATATCAAAGACGGTCGAATACATTAGTGATGATGGCAATATGGAAATAAGGTTGACAATATTATAGAATAATATAAAGATGAAGGGTGTAATGAGTCGAGTCAAGTTTGAGCCACCTTCAACTTTTCTAGAGCTTGGTTATGTAATTGAGCTCGAGCTTGAGTTTTCTTGCACGAGTTCGATTCGACTCATGAACCGACTCATTTATCATGAAAAATGAGATAATTTTTTTGAAAATTTTAATAATTGTGTACTTAAACTCTTGAATTCTAATATATTTTAAGTGTAGCTTATTTTCTAGCGAGTTGAATTAGGGCTTACTCAAGCATGCGTAGTTAACTCATAGAGCTCAGCTCACCAGCTCTTTTTTGGGTTGGAGCTAAGCCAGCTCGCATCAACTTGACTTGGTTACACCCCTTAAATATCCTATAGAACTGCTCCCGATACCAACCTCTGGATTCAACCATAGGCTTCAGTTGAAAAAACCATATGTACTATCACAACATTTTACATCATGTAATCCAGAATAAAGGAAGCAAAAAGATCATATACCCCAAACTAAAAACTACTTCAAGTATTAAAAAAAAAAAAAAACTCCTATCTCTCAAATATTTAAGGCAAAGAGAAGCAACTATACTTAACAATTTATGATTATTGATTAAGCCAACAAAAAATACAGTAACAATTAGGCCAACATTTTTCCATGCTCCAAACATAAACAAGATTTCTCATGTACCATGCACTGAATATGCCCTTTAGCTTTCAATGAACCCATCCCGATTCTCAGAGGTCCTATCTAATTCAGTTAAGCGTTGGTCAACGGAGCCTCGTAAACCAAACGGATTTATAGTACTTCAATCAAGCGCTGGTCAAAAGACAAACGATATTCTGACCTCTTCAGGATTCAAAACTCCACAACCGCGATTCATGAGATGAAATATCTGATGCGGCCTTTTGAGGGATAAAAATATACAACAAACATAGATACCTCAAGCATACATGTAGGCTTATGATCCCCACTCAATCCAATCACAGGCACGAATAATTAGTCCAATAGAGCAAATTGAACTTCAAAGCTATAATACTCTCCAGAACAAACCATCAAAACATCAATAAATCCAAAAAAGGTTAAACAGCCGCGGAAACATCAAAAGGAAACCCTACGGATCTCACTTGGATAAAGAGGAAAAAAAAAAACCAAAATCAAATTCGTAAGGAGAAAATGAATAGCTGCAACATACCGAAACCGTGGCTGGTTGCACTCGGCTCTCCGCTGAGGCCATAGCAGCAGCCGCGGCATTCACCGTCTCCACGCTACTGTTCATCGCTTCCGCTCCGTCCCAGATAAAATCTGAAACCTAAATCCTCCAAATCACCCCTTCTAAACTCCGCTCAGCAACAGATTTCACCAAGACAAAAAACAGCAACTATAAAAAAAACTACAAATTCATCTGTAAACACCACTCAGTCCGACACAGAATTCCCCGAAAAAGAGAAAGAAGAATTCTGCAGCACTCTCTGATCGGAATCAAAAGCGGCAGCAAAGTGGCTCTAAAGCTTCTGAGTTCTGAGCCGCCCAATCGAGCTGATGGGGGAGCACATAGATATACACGAGCAGTCTTGGGAGCAATGCTGCCGACCTTTTCGTTGCAGGGCAAGCCGGTCGTGGAAACTGATGCGTCTCACGTGTGGCTGGTGCGGGTCCCACTCGTGTTGCCAAACGCGCTTAGCCTACGGATAGGGGCAAGAGTGGAAAATCGGGATTTGTCGGGTTGGCCACAGCGTGACTTGTTAAGCCATAAGAGTTAAAAGTCCTTGTTCGTTTATACATGTCTTTGAAAAAGCCATTTTAAATGTTAAAAGTGGACAAGTTTATTTTATAAATTATAATGGCTGTTTGAGTTCAAAACGAACTATTAGCTTTTTAAAACTACTATTTATCAAATTTAAAAATAAAATTAAACAAAAAAACATAGGAAAATAGATTGGTTGTCATTCTGTGTCTCCTTGTTATCATAACCACTTCGGGCACATCTTTCATGGATAGCACAGCTTGTATGTTGTAGTTTGCTCGGTTCTATTTAAGAGTACTGTTGGGCGGTAGGGCCAGAGCTTCACATGGCCTTGCTCGACGGTGCATTCTCCGACTCCTCTGTCTCTGCCTGCTTTAGAAGCGTACCAATAAAACCATGATTCAAGATAAGAATTTCTTACATCGGATTTGTGGTTGTCTTTCCTTTCTCTTTGCCATTGATTCACCATTGATTCTTTCTATTTGTGACTTTTTCTTCATATCTTTTCATACTTCTCATACAGAATTTAGAGAGTCTCTTCAGTTTGCCTAAGGGTGAGTTCCGATGGCGACTGAAGAAGGACGCCAAGGTCATAGAATAGTTCAGCCACCAAGTGTGCGAGGAGAACGAGCGGCTTCGCGCCCTCAGGCTCTCTTCGTTTCAGTTACCTTTATGTGAGCAATTGTCTCTGATATTGACACTTTACTTTCAGGCGCATATGCCACCAAAAACCAATAAAGGGCTGGTGAAATACTTTCTTAAAACTAAAGCCGGGGACATTGAATTCTAGATTGCAAGATTGAGGACCCAATGAGTTTTTTCTACATATATGTACTAAATTTTAGAACTTGAGCGGAGTTTCATTTCAATGGTGGTCTACAAGGAACTAATTGCTCTCCTATTTTCTATAATGGCGAAGAAACATTGCGGTCAACGCAACGTGGGAACACGGGGATGTACCAACTAATCGGAAAAAAATTATCATTGCTCCCTACAAGGGAACCAATGACTGACGCATTCTCAAACAAGTCATAAGAGTTCATAAAGATATGAAAATAGTTCTCAAATATTTTAAAATTTAGCTTTAATAATTCTTCGTGGAGTCTATTTCAGTCCCAAATTAAAACTATTTCGGCCTTAATTTAAAATATTTGAGAACAATTTGGATATTATATAAATTCTGAGATGAAAACGGTTTTATATAAATAGATGGGGTTGTTTTGTCAGTTTACTCTATGTCATATTTATTTAAAAAACTAAACTCTCTTCTGACTTTTGAATTTTTGTCATGTTGCGTCTGGCACGAATCAACCGGAAATTAAGAAAAAAAAAACAACTTATAATAAGAGCGGATTATTAATATAAAAATTAGGACATAACACTTGTTTTGTATTCATCTACATGCCGAATACATAATTCTTCTAATTTACATATGTAATAGTGGTATTTACACACATACCAACCAATTCATATGTATTTACATATCTGTGACATGCGAATCTTCCTATATAATATCCCAAATAATAATATCAATTTGACCATTCATCCTTTTAACTATATGGAACATAAATATACACGCTTGGAGAAATATATTGGAATTCGGATAAGGGGATTCCACCAATTATCTGAGCATTTGCATGCATACCGCCTAATTCCTATGCATTTACATATCTAACACCTAAACTTTATTTTAACATTTATACCATCCAAATATCTCATATCACATCAAAAATATCTTTATTTTAACTTTTAAAATGTGATATATTTACATGAATGAATAACATAACATATGCAATATGAAAGAATTGATTGGTGTGCATGTAAATCCTTCATTATTTTTAAAAAGTAGAACACAAATGGAGCGTTAATAGCAGCAATTTTTTAGTGAAAAGCTACTTGTCCTTCTTCCCAATGTCTTCCTCATCTCTTATAATCGTCATTAGTGTATGATAAAATTGAGACAATATTTCGAGGCATGTTATGTCTTCCTCAAATATCTTGCTTTAAGTTGGTGATATTATATATATGATTTGTTGAATCCGAATTTATTTGTGAATTACACCCAAGAAATAGAACATAAGACAAGAGAGAGAGAGAGAGAGAGAGAGAGAGGGGGAAGTGCGTAGCAATGTACAATTTATCGAATTATTGATTAGTTTTTTATGAGGAAATGATTCCCCTATTTATGGAAAAGGAGTACAATATAAGAAATAATATATTTGTCATTGCTTTAATAAAGGCTTTACACAATATTTTAGGTATTTTACAAATGTAGGCTTTCAGTTCGGTCACCCTATAACTCGGTTGGTTGAGATTAATCAGTCATGGTTTAGCAAGACCCGTTCCGCTGACTGTGTCGAATAGGTTGTCGGTTAGCCCTCAATGGCCTTCAGGGTTGGTGAGAATTAACTCGATCGACTTGATTGTGTCGGTCACCTATCCTAGTCGAGCCACCGACTATTGATCTCTTCCTCCTATATAAGGAACTTCTGTCGACAAAGCAAGGCTAGGTTATTAGGTATAGGAAGAATCACTGTAATCCGAACCTAGACAATGTGAACCTTTGGGAATGCTTGATATAGTTATGTGGCGGCAAGTTCTTTGCCTTGAAAGCGGAATTTCAAGGACGTCTTAGAGATAACTTGTGATGTTGTATTATTCCGTTAATCTGGTCATGAGCATAGGAGATCAATGCCTCCGCTCAGCATGATAGGTTTTAGTCTTTAGCTTGGATAGCCTTCGTTCGGTCGGCCTTGAACCTTGGCTTAGGGTGTTGCACCTGGTCGAACGGGTCTATCGGTACTTTGCTAGTGAATGATTAGTTTTATGATGTTGGACTCTTAGTCTTCCACCAATGGAATCTTAGTCTTCAGTCTCTGAACCCTTGGGTCATCTGGTCTCCTTAGTTGCTCTCGTTTGTACATTTTTGTTTGTTGGATTTCCTCAATATTCATGCATATGCTTACAAATTTTACTTCCCAATTCTCTTCTTGAAAAATTACACTTGCGATAAGAATAAATCAATTAAGTACAACAGCAGATTCATTTATTTCAAAATTATAGCTTTTAATAATTTCACTTCATAGATTTATGTGCCTATGGCCTTTATAAATAGGGCATGATTGACAGCTTTGTTATTACTCTTGCTTCTACGTCTGCACGCTCTTGTCATCAACTATTAGGATTCCTTCATGTTAAGTTCTCAAAAGCCTTTAGACGATGCTTTAAGTGTTGATATGATGAGGAGGGCCTTCAGAGAATCTACATTTCAGCCCTGCTCTGAGGCAAAGGAAAAAATGAATGGATAAAAGAAGTATGAGGGGAAGAAGGCGTCTGAAGAAAAGAAGGGTCATATGTCGACGTTCGGAATAAGAAGCTAGCTTCACGCAAGGCAGCCGACTTGTTGGACCAAGGTGATCATCTAACTCACTTCAGAGTTTTTGAAGGGAGAAGGACTAGGTTGATGAAAGGAGTTGGCGAGTCGGATAGGCTGCAAGTACATCGACCAAACCTCCTATACTGGCTCATGACCGGTCAATTAATCCTCTTGTGCAGGAAGTTGTTGGGTCCCTTTATTTCGTGACAAAAAGCTACGGGTGCACCATGGCTAAATGAGGGACCGAGGATTATGACCGCTCTACTGCTGCATGGTGAGAATAATTTATCTCTTCAATCGACAGAGATTGATCAGATCCCTGGTTTGGGGAGGCTCGATATTCATGTTTAAGAATATTTTCTTCATATTTTCTAACATTTTTTTATGTAGAAAAGGCAATCCAGATCATTGACTAGCCGCAAGAGGACAATAGCCAGAGCCAGACTTTGGGTCCAGTTCATATGACTCAGGCATCAACTTGGTGTGAGGAGAATGTGGTCAACCACTCGACCATCCCCCTTAAAACCCATAGAGAAGTGGCTGATGGGCAGAGTATGTCCATTAGGTCGTTAACCCGTCGACTGGAGAAAATGAATGACTCTTATGCCCAGATCACAAGGATGTAAAGGGAGGAAGAATTGAAGGTGTTGTGAGATAAGATGGTTGTTCTTCAGTTAGAGCTTTTGGACATCTGGGAGATATGCATGATGCTTCGGGTTTAGATCGAGGGTGACCACTTTGATATGTTTAAGTCTGGTGACAAAGTGTTGCACAAAAAGCTGTCGGCATAAGCTTGTCTTGCTTGAAGTGACCAATGAGTTTCTTGTAGAGTATTTCCTGAAATAAAATTTAGAGTTTTTTAATTAATTTTTAAAATTAAATATAAACTTATAATTATTTTTTTTCAAAAACTATGTTGATGTTGATGTGAGGTACAACTTTCAGAATGACTTTGCTTCCATAAGCCCCTTAATGTATGAGGGTGAGAGGTTGGAGTTTTGTGCTACACTCTTTGATCCTTCTCTGGCCTCTTTATCTTAGCTTCTTTATTTTTGTTTTTTCTTGTTTAGATGGCTCCAAAGTTCCTATCCCATCTCTTTGAGTCGATATCAGTGCCTGAGAGGTCAAATATGCCACCCATATATATGGCTCTCCTCCAAGGCACGTGATTTTTTGATGATTCGGTCCAGCTTCGTGCCATCAAGAGTTATGACAGAGCACTTAATATGTTTGGGGGAGATTGTCTTTTCTATAGAGACCACTTTGGAGTTTTTCCGGCTTAGATCTATTCAAAATCCATAGAGGCCATCATTACCTACATTATTTACTACCGACAAGCTCGAATCCTTTGGTTACTGAAGTTTTTAATCTATGCCTTTTCTTTCTGAGTTGGCTCAGATGGATATGGCTAATTCAGTTCAATTGGAAAGTTCCAACTTTTGGGACTTGAAAGCAAAATCAAGGATATGAAGCTTTGGTTCTTTCTTAGGTCGTCCTCTATTAGTTGGTGGATCCAGATTATCCCGATCATGGGCATTTATAAGAAGTTCCTCCCTTCTGGAACCCGGTGCGAGGTCGAAGAAGTGGATGAGAGGTGACCGTTGGTGCACAAGTAACATTAAATGTCAACCGGGTTTTAGATCCATATAAGTTTGGTGGCATGATTACAAAGATTTCGGTGGATTTGGATCCCAAGGTGGCCTAAAAAGAGGCACATAAGGTCGATAAAGTTTCTCAAAATAAATCATGGAGGAAAACCACCCCTCAAAAGGTTATATAATTGGCAAGCTAAGGGTTGTCCATCTCTTGAGCAACAAAAGGACTGAAGGTGCAGACCTAATATATATACATTTTAGATCTTAATTGTGATTCAATGAGTCTTAATAGGCAAGCTGACATTAATTCAGAGAAAAGCTAAGACTTCTTTCATGACTCTAAGTCTGTCTGAGGCACAATGTTGGGAGGTTGAGAAAATCTTGAGCAACCGGACGAGCATTGCCGAAGAGTTGGAGTCATCGAAGGAAGAGCCAAAGATAAAGCTACTTTTAATTCTTTTTAAAGGAACTTGGATTCACCAGCTTTTTTATTTATATATCTTCATTGTATGATTGCTTTTTCCAAAAAAATCTCTCTCCTGAATCGTATAAATGATTCAAAGAAAAGACGAATTGGAAAAAAAATAGGATATACAATGAAGATAGATAAAGAAACTTTTAAAGATAACATAGAAGACTTTTGTACGGTAATCATCGTGTGATAGGTCAAGAGTATACATCCGTATAATATTGGATTAAAATACCTCAAAACACATTATCCACGAAGAAAATCCCTACATATGTCATCCACAACCATAGAACCAAAATGAACATTTTTATTTTGTGGTCAAGAGCACTCTAAAGGAACGTATCACTTTGGTTAATTACATCTTGGGGGATACCCAATAATACTCTCAATAAAAGAGGTTTTGCTTACATTATCGTGATAATTGATAAATAGGTAACTGAAAGGATAGTGATTTTTCTTAAGAACATCTCGATGCCTTTAAAGTTATTGCGAAGTCACAAAGTAGGGAGTGAGTCTCTCATATCCCAAATGGGTGACGGCTCATCAGCATACGGGGCCTAGGGCTGTAAACGAGCCGAGCTTGAGCGAGCTCAGGCTTGGCTCGTGTTCGGCTCGTTCGAAATAGCTCGTGTTCGAAATCGGCTCGTGAACAGTGTGTTCGTGTTCGGCTCGAAATTGGCTCGTTAACTAAAATTGAGAAAAATAAATGTAAAGTGTGAGATTCGAACCTGGATCAAATCTATACAAAAAAAGACCTTAACCACATTGCCACATGAGGTGTTATGATTTAAACTTAGACATAAATATATATAATATATTATTATATAAATAATATATGTAATATATTGTTATAAAAAGAGTTGTATAATTTTTTTTTGAGCCGAACACGAGCGAACAAACTGTTGTTCGTGTTCAGCTCGTTTACATTTCGAGCTTAAAAATTTGTTCGTGTTCGGCTCGTTAGGCTTAACGAACAAGCCGAACACGAGCTGCTTAACGAGCCGAACACGAGCTGTTCACGAACAACGAGCCAAATTAACAGCCCTAACGGGGCCTACAAAATAACTAAATCAGCTCATAAGATTCACTCTATACTTTCATAGGCTAACCGGGTCATAAGGGTAATGGCCTAATGGGTGAATCACTATATCCCAAAAGAGCGGTGGCCTATTTGCAATCGGGGCTTACAAGATGAAATCAACAAGTTCACAAAATGGTGAATGAGCTCAAAAGGCCCAACAAAGGATATTTAGAGTAATCCTAATCGAGTAGAGATAACTAGGTCAGGATTCTATGGATCCGTCATCCTGAGTTATTAGGACCCTAAGTGTACCTGATCATGAAGGTAGTTGACCCAACACAATAAAACTCCTTGCTAGCAATCCATAAATTGCATCATCCTAGAGAATCTTGGTAGGCCGGAGGTCTGAAGAAGAGAAATATAAATCCTATGACCCTTTAAAGTTAGAGCTTACAAGGATGAGACTTATACCCGCTAAATAAATGACAAATATGCCAGAGTGGAAAGGAAAAGAGATGTTCAATTATAAAGTTGAAAACAATCCCATAAAAGACTTATACCCTGACTAGGTCGGGGAAGCTTTTAAAACCCTAAACATGTTAGACAACCATCTAAGTATAAGAACTTATGTTTGGTCGGTCAGGTTGAAGAAGCAACTGATGCACGGTTTTCTCAATTTGTGAGCTACTAGAATTCTTTATGAGTGAAATGTAGTCCCATAAATCCAATGATGAGTATTTTGATCAGCCATTCATCAAGAAAATCAATGTCAATGGTCGACCTTAAGCCACGGTGTAGGTAGAGCATCTCGAACCCTAACTTTTCTCGCAGCGCATGTAGGAGGACTCCATGACTTCTTTTAGCCACAAGAGGCTCTAGAAGGACGTGCAGTGATCTCTAAACACTAGAATGGACACCGAATATCTCCCGCATCCTAAATGATCCCCTCCAATGGCAGTTTATCTGAGGTAAGGCTAAATCACACCCAAACCTAATTCTGTGCTCCGAATAAGCGCTAAAGAGTCATAGATGGGTGTCTTAAGCTGTGTGATGCTACGAATAAACTGTAAACTATCTCGAGTCATGCAGGTGGACACCCTAAACTCCTGACATCAAAAAATGATGCCAACAAGGACCAAGTTCTACACATGTCTAACTTGAGGCTCCATCTATGTACATCATTCAGATTTAGTTCTCGGTGGATGTTTCTTTACTCAATTCACTTTGTTCAAAAATGTCTACTAGAAATTTAGCTACCACCTATGATTTGCTTGCAAATTAGGGTATGTAGGAAATATAAAATTCACATATCTCTACCACCTATTTGAGGAGTTGACTGGAGTGCTCCGATCAAGTAAGAATGGATCTAAGTGGGTGATTGATGATAATTAAAATTAAATGTGTTTGGAAGTAAGACTGCAGTCTGCAAGCAAAAATAACAAGAGAAAATGTTATATTTTCTATGAAGGGATATATTTGATCGAGTGAGTCATCAAGAATAGGTGTCTTAATTATTATTATTATATTTTATTCGTCAAATGGTCAAAGAAGTACAATCTAAAATAAAAAAAAATAAAAAAATTAAAGAGAAAAAAATTACAATCCAAAATAAATAACAAAGTAAGTTTATCTTAATCACATTTAGGGTCTGTTTGGGGCAGCTACAGCTTATTGAATAATATGCTGATAAGTTGATTAAAAATAAGCTATTGATAAGCAAGGTGTGGTGGCTATTACAAATTTTTATTTTTTTGGAAAAGCCAAACTGCTCCCAGAAAGCAGCCACCGCACTTTGATATGTGCAGTGTGAAAATGTTTTTTTTAGTTTTGAAAACGCATAAGCTGCCAAATCACTGTTTACCTAAACAATCCATGTGTGTTTTCAAAATGCCACCGCACCAAATAAGATGCCCTAAACGGTTAAGTACTTGATTTTGGAGTCAGCTAATGATATTTTTTTTATTGAACAATGAGGTAACTATAATAAAAAAGAGCATTAGGAAGAAAGGAAAATTTTACATTGAAATTTTTCTTTAAAATCCCTTGAAAAGTGGTTTAGCCGCCCTCTTAAATGCTAACTTTAAATTTAAAAATGAGATTGATTAATTCAAATTTGAGTGATATGATAATTTCATTGATATTAATAAGAAGTTAATACTCTTAAGTTATTTTAAAAATTTCAGAGATGATTTCAACATTTAAAATTTACTTTCTTCAGGCTCTTTTGATGAGCCTATCTTGTTGCATTAAATAAAAATAAAAATTTAGTTAGGCCAAATTCTTTAATTTATAATTTGTAATCAATTTAAGAACCTTTTTGCTTATCATTGATGTGTCCCTAGTGTGTGTTGTTTATCTATGTGTTTTATGTCAATTAAAATCCCTAGTACAGTGCCAAAAACTTGACTCGTCCCAAAATTACACAGTATTTAATTTTAAAAAATATGGTCAATAACTTGACCAAATTTATATTAAGTAGTTAATGTGAAAAATTGAAATGTTAAAAAGTATAGCAAATAGTTCACACACTATGGGTTGTACACAAGTGCACATATCGCTTCAAGTAATATAAGAATTTCTAATTAAGCCCCCAAATATCGATCTCACAAGGAAGCGAGGAAAGATGTCATTAGTCAAATTTCAATCTACTACTATTAGTCCTTAGTTTGGTAGATCGATTTAAGTGGTTTTTCCAACAAGTACTTCTAAATATAAGTCTTAAGTTTAAAACAATTAATAATTATTCATAAATGAAAATATTAATGCTAAAGATTACCCTTTTTGGATGAATTGATTTGGAGAATTTTGAGATGTTAAAAATTGCTATTCTTATGTACTGAATTAGATAACGTAAGGGAATGAGATACATTAAAAATTCTATGTGCCAAATATGGGCAATTTTAATTCTCTACCCTCTGTCAAGTGTTATAGAGAATCGTTGGCTAATCTTAGGTTTAGTCTCTAAATCTGTGGATAGGCTGAGAGGATACTGACTCTCACTCTAGAACTCCCACTTCCCTTCCTCTAAAGGCTAACTCTCGCTTTAGTTCTTAAACACTAAGACCAAATTAAGGATTTTAGTCTGTCACCATACAATCTCCAATTCTTCGCCCAGTAATATATATATATATATATATATATATATCCCTATTTATTTACACTCAACCCCCATGAATTTCACCATCCATGAAATTTGAATGTGGTTACACTTTGTTGAGAATTACACCTCCCTCTCACGTTTTAATGCAATTACAATGAATTTTAACACTACAACGAGCCCTTATTGTAATATAAAGGAAGTGCAAGTAAAAAATCATCACATTTATAATAAAACTTCTTCTAGCATGCATCCCAATATCCTAAATATGAATCCTACTTATTGCAAAAGAAAAGTAAAAGGAAAATAACGGCATAATCTTCTCATGCCACTATTTTCAAAAAATAAGAAAGAGTAAGAGAAACACATCACAATGCACGAAGAGAACACAACAAAAAACTTCATTACATCAAAGCAAATCCACTAGATAAGTGTTTACAAAATCATAAGATAATGAAAAACATAATACTTAGTTTTTTCCCCTTGAAAGAAAGATGAAAATCTCTCCCATAAAGTCTCCCGCTGATACATGCAATGCTAGTAAATCTCTTACATATTCTCTCAAAATCCCATATTCAATCCCTCTAAAAAGGTAGAAATATACATTTCTACTCCTGTTCTAAGATTTCTAAACATTCTTCACATTTTTCCACTCACACACACTTTTTTCTGACATAAAATCACTCTATTATAGTGTAGGGACGAATTTCCCAAAAGATGCCTCAAGCAACCTTTCAAAAATCATCCAAATTCAATGTATATGTTCAAATAACCATCCCTGGTGCCGTCGACACCATTTTTGGGCACTGTTGGAGCCATTTCTTGTGGTTCTCTGGACTTTGGCACAGTCGGCACCCATTTTGCAGCAACTCCACCGTTTTATCCGTTTGGCTCCATTTTACCTCTGTTTTGCCCCGTTTTAGTTGTGTTACATTCTTAACAGATAGTCCTACAAAATAAGCATGAAAACAAACTTTATTTAAAGTGTAATTTCATTCAAAAATATGTGAGAAGTAGATTGAGCATAGAAAGACATATCGAAATGTGTCATACCAAAATTTTTTTTCTTACTTGTTTTAGCTCCAAATTGCATCATTTTTTCTTCGTTTTCACCAAAAGTCCATTTCTTGTACCTAAAATCAAAACATGAAAAATACCTTCCTTCAAAGTGCAATATCACAAAAAATGAATATAAAATATATGTCTGAAAATACATATATTTTTGGTGCATCAATCATGCATCACATCCTTAACTTCATCACTTAAGTTCTTATATGTCCATATACTTAATTCTCCATTGGTCAATCACTCCTTAAGCAATAAGAGCTTGATGCATCTTTGCGAGTTTTTGCTATGTTTAGTCTAATTGACTCATAATTACTCAAATTAGTTGCGGGAATTCACCATTTTAGAAGTGACTGTGATATGTTATTTTGTTGTTCATGTACTATTATGTTTCATAGGCCTATTAGAACTAAGACTTCCATTTTGATTATATTATAACTTAAAATGCATTTTACGTTGACTCTAATATACTAACTAACATCTTTGATTGAGAGTATTTTTAAATATAATAGTTGAGATATAATTAACTAAGGGAAGTTATACCTAGTGAATATTTGGATGTCCTAAAACTAAATAAACCATGTTTGCTTTACTCTATCATGAAGGTAAATTTTATAATATAAATATTCTAATATGCCTTATGTTGATTTTTCAGAAGCTTGTTTTAGGATTTTCTAGTGTTTGTTATGCAATGACAAATACTCTAATGTAAGATCTCATGAGCTACTTCAGAAACTCATGTATTTTTAGAAACTTTATTTGGGAAGCTTTTGCTCTTCTTCTTTGACTATTTGTTAGTCTTTATGCTTTTTTTGACATATTTTCTTCTTTTAGAGGTCAATCAATAAGATTTTTTTGCTTCATTAATCACTTCATTTTATCTGTCAAAGCTATTATTCAATTATTGCTTTCTTATTCAACACTATATTGTTTACTTTTATAAATTATCATAGGATGCTTTGTCCCATAATAAAATACACCACCTTTTGAGCTTCTAAATTAGATATATCACATTTTGTCTGACTATATCATAGTAACTATATAAACAAGTAAAAATAAACTCACAAAGAGAAGGGTGATAAAATATAAGAAACTTGTAGTTAGACAAAATATACCTTTTTTATGATTGAAAGCTTGTAAAGTTTCAACCTATAGAGTAGATGCATCAAATAGATCTTTCTGAGTTGAATCAGGTGAGAATAAATGACAAAAATAGTATATTTGCATGAGTAAAAGCAGACTTTATGGCAAATGACAATTAACTGAAGATGGGAGCATATATATGAAACTATTAATTTTCCCATAATGAACCCTGTGAAGATAAGTGTGAACAAGAAAATATGATTCAAATTCTTACTTGAACTAAGTTCTAAAGAACCTGACTTGATATTTGAGAGTTTATCAAAAGAAATAATGGCCAAACTACAATATATATGCATATGAAAGTAAACTCAGAGATAAATATTAATCAATTATAATAAAGTGATAATAACAATAATTGTATAAATATACATATTAGAAATATATTGATAAACATTATGTTGAACAATTGATGTCAACATGACTGTTATATACATACCTCTCATGAGATGATCGAACTTAGTACAATTTACAATTAAAATTTATGTTAATTTTTATGTTCTAATCTTTTTTGTTAAATTATTGTTTTTTTTTACATATGAATATCAAGATGTTTAAGGAGAAATAAATATCTAACTCGGTGACATGTTGAAGTAAATAAAATAAAAGTTGGCAACACAAGACTGAAAAAGTAAGCCCTAATCAAGAATAAACAACAATAACAAATAAAGTGTAGGAAAACACTTTATTATAGAAGTAAAACATATTTTTTTTATAATAATGATAAGGTTTGGCATATATGAGTAATAAGTAGCAAATGTGTTTTATAAAAAACCTTTTTAATAAATATATTTTTTTTATTAGACCTCATTCTTCCAACAAATAGACTTACATATCTATATAAAGGGAGTAAGAAAATAGAATATACTTAGACTTTTAAATGTTTAAACCACATCACTATATAGCTTATGTTTAAGTGGTTGATAAGAGATTGCTTATAGCCAAAAGTAGTAATATCATAATCAAATTGTAATTGAGGAGGTTAGGTATTATGCCCATTAATTATTAAAGAATTATATGTTTTCATGAAAGGCACATACACAAAGCTTTTTAAATCTCAAATAATTCTTATGTGCATAATGTACATACTTTTTTTAATTATATTTAAATTCATTATATGTAAGTAATCTACATATTTTTAAAATATTTGCATTAAGATAACTTTGTGTTTATCATGAAGATAAGTTCAAATAAATAATCTCACAAATAGTTTCATCATAAGCTCCCTCACTAATTGTTTTTGTTTTATGCCTTAGATCACTATTTTTGGAAATGATGCTCGGATATTGCACCCTTCTTGTTTCTCCTCTCTATGTCACCAATAGTAACTCTCCCCCTCACCTTCTTCATCGTCTCCTTCATTGTGCCTAACCACCACAATTCTTTTATTATAAGTTGTTGACCTTTACATCTTTTAATACTCCGCTTCTTATTTTGTAAGAAATCATATTTAATAATTCCTTTTGTCTTTCATCATCAAAGATTTGAGGTCTATATGCTAATCTATTCTTCAACATCACCATCATCCCCCCCCTCTTCTCTTATAACTCAAAATGAAAATTTAATTCTTTGTTGTTTTTAATCATCATTTTAAGCTTTATTCTAACAAAGAGGGAAGATGATTGAATTAAGAGTAAAGAGAGGGCAAGTCATACATGAAAAAAGTGATTAATTTATTAAATAAATGATGTGTAACTTAAGGAATCAAATAAATCTTAAGGAAAATACTAATCTAAAGCGTAGGCCATATAACGAGAGATATGATGACATTTGTGTTAAAAATCCTGCAATTCTCTAGCCTTTGAAGTTTGTAGCTCATAGTCTACTTAGTCCAAAAAGATAATTACAATTCTCTATCTAAAATTATCTTTATCAACAATTAAGACCGCATCATAAAAGAGCACCTAACAGACCTGGAATTATAAGGGCAACTTAAATCTAAATTATTTAATGATGTTCTTACTCCACAACCAATGGAGGAGAGAAACCCAAGGTAAGAAGGCTATATAACTTAAATATTGAGAATCTTCTATACTATAAAATAAATCCAGGAACTGAGGCTTACAATATAAATACATCAATGATTATGAGAGGCATGAAACCTTGGGTTTGCATTATACCTAATTAAAAGTGCCATTAATTTACCTAGTCACAAATGAAATTGAAAGGTCAATCAAACTCAAAGGGAGAAGAGAGGCAAACATACCACAGAGTTGCTTGAATGAAGAAGAGGTGTGTATGTAAAGTGTATGTGCTTATGTTATCTTTAATTAAATGTAATCTATATGTAGCATCTCAAAATCTTGAGATGATGGATGCATTAGTATGGTTTAAATTTTACATGCCACCAATTTATATCTAATATGATGAACGTATACATTCAATAACAAATCATATTGAAAAAAAAAAAACAAAATATATATGTATACACACACACACACACATATTCATTTTAAATAAATTTAATTTCTAAGCAAATTATGTGTGATCCTAAGAATTTTACCATCATAGATAACTAAATAATATTAATCACAAAACATTATAAACATCAACTATAGATATTAAATGCACTATAAATTAGTAAAAACTAATTTAAAATAGAGTACAAATCTCTAAGCACCTATCCTCCCAAGGCTTCCTAATGCAAACAAAATGTCAACAATAAATAAATAAAAAAAATCTTTGATTACATCACATCACAACTATAATAACACTTGCATTATTAAGATGATTGCAATGTACAAGTGTTGAATTAAAATGGGCAATTATATGAGTCTTTTTCTATAGGATGATTTCATGAAGAGATAGAAAAAGATGTAAATCTTATCTGCATAAAATATATTTTAAGTAAATTAGAACATCCATATTTATTCAAGAAGAAATTTTTGAAAGGACTTCTCTCAAATCTTATAGGCTCTCTAAGATTAGTTACATGTAATGACAGTTCTAGAAAATATGTTTGTCATAAGAAATGATACCACATGTTGATTTGTTGGGGTTAACATTATTAAGAGGTCATAATTCAAGAATATTAATAAAATAAGATAATTTATATTAAAAAAATTAGCCCATAATATAGAGAGTGAATCATTATAATCACTCAAAATGACTATTTATTCTAATAATAATTTACATAATAACAATATTTGAATTACTAAAAAGTCAAAAGAAATGTGAAAAAGTTTTAGTGCTGCTAAGTCTTATAAAAAAAAAATAGTGAGAATGTGTTTATATATATATATATAATTCATATACATGTCACACAATTCATGTATTTATATATCTGACATATATAAAAGATGAATTTACAATTACAATACAAAGTTTTAATATGACAGCAAAATTATCACAATCATTAACTTTTTGAGAGTGAAATACTTCTCATGGAGCTTGTAGTGTACATGCAAATGATTTTAGGGTTATAAGTATAAATATCAAATTTTATGTGTTACATAAGTAAATACATAAGAATTGTGCGCTATCTATGTAAATTTTCGAAAAAAAAAATGGAAAATGGAGTGCCATTTGTCGTGACCCTTGCAGCCTTGCAGCAACGGATTTAGAACTTGAGGAGCGGCCCGGTTCTCTTCCCGTTCAACTCCCCGCTTGGAATACCGTAGCTATGACTGCGGCCCTCCTCGGTGCAGTGGCGCCATGCTGCTGCCTCCGGCTAAGACCAGTTCAGTGTCTGCCATCTCCTTCCTCAGTTATGAGCTCCAAGAACAAAGCGTTTCATCCCGACGGGTCGTCTTCTCGGTTCGGTCTTCGTGTTTACTCGCCATGGATTGGACTGAGGCATGTCTGCCACTCATTCCCCAGTAATTGTAAACAACTAGGTAACCATTTGCTTCTTAATACTTTTTTCCTGGTTCGGGCATAAGGCTAGAAATTGTCCTTCAAATGCTGGATCTTTAGGTCATGGCCATCTTCCAACTTCCAGGAAAACCTTTTGTTTATCTGCGTGTGGCGTGTGTCTGGGTTGACGTTCTGCAGAAATTATGGCCATCTTCCAACTAGGTAAGCTTTGGTTTGACGTTCTGCAGAAATTATGAAGATGAAAACTAATAATTAATATTAAGTTGACGGGATGCCTCCAGTGTCTCGGTCTCCCATTTCCATGGGTTACTGCTGGTGTACCCTTATTCTAAAGTTTCAAACATCTCCATATGAATGAGGAGTTTACACTCCACCGTTTCACGTACTATTGTTTGGAATGCTCATGTGAGAAGGGACGAGTCTCATATTTTCCTTTGGAAACGGACTTCGTAGTCTTTCAACCTATTTGGAGAAGTCCTCACAAAATTCCAACCAATATGCTGGACTAAACTTCACACTATTGAAATCCCTCTACTTACACTCCTCTTCTTGATTGTTTGGTGATTGAAAATTGTAGATCCAGTCATTGGCAGTGATGGCGGTGGCACTGATGCCGTAGCTTGAGAAAAGTCTCAAGCTGGACTCTTTATTTAGGATTTTGAGCAAATAATTTGTTAGAATACACGTAAAGTTTAAAGTAGGTGGTTTCACAGAATTGCAAATATGAACGGCAAGAAAACTTAAAACATGTTTGAAGTTGACTCAATTTGAAGAAATTTCAAGTCAATTTTGAGCTCCATTCCATACTTGAATATAATTTGATTTCCTTGGCTCACTTGAATATAATTCAAGTTAACTCAGAATATAGCTTGAAGCGATATTAATCAAGTTTGAATCAAAATTTTTAATTTAAAGTTGAATCAAACTTGTTCAGAGTGCACTTGTTGTTAGCCCTGATTACAAATTATCTTTTATTATTTGTGACTAAATATGTTTAAAAAAATTGTCAGAGAATGTGTTGTTTTCAGATTTCAAGTCAAAATTTAAACATGATTTTGATTTGAAATTAATATCTATAAACTTCTATAAATATGTTAAGACAGGAAAGGAACAATATGTAGTGGTTCTTTAGAATTTGATGCGTTGCTATGGGTTGGGTTTTGATGAAGGAATACATTGGGTGCTAATTGAGTATTGGAATTAAGTAGAGAGATAAGAAAAAAATGGTTGTTTGTGACTGTTGAGTATTATCTTGATGTATTCTATACATGGTCTGGAAGGTAACCTTTTAATAATTTTTTCAATAGACGGTCTCTCTTTTTCTTGTCTCTTTTTCTTGGCATGAGAGATTTGAATGGTTAGTAACAGCGGAATTTGGTTTGGATAAGTATGTTTTCTTGTATATATATATATAATGGATTGGATAGTTTCTCCTCCCCCAATGGATGTATGATTATTTTGACCAAATTACATAGGATTCAGTATATTTCAAGGCAATGCCTACCTACAGTAATGGTATATATAAGTTTCATGCCAAGTAAAAGGATTTTGCTTTAATTAAAAAAGCAAAGAGCATTCTTACTGAGTTTCTCTTGGTTTGAAGAGGAAAGAGCAATGCTCCAATGATAACAACAAAACAAATGAGTTAGTAGATGCCAATGTTATCAAAATTTGCTGTATACAGATTTAAGTACTTATCTTTTTTTTTTGTTTTTTTTTTGACTCAAATGATACAGTTGATGGTTTTTAGATTCAACTTGTTCATACTATAATTGCTATCATAAGGAATTATTTTTCACGAATAGGTGCTGTGTTGATGATTATGCTTTTTTGGACATTATGAAGTTAAGGGTAGAAGATGCTTTGACTACATTGTCGATAAGAGTTACACATGTACTAGACTTCATGAAGTATTTAGTTTATTTGTTTAGGGTTGGCCAAGTAAGATGCATGTTCTCGGGAGATGCATTCAAGTTCATAAAGTTTATTTAGATTCATTGGCTCTCATGAAGGTAAAATAGGAGGGTGCTACTATGGAAGAGGGTAATTGAACATAGGTTAAGACGTATTACAAAGATTTTTCATAATCAATTTAGATTTATGTCAGGCAGGCCTACTATGGAAGCTATACATTTATTGAGAGGTTTGATGGAGAAGTTCAGAAATAATAAGGAGGATCTACATATGATTCTTATTGATTTAGAAAAAAAACTTACGATAAGGTTCCAAGAGATATTCTTTGGAGAGTTCTTGAGAAGAATGGTGTTGATATGACTTATATTCAAGTCATTAATGATATTTATACAAGAGTTGTTACTTGTTTTTGAACCGAAGGAGGATTGACCAAATATTTTCCTATTTATGCTGGTTTACATCAAGGATCAGCTTTAAGCCCAATCTTTTTTGTTTTAGTTATGGATGGTCTTGCTGGACACCTACTGGAGGATGTACCTTGGTGTATGCTTTTTGCTAATGATATCCTTCTCGTGGATAAGGCGCGAGAAAAAGCTTAGGAAAAACTTGAATTATGGAGGTCTACCTTGGAGTCTAAAGGCTTTCGTTTGAGTAGAACTAAAACTGAATACTTGGAATGTAATTTTAGTAGTAGTAGCTCTAGTGACAGAAATGTAACAATGGATGATCAAATTATTAAAGGTGTGAACGCTTTAGATATCTGGGGTCTATTATTCAAAGTGATGGTGATATTGATGAGGATGTTATTAGTAGAATTCAAGTTGGTTGGTTGAAGTGGAGAAATGCTTCAGGTCTATTGTGTGATAGAACTGAAAGGAAAATTTTATAAGATGGTGGTGAGGCATGCAATGCTCTATTGCGCTAAATGTTGGCCTTTAAAAGGAAAGCAAAAAACTAATTTAAGTGTTGTCGAGATGAGAATGATTAGGTGGATGAGTGGCTTTACACTTAGAGACAAAATGCGAAATGAATATATCCGTGATAGGGTTGGTGTAGCTTCAGTGACGGAAAAAAATTAGAGAGAGTCGTCTTAGATGGTTTGGTCACATTAAACATCGGCCATCTGATGATCTGATTAGAAGAGTAAATATTTTATATTCGACTTATGTTAAGAAAGACAGGGCAGATCTAGGAAGTTTTGGGCATATTGTATAAAAAATGATCTTAATTTATTAGAATTAAATGAAAATATGACCCAAATAAGACGCAATGGAGAAAAAGGATTCATGTAGCCGACCCCACTTAGTCGGATAAAAGTTTTGTTGTTGTTGTTGTTGTTGTTGCTTGGTCATACCTTTATAATGTTACAGTGAGGTCATAGCTACTTTGGGGTTATGAAAACTCGGCGTCAGTTGACTTTTGACATTAATGGGTTTATTTAAATGTGCAACAATAGTGTTTTAGAGGTCTATTATTGAGGTTATATGATTTTCAAGTACTTGTACTCAGATAAGTTGGTCGGGCATCTACTTGTCAGTTGTAAGTCCTCTCTAGTCAGGGGTTCGATTGCCCCCGAGTATAGGGTGTGGTACTCAAATTCTTAGGCGCATGAGAGATGGTTAGGGCTCATAGAATAGCCTCAGGCCATTCCTTTAAAGAAAAAAAATTGTTTTGGTATAAAATCAAGTTTAAAAATTTTTAAAGAAATTATTTTGGATAACTCCAAGTTTAAATTTAAACTTTATTTATATTTGAAACTCTCCTCCGTAAACTTATATAAATCTATTAACTAGGAGTGGGAGTCAGATGCATTGATGTTGAAGAAATTGTTGCATAATCATGAGTTGCATTTTGCCAAAGGACTAATTTGAGTGTAAGCTGAAAATGAAAATTAAAGATGTATTGGAGTTAAATAAGAGAGAAAGACCAATAAGAAGGAAATTTTTTTTCCTATGATCATTAAGTACTATTTTAATATGGTGAAAGTATATTAATGTTAATAATGTTTTGATGTTCCAAAAACAAATGGGTAAGTACCATTTTTAGAAACTTTTAGCGAGTAATTTTTAGTATTTGTTGAATTTTCTTTACTTATTTCTCTTTTATGTTTTTTTTTTCTGTATTAAAGATTTAAGACTTTTCTTTTTTGATAAGATTGGGTATATTTTGGTTTATAGAAGAATGTTTTCTTGTTTTACATTGATTTCATACATTTTTTGTGGTAGACCGTATTATTTCTCTTCTCTTGTGATGTAGTTTTTTTAGCCGAGTTACATGAATCTTGTTTTCTTTTTTCAATATTTGATCGCTTTATTTTTTTACTTTTTATGTTCACATATTCTCTCACAACAGTTTATTTTACATAAAATTAGTTTTTTTCTTGTAAACCTTGGATTCAGAGAAACACAAATTTAACAGAAAAATCCTTCCATTTGAATTTCACATGAATTTCGAGGTTGAAGTGAACACAATGATATCTAATTTTCGTGGATAAATATCAACTACTTGGGTTATTTCTACTTATCCCATTGTCAAATTCATAAATAAAATTAGGAATTTGGAAACGTGTCTGTCTCCTAGTAAATTTTACATTGAAGGAAGACCTATTTATTTGCCTTTTTCTTGCCTTCTATATCACAGGGAAGAAGAGGACGTCTAGATGTATGGTTGCCTATGCTTCTTTATTTGGAGTTGGAGCTCCAGAAATTCTAGTAATTGGTGTGGTGGCTCTGTTGGTGTTTGGACCTAAAGGTCTAGCAGAGGTAAATTCTTTAGTCTGACTTAACGAGTCTCTCTATTATTGCCCAGGAACTTTCAAAATTTTTTAATCTACAATTAGTTTTAGATGTTGTACTTTGGATGATGCAGCAACTATTAGGTATGCTTTAAGCTTGAAATATTTCATTTAGCTACAAAGCTTCTCCCATTTATAGTAATGGCTGACGTTTTCTATTTTTTGGGAATGTTTATGACACCGGAGTTCAACTAAGGAATAATAGGAAAGTCAAATATTTTTGCTGAATTCAAATAGAGAGTTACAAACATACAAAGGGAATATGAAATAACAACTACACAATACACAAACTCACACTAGGGGTTCGATCCTGATGTGGATCAGTTATGAGGATTGGAAGGGGCCACAAGTGGCTGGAATGATGATATGGGTGTTGGTGGACAGCAGTAGCAACCACAAAAGGGGTGTGGACTGCGGTTCAGGGATGACAGCAAGTATGGGGGCTGGACGCAGGGCAGCAGTACAGAGGTGGGCATGGCTGCTGGGAAGTCTGGGCTTGGATCTGCAGGGAGGGGGCAGCAAAGGTTGCTGGTCGTTGGACCTGCAGGATGGCAGCGCGGAGAAGCTGGACGATGGGGGATTGCAGGAGGGCAGCACGAGGTTGGCGGCAGGATTGGCAGGACATGAGGAATCAGCAACGGAAGGTGGATAAGGCGGCAGTGAGGTTTGGTGGCTACAGGAACAGCACAGGCGCTGTTCTTCTAGGCGGCTGCAGCAGGGAAGGCGAAGGAGGCAGCAGAGGGAGGTATGCAGAGGAAGGATAGTTGAGGATAGTCACCATCTTGGGAGTGAAATACAACTGGAGCACCCCTCGACACTTGGATACAAACCTAGCCGAAAAAACCTGAGATGCCGATGACTGTCCAAGAGAACTCACAAACTCCTCTACAATATGACGAAAACAACATATATAAATTTAGGCGAACTAAGTGGTGAACCCCACTCCCCATAAACGAGGATCGGTCGGTCCCTTTTCTGCTTGGACCGAACCAGTTTATGATGGGAAACACAGCAATTGCCGCGCCTATGGCGCCTTGGTTACCGGTCCTTTCTCTGCTTGGACTGAATCGGTCCAGAATGGGAGACACGGCAATTGCTGCACCTATGGCACCTGGAACCCCACATCAATTTATTTGCCGCCTCTTCAAGGGAGAATGAGAAAATTGTTTTATTAAAGGAAGAGTTACATACATACCATTCAACCCCTATGTCTTTACATATCTAACACCTAAATTTTAATTTTCACGCATGTCACCTTACCTATGCATGAAAAGATGTATTTCACAGTTTAAATGTTAAAAAAGTGGTATGTTTGATGTGATATGAAAGATTTGGGTGGTATAAATGCAAAAGGTAAAGTTAAGGTGTTAGATATGAAAATCCATATGAATTGGGTGGTATGTATGTAAGTGCCCTTTTATTAAATTGTGTGGCGTTTGAGAACTAGTTGTTGGCGAACTCTGGACAGGTACAATAATATGCATCAAATAAAAGCATTTGTTTGGAATGTAATTGTTTATGAGGTTCCTGAAAGGATTTAGCGCCTTGTTCCAGATTTTAATTATTTTGTTATACTGGATAAAAAATTCAAGTTTAGGGTAACAAAATGGCCATTTATTAATTGAATTTATAGAAAGTTTGGATAGAGCTGCCAATATATGTAATCGAAAGACAAGAATGGTCATTTATCTCTTCGGGCACTATAATTTTTAGGGTTGTGAATAGGTTGATTTGGCCTCTCTATCCCAATTAATAAAAAAATTGACTTTGTTGAGGACTTGATGCAAGATTTTTAATCATAGCAACATTTATATAGCATGATCCGACCAAACTAAGAAAATTATATTCCTTTTTGTGTGATTCTTGATCGGTCTTATTTAAACTATTCTGTTAAATTAAGAAATTGTTTCAAGAGTTTAAATATAAAAATTTCCAATTTATCATAAGATGGTTTGCCACAACAGATTTCCCAATATCTGGAAGTGAGATCTGACATGAATTTCCCCGTTTAATGTCTTAGAAACTAAAACTGGGCTCTAACACTATGAATCCACCTGAAAAATGCAGCTTGGTTTGGTTTAGATTAATACAATTATCTTTATTAGACATGGATTAGACATGGATTATCCCATTTGCTGAGAAGAAGTGGTTAGGAAAACTTGCATTTTTCATTCTTTCAATGATTATTTATACACAAACCTATATTAAAAAAAAAAAATTGCAATAAAAAACACAAAAAATTGCTCTTAGTTATCCTGTTGTTTGATCTATTTAAGAATTGATGCCAAGAGAGCAATATGTGTTATTTTTCTTTTCTTTTTTATTATGAGTTTGTGAGGGCGGTATTTCTTCCAAGCAATGAATCCATGGCTTATAATTCTTATATCTAGCACTCCATTGGCTCTTCTTGATCTAATGGTCATTTAACATTCTCCCTCAAATTGTATGATTAAGATTTACCGATCTTTAGAAAATATTTTAGTAAATTGTCTTTTTTTTGCGACATATAAAGTGCAAAATAATTAATTTTTTATGTTTTTTTATAAAATATCTATCCACTTTCACTTTTTTGCTATGGTCGTGCTATACAAAATTATAATCAATGTTGATTGCATATTTATTGTCATGGTACGCAAGGCTAAATTTTTAAATCTCCTAAAATAATTTTAATTCACAGGAGTTCGTGGATCTTTCGAGCAATTGCTTTGATTTGAATTCGGCACTATTCTTGAAATGATGAGTTATTTTTTGCGTTTTCATTTTCTAAGTGATACCAGAGTTAACTCAAACAACAATAGGAAAAGTAACTATTATTACTTAAAGCAAATAGATGCTCACAAATTACAATCAACACATTTGCAAGGAAAAATACAACTAGACAGCCGAAAATCTGAAATAACAACAACAATGATACAAACACTCAACTATGGTGGATCTCGAGTGGTGGTGGTGACTGTTAAGGGCTTGGAAGGTGGCGACAAGGTCGGGAAGGTGCGGGGTTATGAGGAAACCGTGGAAAGGCAACGTCAACTTGCTGTCTTGGGCAGTAGCATGCAGGGAGTTTTTGTAACCAGCAGGAACCAATACCTGGGATGTTGTAATGAGGGAGGACAACAGTGGGGTGGTGCCAAGTTTGGGAGAGGAAAAGGTGGCTGGGAGGGCAAAATACTGCAGGAAAATAGTGATTTTCTGCTGTTCCGGGTGATATAAATGAAGGAAATAGTCCAGAAACAATGCGGGAGATTGGGAAAGTGTGGAGGGCGGGTGTGTGGGGCGGCAAGCGGTGGTTGGAAATGGAGGAACTATAAACAGTTGTTGCGGACAGACAGTGATATCGACTACTGAGAGTGACTTGGGAAAAATTAGGAAGGGGATAAGGAAGATAATCACCATCTCAGGAAAGAGATATAACCAGAGCACCACCTAAATCCTTAATAAATCCCTCGAATGGCGAAGCCAGAAGCTGGCGGCTGTCCTAAACAAACTCATGCCAAAAACTCCCCATTCAAACCCTAATATAACACATATGTAGGAAATAACTAGAAAGAAAAGAAAGGAAAGTAGGAAACTTGTTGGAAAGAAAACGACTTAAAACAATTCAATTTGGTTCTACACTTCTCATGCGGCCCAGGAACTAGGTCGAGTCCACACGTGGAAGACCGTTGGGTCAGTTTCCTTGGGTTAGGGAAGCTTCAACCCCATCTGTTGAAGCTTTTGTTTCGTTGTAGTATGAAATCAGATCAGACACAATGAAAGTAGCGAAGCTGTTGTAACCTTAAGAAGTTGAAGGATATTCGGCTATGTCCCTAAGAGCATCTGGATCCCATTGTTGGCTACACTATCACCCAAAACACTTGAGTTCCCAAAACACGAGAACACACACACATAGAGACAAAATCATAGGGGCACACACCGCAAAAAAAAAAGAACACCGCGTCACACATATACTACACAAAATCTCAAAAAAGAACCCCGCGTCACTTATATTCTACTTAATCATTCAAATTAGGACCGCGTGTCACTTATATTCGACTGCTAATCCCTCATAGTTTCAGTCTGTAGGATCTGTCGAATCATAAGCATCTCGTCGAAATGCGGTGGAAGAAGGCTATTCACCCTTTTAACTACTTCCTCTTCGCTCATTTTCTTCACTACACCTTGCTCGGTGATAAACACAACTCGGTTCGTACGACAATTAGAAGCGATGTGTCCAAAATCATGACATTGAAGCATTATCTTGCTGGAACTGTAGTTGGCGGGTTGCTTTCTCAGGATTCTTTTTATTCTGAGTTGCATTGTCATACTCTTGATCAGTCTGCTCCACTTCCTGAGGTGTGCTCCTTTTAAATTCTCCAACAGTGGGTGGTTGTCTAACCAGAGGTGGTTGCTGCTTCTGCTTCCATTTCTATTGTCTCTTTACTTGCTGTGCCAATATCTACTTGTCCCTCAGTGTCTAATAGCATTGCAGTTGAACGACATTACTGATGGCGGGCTTCAACACTCCCAAGTACCTGGATATGGTTTGGTTCTCTATCTTCTTCAGCTCACATATCAAATTTAGTTGCATAAATTCTGCTGTGTGCTCCTCCAATGATAGCTCCTCTACCGCAGATAGTGGAGCTTCAAGACAATATTCTAGTGGTACTGTGGGAGTACCTATTGTTGCTACATCGCCTCATTCATTTTCTCTCAAGAAGTGATTATGTCATGTCTTCTCCGTCTCTCCCTCTTCATGTTCTCCTACAACAAAGAAATATTCTTCAGCTTGATGGAGGCAAGCTTCATTCTTCAGCCATCAGGCACTTCCTTTTATTCAAAGATTTCCTAAAAAATTGCAATCCCCCGAAGAAAACAAGCGGAACCAATCCCCCAATGAAAGCCTGGAAGGCCAACCCCAATCCCAGAACCCCGGAACCCTCAAAAAGCAAGGCCTCTTTAAAACCTCCAAAAAAAAACTCAACCTTGCAATCCCCAAAAAAAAACTCAACCTTGGAACCCCCAAAAAAACGCCCAACCAAGGAACCCTTAAAAAAAAATTTAACCCCAACCCCCAACAAAAAACCCAACCCCAAAACCTCCAAAAAGCAACTCAACCCCAAACAACCAATGAAAATGGAACAAAAAATGGTGAAAAGGCCTCCCAAACGCAAACATCCCTACGGAAGAGATTCAAGTGTTGTTCCTACTCCGGGTTCTTTCCTAAATGACATCAACTCTAGCACTTGGCGGAGTAGCTGTTGTATGTCGTCCATGGTAGACTCCTAATCAAATTCCTGCAATTGTCTCCTCAAGGGTGTGGTTAGGGTTTTGGGTGTAGGTAGGTGGAAGGAGGTGTGTAGGGTGGAGGGAGAAGAAAAATTTTTGGGTGGGGGGTGATATTGGGGGTGCTAGAAACCCTATGATAGGATTAGGGTTATGTTAGTTTTGATTCCAAAGTATATCAGAGTTAATCCAAACCATGATAGAAAAAACAAATATTATTACTGAAAGCAAAAAGACTGTTGCAACTAACACACTTAAAGAGAAAAATATAACAACTAGACACCCGAAAATTGGAAATAGCAACAAAGAGGACATAAACACTCAACTAAGGTGGATCTTGAGTGGTAGTGGTGACCATAAAGGACTTGGAAGGTAGCGAAAAGGTTGGGAAGGTGCAAGACTGGGGAAATCGTGGAAAGGCAATGTCAGCTTGTTGTCCTAGGCGGCAACACGTAGGGAATTGTGTAACCAACAGGAACCAGCAAGAATAAGCTGCCCTCAGATGCTGAAATGAGGGAGGACAGCAGTGGGGTGGCTTTCTGGGGTGGGCGGCAAGTCCAGGGAGGAAAAGGTGGCTGGGAAGGCGAAATACTGCAGGAAAATAGTGATTTCCTATAGTTTCGGGTGACGGCAGCGAAAGAAATAGTGGGAAGCAATGCAGAGAGGTTGGAAAAGGGTGGAGGGCAGGTGTGTGGGCAGCAACAAGGCTGGCAAGTGAGAGAGGTGGCTCGAAATGATGGAACTGCAGGAAACAACAACAAAAGCTGCAATTGCGGGTGATTACGATGAGATAAAGTAAAGAGGAGCGACGTGAGGAGGATGGAGAAGGGGATACAGAGAGAGGTACAACCGGAGTACCATCCACACCCTCAGGTACTGCCCTCGAAAGGAGAAAGGAGAAAGGAGAGAGGAGAGAGGAGAAAGGAGAAAGGAGAAAGGAGAAAGGAGGAGACAAACGTCGATGACTGTCATAAACAAACTCACGTCAAAAACTCTTCATGTAAACTCTAATGCAAAACATATATAGGAAATGAATAGTCAGGAAGGAAAGGAAAGTAGGAAACTTGCAAAAAATTGGAAAGAAAATGTCTGAAAGTCGTTAGATCTTTGTTTCTTGTCTCTGGAAACAAGTCAGGTCCGCACCATGGAGACGTCCGCGTCAATAAGGTTTTCTCCCAAAATCGTGTAATATCTTGAAGTAGATAAACTATTCATTGGTGATCTCGCACGATGGGAGCTACAGTTGGGGCAAGGGGCCCCGGCCCCCAACGAACAAGCCCTCCGAAAATTATTTTTTTTTGACCCTAACCACTAAGCATTGCGGCAATTGGACTGTTCATGGGATCGTGGGGCAGAGAAGTGTAAGGGAGTTATCGTGGGTGAAGAAGCCCATCAAAGTGTTTAGCCCCTACTGTTGGCATGAGATGCTTCTTTTTTTTCTTTGTAAGCCGAGGAAATGGACAAAGATTAGGGGAAAAAAAAGCAGAAAGGCCACCACCATGCTCATCTCTTTATATGAAATGTAAACAAAAGTCTAATTGATAATATAGAATTTTATATATTATATACCAATAATACATAAATATATATCTATCTAATATTTTTTGAATCTCACAAGCAGCCAAAAAGTTTTGAAAGAGGACTAAAATTTAAATTTAGTTAATAAATAAAGATTTTTGTAATTTTGTAATGCACACACACATATTCATAATTACATGATTCAAATTGAGAAATTGAAGGAAAAAAAAAGACAGAAAGGCCGCCACTATCCTCATCTCATTTATGAAATGTAAACAACTGTCAAATTTTAAGATAGGTTTTTATAATATTATGTACCAATAATACATAAATATATACATATATAATATTTTACCGGATCTCATAACCGGCCAAAAAGTTTTGAACGAATACTAAAAGTTTGTTGAAAGAAATTACTCTGAAAGAATCTCTTGTTTTCACAGTGGAATATAATCACAAGATTCGAGAAAATCGGAACAATAAATTTAAACACATAAGAAAAATCAAAACAATCAAAAAAACACACTAGAATTTGTGGAAAAACTCCAGAACGAGAAAAATCAACATGTCATATACATACAAAAGAAGCAAAATTTAACAATTACCAAAGTGTTTGATGAAGCAACAATGGTCTGCCTGACACTTCAAGTACCTATTGTCTGACATGAACTTGTCAAACCTTCTGTACTATTGTCTCATGGTCTGCTTCAAGTCATAGAGACTCTTCTTCAATATGCAGAGCAAACTTTATTTGTCTAGAACCTTGAAACCTTATGGTTGCACCATGTTTAGTTTCTTTTTCAGATCTCCATATAAGAAAGTTGTTTTTACATCCATTTGCTCCAGATATAAATCTTCTTCTTCTACCAGACTTAGCACAACCCTCACAGTTGTCATTTTCATCACTGGCGAGAATATCTTTGCATAATCCACTTCTTGCCTATGTCGGAAACTCTTTACAACAAGTTTTGCCTTGTAGCACTTGCTACAATTTGACTCTTCTTTCAGCCTTTAGACCCACTTGTTGCGCAGTATTTTTTTTGTCATTTGGAAATCCAAAGTTGATTTGACTCCAAAGATCGCATTTCTTCATCCACGGCGAACTCTCAATCCCTTGAATCTTTAACTTGAGTGGTCTCCTCAAAGCACTCTGGTTCACTACTATCAGTTAGTGACAAATAATGTAAAGAATGAGAATACATTTGTATGAGTTGTTTCACTCTGCTGGATCTCCTGGTTTCTTTAGCAAGTCTGATTTGGCTCCAAAGACCGCATTTCTCATCCATGGAGAACTCCCAATCCCTTGAATCTTCAACTTGAGTGGACTCCTCAAAGTACCCCAATTCAACATTATTAGTTAGTAACAAATAGTGTAAAGAAGGAGAATACCTTTGTATTAGTTGTTTCACTATGCTGGATCTCTTGACTTCCTTAGCAGGTGTCTGAGGAACTTCCAGTGCTCCTTCTGGTTGAGCACTTATTTTTTCTTCATCCTTTTGATCACTAGTATAATTTATCTCCACATATTTGGATATTTCAGAAGCAGCAGACGAATTGTCCATTGTTCTAACACTATCATTGTACATCTCCATCTCGTTGAAAGTGACATTCTTGCTTTTTATAAATTTCTGATTCTGATAATTCCAAAACTTATACTGAAACTCATCTGAATCATATCCAATAAAAGTGCACTTGGCAAATTTTGAGTCAAGCTTACTTCTAGAACCTGCATCAACATGCACATATTTAGAACACTTAAATACTCTTAAATGAGATGGACATACTTTTTTGTCACTCCAAGCTTNTACCATGTGAGTTTTGAATAACTTTCTTCTCAATGAATACATAGATAATTCACCTATAAATAGGCGTTTACAAGAGATAAAACGAGAAAGAAATCTTCCTACAATTAAGTAATTCCTATAATTATAGAATAAACATAAATACCTATAATTAAGAATTACTCTTTTTATACTATGACTAAATATAGCAAGTACTAAATAGAATTAAAGTAAATAATAATTAGCGTAATTCCACATTATGTATCAATAATACATAAATATATACATATATAATATTTTTCCGGATCTCATAACCTGGCTAAAAGTTTTGAACGAATACAAAAAGTTTGTTGGAAGAAATTACTCCGAAAGAATCTCCTGGTTTCACAGTGGAATATGATCACATGATTCGAGAAAACCGGAACAATAAATTTGAACACAGAAGAAAAATCAAAACAATCAAAAAAACACACAAGAATTTATGTGGAAAAACTCGAGAACGAGAAAAATCAACATGTCATAAACATAACAAAATTTAACAATTACCGAAGTATTTGATGAAGCAACAATGGTCTGCCTGACACTTCAAGTAACTATTGTTTGACATGAACTTGTCAAACCCTTCTGTACTACTGTCTCATGGTTTGCTTCAAGCCATAGAGACTCTTCTTCAATCTGCAGAGCAACCTTGAAACCTTATGGCTGCACCATGTTTAGTTTCTTTTTCAGATCTCCATATAAGAAAGTTGTTTTTACATCCATTTTCTCCAGATATAAATCTTCTTCTCTTACCAAACTTAGCACAACCCTCACAGTCGTCATTTTCATCATTGGCAAGAATATCTTTGCATAATCCACTTCTTTCCTATGTCGGAAACTCTTTACAACAAGTCTTGTCATGTAGCACTTGCTACAGTCTGACTCTTCTTTCAGCCTGTAGACCCACTTGTTGTGCAATATTTTTTTGCCATTTGGAAATCCCAAGTTTGATTTGACTCCAAAGTTCGCATTTCTACATCCACGGCGAACCCTCAATCCCTTGAATCTTCAACTTGAGTGGTCTCCTCAAAACACTCTGGTTCACTACTATCAGATAGTAACAAATAATGTAAAGAATGAGAATACATTTGTATGAGTTGTTTCACTCTGCTGGATCTCGTGGCTTCTTTAGCAAGTCTGATTTGACTCCAAAGAACGCATTTCTTCATCCATGGCGAACTCCCAATCCCCTGAATCTTCAACTTGAGCGGCCTCCTCAAAGTAACCCAGTTCAACACTATTAGTTAGTAACAAATAGTGTAAAGAAGGAGAATACCTTTGTATTAGTTGTTTCACTATGCTGGATCTCCTGACTTCCTTAGTAGATGTCTGAGGAACTTCCAGTGCTCCTTCTGGTTGAGCACTTCTTCTTTCTCCATCCTTTTGATCACTAGTATAATCTATCTCCACATATTTGGATATTTCAGAAGTAGCAGACAAATTGTCCATAGTTCTAACACTATTCTTGTACATCTCCATCTCGTTGGAAGTGGCATTCTTGCTTTTTATAAATTGCTGATTCTGATAATACCAAAACCCAATAAAAGTGCACTTGACAGATTTTGAGTCAAGCTTGCTTCTAGAACCTGCATCAACATGCACATATGTTGAACACTTAAATACTCTTAAATGAGATGGACATACTTTTTTGTCACTCCAAGCTTTAGGTAAAACTTCCTTCAAAGGTATTGACGAACTACAATTAATCAGATAAATTATAGTGTTAACTGCTTTAGCCCAAAACTATTTCGGGAAGCATGAATGAAACCTCATGCTCCTAGCACGCTTCGTGGTTGTTTTGTTCATGCGCTCAGCCACACCATTATGCTGCGATGCCTTGGGACAATGACCTCATGCCTGATGTAGTATATAAATTCATGAACTTCTGATCGCGATACTCACCTCAATTATCTGATCCAAGGCACTTCAGCTTCAAGTCTGTCTCATTTTCTATCATAGCATTTCATTTCTTAAAGACTTCAAATATATCAGATTTTGACCTTAAGAGATAAACTCATATATTTCTCGTGTGAACATCAATGAATGTTACAAAATAGTGAGAACCTCCAATAAACTGAACTGTAGTAGGACTCTATGCATTAGTATGCACTAACTTCAGTTTCTTTGATTTCATCAATAACCTACACTTGAAGAAAGAAATTTTTTTTTGCTTGCCATAAATACAGTCTTCACAGAAATTCATATCAACTGATTTCAAACTCTGAATCTTATTCTTTGAAAGTAGGGACTTCATATCTTTCCGGCTCATATGTCCAAGTTTACGGTGCCTATAGATCTGCATCCACTTTGATTCCAGTCACATCAATGAAATCAAGTCTTTCATTGATCAGATAAATGGTGTCTTCAATTTTGCCTCGAGCATCACTAATGCCCCCTGATTACCTTTCACGAATCACCTGTGAAAGTTGTCACGAGTCCTGACTTTGTCAGTTTGCTCACAGAAATTTTTTTTCTTAAAACTTGGAATATGTCTGACATCAGTAAGCTTCCACATTGTTTCATTCGACAACTTTATATCAACATCACCATTTCCTATTATTTTGCAAACATTATTATCTCCCAAATAAACCTTCCCTCGATCACTCTGAGTGTTGTTTTTGAATACGTATTTATTGGGCAAGAATGCAAAGTGACACCTAAAACTACTATTCAAGATTCAGTGCTGACTAAAGATAACACCGGGGAGTCATTTTGAATTTCTTTTTTGAAGACTTTAGTAGAGAAACTACTGTCATGTCCTTCACCACCAACTTTTCTTGGAGCTTTGTAATTCTTCTTGAAATGCTCATTCTGTCTCTGCCTATATTCCTGCCCAGATTCATTTCCCTGTTATTTGAATTCAACCCAGAACCGGAAGATTCACCATTTGCTACTTTTTTGTGAACTTCTTTATTCAAAATCTGACACATATCATTGCAGTTCAACTTTGAAGTCCCTGAAGAATTACTCAACTCCGTTATCAAGCCATCCCAGCTTTCTGACAAAGAAGATTGTATCACCGGTGCCCTGACCTCATCATCAAACTTGATCCCCACAGAACACAACTGACTCGTCACAATCTTAGAATTTATTGAGATGTTTTGCCACTGAACTGTCTTCCACCATCTTCATGCTGAATAATTTCTTCATCACAAAAATAATTAGAAGCAGAAGGTTTTTCATACAGCTTGGACAATGCCGCCATCAAATTCACCATAGTTTTCTCATTCACAATGTGAACACAACAAATGAAGAAATTGTTAACCAGATCAAATCCAGTGTCGTTCGATCTAACACTTCTCATTCCTCCATAGACATAGACTCAAGTTTCTTTGTAATTCCTTGTAGTGACAAGTACAATTTTTTCTGATACAACAAATTCTCAAGCTGCATCTTCCAGGAAGCGGAGTTCATCCCATTGAACTTCTCCACCTTTAACCTTGCTTCTTTGGTCATTGTTCCCACTTGAATCGAGCCCCTCTTTAGTACTAGTTTAGATTGCATTCCCTCAAGTTTGTTTAGATTATTTCAACCTATCCACTAAATTTTTTGGCTTTTATATTTGTCAAAAATTTACAAATGGATAATGCTGCAGCTTATTTTTTATAGCCTTCTATGAACGAAGTCCTGTTCAGATTATGCTACTTTTCATTTAGGAAAGGTTGCGTGGAATGTCTTTCAAATTGTGGACATTAGCAGAGTTAAATTTGAATGCATCTCAACATATTTTTCATCCTGCAAAATTTTTGGACATTGTTCCTTTGAATGGTTCAAGTCTCATCTAGATCTTATGAATTCTAACAATCGGGCATGATAGTACAATCAAATGATTGAATCCAACTGTTTACTACTTCGGAGGCTATTTAGGTCTTCAATCAGAACTTGGAGGTATTAAAGCATTGCCTTGCCAGCCTTATACTAGGGGTCACTTCAACACCTACAAGCATTACCATTGATCCCGATCCTTACCTCTCCTTAATTTGTGAAGACAACAATGATCACGACACTTTGCAGCCTTATGATTTATATGAGAGCAATCAGAGTGTTTGCTCTTGTTTTATATGAAATTTCCAATTTTATTTAGTAGATGAGGCAGGGATTAGAAAAAAAAAAAAAAAAAAACTTCGCCTCTCCACTGAATTCACCATGCTTTAAAAAAAGAGTTCCAACGAGTTATTTTGTAGTTTTTCTATTCCTAAGGATTAGCATCATAGAATAGCTCTCTTTTTTTTTTGGTATCTCGTCTTGCACAATTTTCCTTTGTGTTGGTGTATTCATATCATTTTCTAATTATTATATTTTATTTTAAAATATTGGTTTCTTTTTGTGTTGTGCGTTTATTGAGGATTTAAACTTTATCCGTTCACTTCTACACTAGTTGTGCTTTTAGTCTTCCCACATAAAATCATCTTGTGATGCAATTTAAGAACAAGAAAGCTTATTTATGTCAATATGTATCCATCGACATCCTTTTCATATTCATTGAATACAGAGCGCGATTAAGGTGGTTACAGGAAACAATTTTTCATTCTAAGCATAAATCCGGTGGATAAGAACATACATTACTCTGTTTTGTTCAGATTGTGCCAGGCAGGTTACTAAATCCTGGAAACAAATGAAAACCAGGGATGCAACATTAAGTTAGTGTTTCAACAATGGGTTGCTGAAAGATCTCTTGAACCTTGTTGTGCTACAAATATTAGTTTTGATTTCTCTTTGCTATTTTTAGCTACTAAAATTAAGTATGCAAAGTGCAGGTTGCCCGGAATTTAGGAAAAACTCTGAGATCTTTCCAGCCGACTATTAGAGAGCTTCAGGTTTGTGAAATTGATTTTTTTTTCTTGAATAAAATTCCATCAATTCTTCTAATGAACAGGAAAAAAATTCCATCAATTCTTCTAATGAACCCATTTAATAACAATGAAGTCTGTAAAGAAATGGATTCTCCACTGCTTCAGTTATCATCTTATATGTGCAAGATCTTTTATTGGCGGATGTCATGCTTCAGGAAGTTTCAAGGGAATTCAAGAGCACACTTGAGAGAGAGATTGGATTCGATGAAGTTACCAACTCATCGAATAGTGCCTATAGATCCAGGTCAATCCTTAATGAGAACCAGCATTTAACATCAGATCCAAGTAAGCAGATGCTTTACTTTTCCCTTGACTATTGATGGCGTATTATTTTTCTAACTCGAATAAAAAAAAAGATTTATTCTTTCACCACACCATTTTGGTACGTTTTCCATAACTTAAAACACGTTTTCCATAACTTAAACAGTCTATATTTGTGTCCTGCTCCTCCAAAAGTCAAAGTATCTCAGCAATCATTATCAGAATCAAACTCATTTGTGCTATTAAGCATCGACATTTTGGCTATCATAACTTGTAATAATCCTCTGTTCCCTTTTTGTTTCTGCAATTAAATTACATGCTCTTCAATTTATTGTGTTTTCATCATTTTAAGCTCAGCGTTCTGCATAGCTTTATAAGTGAAATTCTTGGTAAATTTACATTATTCTAGTCTCTTCTGGGGCAGTTTCACCATCAACATACTAATAATATATCATAACAGAAAATCAAACCAAATCCGCATCTACTTGTTT
>NEWO01000057.1:1986025-2005762 GCA_003013225.1 Phalaenopsis aphrodite | reverse complement strand
GTTTCTTGCCCCTATTCAATGATAGTGATTATAAAGCATCACTTAAAAGGATCATTATCTAATTCAACGGTATGTTTCAGGTTTGATAATGGGAAGAAATATTTTAATCAAGCATTGTACTATTTTATCCACAGAATGACACCACCCATGATTGCTCTTGAGTTGGCAACCCACAAGTAAATGAGATTGAAGGAAGAAAAAACTATCTGCTTGAGATCACTATGGCCCTACTCTACGATCAAAATGCATTGAAATTTTCCTGGCAGAAGGTCACCTTAACTACCACATTCTTATTCAGTCACCTTACCAACAAAACAATCACCGCCAAAATCCTCTCTGATTTTTCCCCAAAAATACATGTATTGCTTCAACTAAAACACTTGGGAGAGTTTCCTATGTCCATTAACCCCATCATCAACAACAACCCCATCATAACACAAAATTCTATTTAAGAGCTAAAGTACATCTTAGGATACTCAAATCAAGAAGGATATAAGTTCTACTCCCAGACAAAATAAATAAATAAATAAAAACTTTTAGGATATTTCTGTTGCTGAAATTCAAGGATTCTATGTTCAAGATTTTTTCAGAGGAATCATTTGAGAAAAAGCAATTTTGGTTACCTCAATCTTAATCTTCCAGCCACCCAATCAACCCTCAGTGTTTCAAGTAACCTTTAGGCTTCTCTGCAAATAGAAGTAGCCTCCTGAAACAATAATTCCCATAAACCCTTATCAAATGAACCTAAACCATTAATATGGTTATACTCGAGAAAAAAGAAAGAAGAGCCTGATGCTGAACAAAAGCATGCTTAACCCTTCGATATCTTATTGGATCAATCACCATATTGTGAAGGTATGATCTCTACCCTTAAAATTCTATCCTCGTTCCTATTGCATCATAAGAGAACCCAGGCATGCACTCAACATCCAATAGCCAGTTTTATTCACTTTCCATTATTTCCTCTTCCCCAAAAGCCTTTCTTTTAGAGATAAAATAATATTAAGTTCCCAATAATAATATTTTAAGAAGTTCTTGAAAATAATGAATAGAAGAATTATGATTGAAAATAAGAATTCTAAAAGAAAATGAAACCTGGGTTATTATAGATTGTTAACAACAAAAAAGCCTTTATCCCACTAAGTGGGTCGGCTGCATGAATCTTTTTTCTCCATTGTTTTCTATTTGTGTCATATTTTCATTTAATTCTAATAAATTAAGATCATTTTTTTATACAATATGCCCAAGTCATCCTAGATCTACCTGTCTTTCTTAACAAAAGTCAAATCTAAAACACCTGCTCTTTTAATAAGATCATCAAATGGTCAACATTTAATGTGACCAAACCATCTAAGATGACTCTCTCTAATTTTGTCCGTCATTGGAGCTACACCAACCCTATCACGATATATTCATTTCACATTTTGTCTCTAAGTGTAAAGCCACTCATCCTCGTAATCATTTTCATCTCGACAACACTTAACTTAGTTTTATGCTTCTCTTTTAAAGGCCAACATTCAAGACCATATAGCATTGCATGTCTCACCACCATCTTATAAAATTTTTCTTTCAGTCTAAGTGGTATTTTTCTATCACACAATAGGCTTGAAGCATTCCTCCACTTCAACCAACCAACCTGAATTCTACTAATAACATTCCTATCAATATCACTATCACTTTGAACAATAGACCCGGGATATCTAAAGCATTCACACCTTTTAATAATTTAGCCACCCATAGTTACATTTTTGTCACTAGAGCCGCTACTGCTAAAATTACATTCCATGTATTCAGTTTTATTCCTACTGGAATGAAGGTCTTTAGACTCCAAGGTAGACATCCATATTTCAAGTTTTTCCTGAGCCTTTTCTCTCTTCTTATCCATGAGAGGGATATCATCAGCAAAAAGCATACATCAAGGTACATCCTCCTGTAAGTGTCCAGTGATACCATCCAAAATTAACGTAAAATGATATGGGCTTAAAGTTGATCCCTGATGTACACCAACAGAAATAGTAGACCTGCCCAACATAAATCAAAATTGATCATGAGAAATCTTTGTAGATTTTTAAATGAAAAAAAAAATTAATTAGATTTAAGTGGACATAGATTATCAAATACATTAAAAATGGGCCACTCAAAAGATATAAAACTAGACTATTTGTAAAAGACTTCACTCAAATTTATAGAGATGAATATGGAGAAACTTTTGCTTTAATTGCAAATCTAAATATCATCTAAATTCTTATATCCCCGACAACCAATCTCAATTGTTCCTTACAATAATTGGATATAAAAAATGTATTCCGACATAACTAAAACAAAAAGTCTATATGGGACAACACTAAATTTTAATTAAGATTTTAGTACTCTACATGTCTTCAACTTGAAGAAAGCTCTATATAGGCTCAAACAATCCTCAAGAGCTTGGTTTAAAAATTTTATCGAAAATTGAACAAAGTCATAAAGATCATACTCCCTTATATTAAAAAAAAATCCATCATGGGCAAAATGTAAGTTTCTATAGTATATGTGGACGATCTGTGTGCAACAAGATATTATCTCAAAGAATAAGAAGTGTGAAAGATCAATTATCCAAAGAATTTGAAGAAAATTATCCAAGAATACTTAAATATTTTCTTAGAATTGAAACGGTCCGCTCAAAGGGTGGGATATTCATCTATCAACAAAAATATATCCTAGATCTACCAATTAAAATAGTTATGATGGGATGTTCGCACATAGAAGTTCTGAATGACTGCTACCATGAACTTTGATAAACAAGCGATAACTTATGAGCTGATGAAGGGAGGTATGAAAGGTTGATTGAGAAACTTATCTAATTTGCTCACAGAAGATCAAGCATGGTATATGTTGACAGTGCTCCAAGTTAGTTATGTATTATCCTAAAAAAACACATTTACATTCAACGTTCAAAACTCTTGAATACCTCGAAGTAGTAGCTTGACAAAGAAATTTTGTTCAAAGAAGTGGAAATTCAGTTTAGAAGTATACATACATGCTGATTTGGCAAGATCCCTCATAGACGGAAGGCTTCTTCTCAGTTACAACATTTTTTTGGGTGATAACATAATCAATTGGAGAAGCAATCAATAGTCGTCAGATTTGGCATTGAAGCTAGATTTATGAAGGATGAATTAGTGATGAGATGAAATGTTATTATGAAATTATACTATGACGATAAAATGCCATAGTCGCCGCACAAAATGAATTCCAATATGACAAATCAAATGCATAGAATTCGATTCGTATTTAATAAAATAAAAAAACAAAAACAGTGGAATGATATGTATCCCGGGTGTTCAAATGAATAAGCAAACTATTGAGATCTACTTCTCACAATATCGCAATCCAAGTTAGGCATGGAGAAAATCTTTTTTGTAGTTCAAGGGGTTTTAGCATTTTTAGAGGCTAACTTGGCAATAAATGGGATTGCAAAGCTGGCGATCCAACATTGTACAAGGTTGGGATCTGCAGGCCTCTACAAAAAGCAAAAGTCTCATATTCTTAGGTGAATAAATATGTGCAAGATGTAATATATCGTTCTTATTTTTATATCAGTTAGTACTTTTCTTTGATAAAAGTTACCAAGCTTAATCTAAAATTCTACTCTATAAGTAGAGATGCAAAATCTCGAATAAACACATACAGATTAAAATCATTATATATATATATATATATATATATATATATGTATATTTCAGTACTAAAGTTGAAGGTAATGTCGATACCATCAAAATTGTTATAACCATTGAAGCAAAATATTTTTCATCTTTCATAAACCAAAACTGAAATAAGATTTCAATGGGACATGTAAATACCACTAATTTCTGAATTTGTTTTTTAAGCATATTAAAATAATACAAGGCTATATTCAGATGGCAAGCCTACTGCTGAAGCCCCACTTTCTGCAACCGAGTTGCCGGAAGAGCAACCTCAAGGTCTTCTTCTTTCAACTTCCTATTACTCTTTTAACCTTTGTCCATTGTCAAATCTATATTTTATGATATATTTCTAGACTCAAATTGAAGGTAATGTTGATAACATCAAAGTTGTTATAACTATTGAAGCATAATATTTTTCATCTTTCATAGACCAAAACTGAAATAAGATTTCAATGGGACAGTTAAATACCACTAATTTTTTAATTTGTTAGTTAATCGTATTAAAATAATACAAAGCATATGGCGCGGGGGATGTGGTGGATCGACCGGTCCTCAAAGGGAGGGGGCTGCCGCTCCTCCCCTTTCCTTCTTTCCTTCTTAGCACCTTCCTAATAAAAGTCTTTTCAAATCAGAATTTCTGAATATTTTTATTCCTCTTTCAAATTATGATATATGATTTTATTCTTTCTTCTTATTTTAAAAACTTTCCTAAAATCTAAAATTTGATTTTATTCTCCTTATTTTAAAAAAGTCTTTCCTAAATTTGAAATCTGATTTTATTTCTTTCTTATTTTTAGTATTGCCTAAAATAAAGTTCTAACATCATTATAAATAGAGGATGACGTGTTTAGAGTTAGTGGTCTTATTTTTTATATCTGAATTCAGACTTTAGTCTTGGTATTTTCCCTTTCCAATGTTGTATCTAACGTCGATGTATTGTTTTGGTTGTCCCTTATCTGAGGTGGCGATCATCTCCAAGGGTCCGAGTGGTGCTTCGGTTAAGCTCGATCTTGACGAGTCATTTATCTAACCATACTTTTGTTTCTCTGCTATCATTTCAGAATCCAGCAACTACAACCCCCTCTTCCACTGCTGTTAGCCACCTTCCTGTGACCTTCCAGCCACCGCAGCCCCTCCAACTTGTTGTCCAACCCTTTCAGGCCCTTCCCGACAGCCCGTCGGCACTGCTACAACAGCTATCTTGCTGTCTCGACCTTTCTCATCTCTGTCAGTGCTTCTCCGATTGTTGTCCACCCTCCCAAAGTGTCGGCGAACCTTCCCAACTACTAACCTACTTCTTCCACAGTAGCCCACACCTCTCAGGCCTTCACCGCAGCAGCCCCTGATCCAACTTCCAACGGCGTTCCTGCTTCTCTCCAGTTGCAGTTTGACGCTATTACTATCGCCAAGCTGTTGTTCTACTTCTTCCATAGCAGCCCCCACCTTTCCGGCCTTCGCCGCAGCCGCCAATTCTGCTTCCCTCGTAGGATTCCCTCCTCATCAAGCGTATTTTGTTTTCTTTATCGAGTCATTAGTTGTAATCCTTTATTTTGTAATTTTATTTTGTGTGTTGTCTTTCGTTATTTGGAGTCTTTATTGAAACCTTGTTTTTAAGTCAGTAGTAAAATTGTGTTTTGCGTCAAATTTTGGGTTAACTCTTGCATCATTTGGTATCAGAGTTAGCCCAACCTTAATCTCATCTTGGAGTTTCTAGCATCCACCAATACCCAATCCACCACAACAATTTTTTTTCTTTTTTTTTTTGTATTACTTTCGTTCTTTGTTCCTTCTTTCTTTCCTTCCTCAGATCCCGAACCCTAAATATGCCATCAAGAAGATTTGTGCCCGAGCCTACCCGAGACGAGATAGGGCGAGAGCTCCGCCGTCTTCAGCAGAGGGTTATGGATATTGAAGAGTAAATTCAGTGGGAGGATACCCTCGATCGTGATCTGGAAGGTTGAAAGGAAGTACGAGAAAATATGAAAATGAAGCAAGAAACACAGTCAGTTCCTACTAACTACTACCTCTAAAAGTGGTATACTCTAGTTTCCAAAGTGAAGGGACTGTATCACCAAACGACTCCCTTGCTACTATCCAACAAAACCAATCCTCAAGTTTGTCATGGCCATAAGATGTTGCTAGTGTCACGGATTTGGACATGTTGAAGCGGTCTTCATCGACCAGTGCGTCATCGAAAAGTTGGGTAAAGACGCTGCAGGAACTAAGAGCAGTTTGAACAATAATTTTCATCTGATGACGTCTTCTCCCGTCGAACCCCCTTGTTCGTGGATACATTCAATGTCTTTCCTCCATGTGATCAAAAGGAACATGCAACTTTTGATAATATTGTGGTTTCTACTTTTCTAGAAGGAGAACTTTTGGTTGAGACATAAAAATCATGCAGACTAGAAGATGTCTGAATTTAAAATTTTAATGGATGATCTTAGTAACGAACAGCTGATAGCATCACAAGCAGCTACAATTCCAACCATAACCCCCAGTGTTCCATATGAAGAGACTAATGTTCAGTGTGAAGCTTTTGTTATTGAAACACAACATAAGATATCAGTTCTCCAAAACTACAAGAGTCAAAGGAAAGCCCCGAAAGATAATAATAATCACACATCAACCAAACTATTGCAAATCTTCAAACTCGCTTAGGCCCAACTTGTTATAGATGAAAAACATATGAATTATTTACTTGTTCAGGATTTGGCTCAGGAGAACCTATGTGGTGGGTGTATCTCCGGCTCAGATTATGCTAAATCAGAACAGATCGATATGGGGATCAATTTTTTTATTTTTCATCAATCTAAAAGCTTCTTGTTCTCCAAATTTCAATTCATGCTATAATGCACTTCATGGTGTTGCTGGAGCTTATGCCAAGCACAATTTCGTTGAAGAACTTGGTGCAAAAGAAAGCTCTCTGTTAAATTGTACTCCTAAAGAAAACTTTGGTGTGGGTCATCCAGACCCTAACCTGATTTATGCCAAGAAATTAGTTGTGCGGTGGGGATTACGCAAATCGGAATCACAAGATGAACCCCTTGAGTTTGGTGCAGCTGCTGATGGTGATGTTGATCATAATATGATACTTGGTAAAAGGTTCTTTGTGACTGCCTGATTTTTTTGCAATCATCGTTGCTAACGTTGTTCTATCCATTCCTTACTTTTATTCTAAGCTGAAGGGTGTTGCCAAAAGCATGACAACCTCTGCAGCGCTTGATGTTGTAGCAATTAATCTAAATCCGGACATTTTTAGGTGCCAACTGGATGAAAATTCTTTAGCAACTTGATGAATGTTGGATTTTGTTTGGTTTGTGGTGAAGAAAGCTTTGGAAAAGTTTAGATCATATTCGTGAGAAGGATGGGATTTGTGCAGTTTTAGAATAGCTTTCTATTCTTGCATACAAGAACAAGGACAACCTCAATGGAGGAAAGTTAGTGACATTAGAAGACATAGTTTGCCAACACTGGGCTACTTATGGTCGCCAATGGGATCCAAGGCTGGCTAACAACAACACAAAAGCTTCGACCTATAACGTCGAAGCTCCCCCAACCCGAGGAGACTGATGCGGGGGCTATGGAGGACCGACCAGTCCAATGGGGGGAGGGTTGCCGCTCTTCCCTTTCCCTTCTCTCCCCTTCTCTTCTTTCCTTCTTAGCACCTTCCTAATATAAGTCTTTCCAAATTAGAATTTCTGAATATTTTTATTTTTCTTTCCTAAATTTTGAGATCTAATTTTATTCTNCCCACACCTCTCAGGCCTTCACCGCAGCAGCCCCTGATCCAACTTCCAACGGCGTTCCTGCTTCTCTCCAGTTGCAGTTTGACGCTATTACTATCGCCAAGCTGTTGTTCTACTTCTTCCATAGCAGCCCCCACCTTTCCGGCCTTCGCCGCAGCCGCCAATTCTGCTTCCCTCGTAGGATTCCCTCCTCATCAAGCGTATTTTGTTTTCTTTATCGAGTCATTAGTTGTAATCCTTTATTTTGTAATTTTATTTTGTGTGTTGTCTTTCGTTATTTGGAGTCTTTATTGAAACCTTGTTTTTAAGTCAGTAGTAAAATTGTGTTTTGCGTCAAATTTTGGGTTAACTCTTACATCATTTGCTATGAGAGTTAGCCCAACCTTAATCCCATCTTGGAGTTTCTAGCATCCACCAATACCCAATCCACCACAACAATTTTTTTTCTTTTTTTTTTTGTATTACTTTCGTTCTTTGTTCCTTCTTTCTTTCCTTCCTCAGATCCCGAACCCTAAATATGCTATCAAGAAGATTTGTGCCCGAGCCTACACAAGACGAGATAGGGCAAGAGCTCTGTCATCTTCAACAAGGGCTTATGGATATTGAAGAAGAAATTCAGTGGGAGGATACCCTCTATCGGATCTGGAAGGTTGAAAGGAAGTACGAGAAAATATGAAAATGAAGCAAGAAACACAGTCAGTTCCTACTAACTACTACCTCTAAAAGTGGTATACTCTAGTTTCCAAAGTGAAGGGACTGTATCACCAAACGACTCCCTTGCTACTATCCAACAAAACCAATCCTCAAGTTTGTCATGGCCATAAGATGTTGCTAGTATTACAGATTTGGACATGTTGAAGCGGTCTTCATCGACCAGTGCGTCATCGAAAAGTTGGGTAAAGACGCTGCAGGAACTAAGAGCAGTTTGAACAATAATTTTCATCTGATGACGTCTTCTCCCGTCGAACCCCCTTGTTCGTGGATACATTCAATGTCTTTCCTCCATGTGATCAAAAGGAACATGCAACTTTTGATAAGATTGTGGTTCCTGCTTTCCTAGAAAAAGGAGAACTTTTGGTTGAGACATAAAAATCACGCAGACTAGAAGATGTCAAAATTTAAAATTTCAATGGATGGTCTTAGTAATGAACAGCTGATAGCATCATAAGCAGCTACAATTCCAACCATAACCCCCAGTGTTCCATATGAAGAGAGCAATGGTCAGTGTGAAGCTTTTGTTATTGAAACACAACATAAGATATCAGTTCTCCAAAACTACAAGAGTCAAAGGAAAGCCCCGAAAGATAATAATAATCACACATCAACCAAACTATTGCAAATTGTCAAACTCGCTAAGGCCCAACTTGTTATAGATGAAAAACATATGAGTTATTTACTTGTTCAGGATTTGGCTCAGGAGAACCTATGTGGTGGTGTATCTTTGGCTCAGATTTTGCTAAATCATAACAGATCGATATGGGGATCAATTTTTTATTTTTCATCAATCCAAAAGCTTTTCATTCTCCAAATTTCAATTCATGCTATAATGCACTTCATGGTGTTGCTGGAGCTTATGCCAAACACAGTTTTGTTGAAGAACTTGGTGCAAAAGAAAGTTCTCTGTTAAATTGCGCTCCTAAAGAAAACTCGGTGTGGGCCATCCTGATTTATGCCAAGGAATTAGTTGTGCGGTGGGGATTGCACAAATCAAAATTGCAAGATGAACCCCTTGAGTTTGGTGCAGATGCTGATGGTGATGTTTATCATAATATGATACTTGGTAAAAGGTTCTTTGTGACTGCCTGATTTTGTTGCAATCATCGCTGCTAACGTTGCTCTGTCCATTCCTTACTTTTATTCTAAGCTGAAGGGTGTTGCCAAGAGCATGACAACCTCTGCAGCGCTTGATGTTGTAGCAATTAATCAAATTTGAACATTTTTTAGGTGCCAACTGGATGGAAATTCTTTAGCAACTTGATGAATGTTGGATTTTGTTTGGTTTGTGGTGAAGAAAGCTTTGGGACAAGTGTAGATCATATTCGTGAGAAGATTGGGATTGGGGCAGTTTTAGAATGGCTTTCTATTCTTGCATACAAGAACAAGGACAACCTCAACGGAGGAAAGCTAGTGACATTAGAAGACATAGTTTGCCAATGGGATTCAGGGCTGGCTAACAACAACACAAAAGCTTCGACCTATAACGTCGAAGCTCCCCCAACCCGAGGAAACTGATGCGGGGGCTATGGAGGACCGACCGGTCCAATGGGGGGAGGGTTGCCGCTCCTCCCTTTCCCTTCTCTCCCCTTCTCTTCTTTCCTTCTTAGTACCTTCCTAATATAAGTCTTTCTAAATTAGAATTTCTACATATTTTTATTTTTCTTTCCTAAATTTTGAGATTTAATTTTACTCTTTCCTTTTATTTTAAAAACCATTTCTAAAATTTGAAATCTGATTTTATTCTCCTTTCTTATTTAAAAAAAAAATATTCCTAAAATTTGAAATCTGATTTTATTCTCTTTCTTATTTTAAATATTACCTAAAATAAAGTCCTAGTCTCATTATTATTAGAGGATGATATGCTTAGAGTTAGGGTCTTGTTTTTTATATCTGAATTCCAATTTTAGCCTTGGTATTTTCCCTTCGAGGGTTGTATCCAATATCAAAGTAGTGCTCCAGCTGTCCCTCGATCGTTGTGGGGATTTTCTTCAAGGGTAAGAGTGGTGCTCCGGCTGTAGCTCGACCCTTACGAGGCATTTATCTTACCGTACTCCTGATTCTTTGCTGTCATTTCATATTCCAGCCACTACAACCCCATCTTCCAATACTGCCAACCACCTTCCTGCTCCCATCTAACCACCTCAGCCCTTCCAACTTGTTGTCCAACTCTTTCATGCCCTTCCCGACAGCCCGCCAGCACCCCTATAGCAGCTACCTTGATGTCCCGACCCCATCGCTGTCAGTGCTTCCCCGCTCTGTCTATCCTCCGAAAGTATTGGCGAACCTTCCCAACTGCTGTCCTACTTCCACAGCAGCCCCCATCTCTCCGGCTTTCACCACAGCCTCTGATCCAACCTAAAAAACGTTCCTATTTCTCTCCAGTTGTGGTTCAAGATCGTTACTATCTTCAGCCTGTTGTCCTACGTCCACAACAACCCCCATCTTTCCGGCCTTCACAGCAGTCGCCAATCCAGCCTCCCCTAGTTGGACTCTCTACTCATCAAGCATGTTATGTTTTCTTTGTTGAGCCATTAGTTGTATTCCTTTATTTTGTGCTTTTATTTTGTGTGTTGTCTTTTGTTATTTCGAGCTTCATTGTAACCTTATTTTAAGTCAATAATAAAATTGTGTCTTGTGTCATGATTTGAGTTAACTCAGGTATCAACATATATTCAGATGGCAAACCTACTGCTGAAGCCCCACTTGCTGCAACTGAGTCGCCTGAAGAGCATCCTCGAGGTCATCTTCGTTTAACTTCCTAATACTCTTTTAACCTCTGTACATCATCAAATCTATATTTTATAATATATTTGTAGCACAAATAACTTCAGAAGCTGTTACCTCTCCCCCACCTCCACAAGATGCTTCAATTCCTGCTGCTCCAGAAATCAACGCTCAGACATCGTCGTCGTCAGAGAATGTGGGAGAAGTATCAAAATAGATAAAACAATATCAGCAAATTAAGTCCAGCAAAACCAATAATTGAATTGGGAAAAGATAGCTCATTATGGACACAAAAGGAGACCTTCAGGGTCGATTTTGAAATTTTAAGATGATGGGGGTGATTATTTGACAGGTGCTCCACTTGAGGGCAGCTTCTGTAGAAGTTTACATCTATTAGCTGTATTGTAACTTTTACTGATTCAAATGATATGTTTGTAACAATATATTTTTTCTTGAATTCTTGGGCAGAAGTTGCAGAATGTTTCAGATGGTTGGTAACTGTTATTGTGATTACTGTATATTTTTGTTTTNTGAATATTTTTATTTTTCTTTCCTAAATTTTGAGATCTAATTTTATTCTTTATTTTTATTTTAAAATTTTTTTCTAAAATCTAAAATCTTATTTTATTCTCCTTTTTATTTAAAAAAAAATTCCTAAAATTTGAAATCTGATTTTATTATGTTTCTTATTTTAAATATTACCTAAAATAAAGTCCTAGTCTCATTATGAATAGAGGATGATATGCTTAGAATTAGGGGTCTTGGTATTTTCCCTTCGAGGGTTGTATGCAATATCAAGGTAGTGCTCTAGCTGTCCCTCGATTGTTGTGGGGATCGTCTACAAGGGTAAGAGTGGTGCTCCGGCTGTAGCTCGACCCCTACGAGGCATTTATCTTACCATACTCCTGATTCTTTGCTGCCATTTCAGAATCTAGCCACCGCAGCCCTTCCAACTTGCTGTCCAACCCTTTCATGCCCTTCCCGACAGCCCGCAAGCACCCCTATAGCAGCTACCTTGATGTCCCGGCCCCATCGCTGTCAATGCTTCCCCGCTCTGTCTATCCTCCAAAAATATTGGCGAACCTTCCCAACTGCTGTCCTACTTCTTCCACAGCAGCCCCCACCTCTCCGGCTTTCACCGCACCCTCTGATTTAGCCTCCAACAACGTTCTTAGTTCTCTCTAGTTGTGGTTCAAGATCATTACTATCGTCAGCCTGTTATCCTACGTCCACAGCAACCCCCATCTTTCCGGCCTTCACAGCAGCCGCCAATTCAGCCTCCCCTCGCTAGCTCTCTCCCCATCAAGCATGTTATGTTTTTTTTTGTTGAGTCATTAGTTGTATTCCTTTATTTTGTGCTTTTATTTTGTGTGTTGTCTTTTGTTATTTCGAGCTTCATTGTAACCTTGTTTTATGTCAATAATAAAATTATGTCTTGTGTCGTGATTTGAGTTAACTCAGGTATCAGTATATATTCAGATGGCAAGCCTACTGCTGAAGCCCCACTTGCTGCAACTGAGTCGCCTGAAGAGCATCCTCGAGGTCATCTTCTTTTAACTTCCTAATACTCCTTTAACCTCTGTCCATCATCAAATCTATATTTTATAATATATTTGTAGCACAAATAACTTCAGAAGCTGTTACCTCTCCCTCACCTCCACAAGATGCTTCAATTCCTGCTGCTCCAGAAATCAACGCTCAGACATCGTCGTCGTCAGAGAATGTGGGAGAAGTATCAAAATAGATAAAACAATATCAGCAAATTAAGTCCAGCAAAACCAATAATTGAATTGGGAAAAGATAGCTCATTATGGACACAAAAGGAGACCTTCAGGGTCGATTTTGAAATTTTAAGATGATGGGGGTGATTATTTGACAGGTGCTCCACTTGAGGGCAGCTTCTGCAGAAGTTTACATCTATTAGCTGTATTGTAACTTTTACTGATTCAAATGATATGTTTGTAACAATATATTTTTTCTTGAATTCTTGGGCAGAAGTTGCAGAATGTTTCAGATGGTTGGTAACTGTTATTGTGATTACTGTATATTTTTGTTTTATGACTACATTTTCTTTATTTATTTGTTTATTTATTTATTTTTTTTAATTTGTTATGGACCCATATGTAATTTTATTGTTAGGAGGTTTATGCTTTGAGAAATGAGAATGCTTGCTCAATGAGTTTGCTTGTGTAGTTGAGCAGGGTCAGTTGTTAGAAGACCCAATGCTTTTATTGATGCAATTAAATTTTATTGTTTGTTTGTGGCAGCTGCAGCTTATTAAAAAATAACTGTGAAGTTGTTGAAAAATAATATGATGTTCAAAAAATTGTAGTAGTTATTAAATTTTTTTTTTTTTAAGTTAGATCTCAATTAGAAAATTATCACCGCACCTAGCCGTGAGAAAACGTAAATTTCAACTGCAAAAAAAGTTGTCAAAATGAAGTTTATTCAAACAGATAAAACTGTGTTGTGGTATCACACCGTCATCGCAACACTGCTCTTTATTGTTTTGTGTGAAATTAAAAGAATTTGTTTTTGCAAAAAATGAACATGCAAAATAATTTTCATAGACTTTATAGAAATTAAGTGTTTTAAAAAAATTGATCAATAGTTTTTTATTCATAGATTACCTCAAAGCCTGTTGTCAAACCATTCATCTAAGCTTAGTATGACTAGTACAAATATTTAGGAAGATTTGCTTACATACCATTAGCTTCTTATTTATTTTCATATTGTATGCCCAAATTTTAATTTTTATATCTGCACCACCTTACTCATGAATGGAAAGGTATATTTCATTTTTTAAAAATTAAAATGATGCTATTTTTTATGTGATAAGAAAGATTTGGGTGTTATAATTGTATTATAAAAAAAAAAAAGAAAAAAAAAAAAAAAAAAGGAGAAAAGATAGTGTAAGATGTGTAAATGTTGAAGAATTTGGTGGTATGTATGTTAAGGCCAGTTATAGATGCGTAAATCCATAAGAATGGGGTGGTATATACGTTAATGCCATTAACCGTGAATTTAATATCAACCAATATAAATAAACATCTTCATAATATTTAGTCTCCCCAAAAAAATGTTTCGCGTCAGTTCTTACATTTTTGACAATATTCATGATAAACCTCGACTTATTCCGATACTTTCGCTGACATCAAGTGTCAGCAGGTTATAAAATGTCATCAGTGCACACTAATGGAGGACAGTAGACGATGCAAAACTCACATTTCAGACTAGTGTAATTCTAAGTTCTACATTTTTGCATATATACCACACAATCCTTATGTATTTACACATCTAACACAAACTTTAAATATTCACATTCACAATCTTTAACATCACTTAAAAATTATCGCTTTTACTAACTTCTTAAAGATAAAAACACCTTTTCATGCATAAATTTATAGCACCAAAATGTTATAAATATAAATATTAAATTTTAAGCATTAGATATATATAAATCCATAAGAATTATATGGTATATATGTAAATGTCCAGTGAAATCCAGCTCCCAACTGTCATCTTATTAACAGATCGACTTGTTGGGTCACTCCATACGTTTGATCCAAATGTAACAAAGATAAAATAAAATAACATGGATAAAAGGCGTCAGGCTTCAAATCCATACAATAATCCCACTGCTGATAAAAATAAGTATCCATAAAAACACTCCAAATCACAAGTTGGCAAGATCAAAACAATTCAGTACTCATACATGAACGAGCATTTAATACAATAAAGTTATCAAGTTCTCAGAAGAAAGCCAATAATATCAAACTATAAACAAAGGGTTTAAGATGCAAACTATATACAGAGTTCTGTAGTTGAACTCTCACAATTTTGTGATATTATGGACCTCTTTTAGGTATTTCATCATCTTCGTTGTCGTCATCTTCTTCTTCGTCATCATCATCACCACCACCATCATTACGTGTAATCTTAGAAGGTCGGCTTTAGAAGGTCGGGTGAAGCCCTTCGCTCATTGATTTGTAACGGTGGTTGCTGCCTGCCAGAAATTTTAACTGGCTGACAGGTCCAGCAATACTGTTCTTCTGCCAGAATTTGAAATTCATAAGAAATGGAAAAAAAAAAAAAAGGTTTTGGGTGAGAGACATTTATATGCATACCACCCAATTCTTATGTATTTATTTACACATCTAACATCTAAACTTTACATTTTTACATTTATACCGCCCAAATCTTTCATGTCACATAAAAAACAGCACCTTTATTAACTTCTAGAAGGTGAAATACGTTTGCATGTATGGATAAGGTGATATGTATGTAAAAATTGAAGTTTGTATGTTAGATATGTAACTACATAGAAATTGAGAGGTATGTACGTAAATCTTCCCAAACAAACCCCTAAAATATGTGAGGAAATGAGAGAATTTCAAAATGGTAAAGAAAGGAATGCTGGCAGATATAATTGGCAGGTAGAACCATGGCACAACCAAGCATCCATAATTTAAAAGAAATGAACGACTCAAAAAGAACAAGCATGTGTGGGATACTGAAATATGGGGGGAAAACATATCAATAACAAGGAAGGGGCATTTACATACATACCACCCAATTCCTATTTATTTACATATTTAATACCTATACTTTTTATATTTATGCCACCCAAATCTTTCATATCACATAAAAAATACTACCATTTTAACTTTTAAAAAGTGAAATACACCATTTCATGCATATGCAAGGTGGCATGAATGTAAAAATTAAAGTTCAGGTGCTAGAGATGTAAATACATAGGAATGGAGTGGTATGTATATAAATACTAAGATATAGCCATACATGAAGAGATTGAATCCGCTGGGCCATGAGGGTGAGATTCAACTGAAAATAGAACAAACACGGAATGCGTCATTTGCCCACGTCGTAGGTTTCGCAATGTTTTTAATTTTGGAGTTTATTTATAAAATTAATTCCATTGGTATAACCTAAACATAGCATCACCTTTGATAAGGAAAGAATCAGGGCAGCAAAGAAAAAATACAATGACATGCCCGATACACCATTTAAAAGATCTGTGAGCATAAAAAGTTTCTTTATAGGGCATAAAATAGACTACGTAACTTAATAGAGACCAAAGATCAAGATAAGAGAATCTCTTTAATGGTTCAATGTTTGCGGGAGACTCCCCGGAGAAAGAAACAAGGTTAGGTTAAACCTAGTTCAAAGGCAAAATTAAAAGAATTTAAGAGATATTAGAGAGTTGGGTGAATTTACAGATTTGGCCTTGATTTTACAAGTCCTATGTTTCATCTTACCCCTTATCATGCTCAACCCTTATTTGACTTGCGTCTCATTTAATATAGTAAAGTTGTCATTCTCTACAAGGTTAGTTACCAATGGACATTTCTAGTAGGATTCTCCGTAGAAATTAGAGTAAATCAAATATTTTATTTCTCCAAAACAAATAATACAACTACGAACACATAAAATAAAAGATAAACACCTATAATTTGAGAGGTAAGCAATCTCTTCCAATTCCTATAATTCGAGAGGTAGGAAATCTCTCCCAAAACCTAATCCTAAGATTCACAACAACAAATTCATGCATAATCTTAAACCTAAACATATTAGTCATATTTATACTAAACAATAATAAATGACAAATGACTAAATTACTCTTAGGCTAATAAAAATTAAATTGCCCATACGCGCCAACATAACATTACTCCCCTCCCAAAAAAGCGCATTGTCATCACGATGAAAAAAACTATTGTTGGATCTAGTCATATGACTCCCATGTGGAATCATCATCTGCAATCTCTTCCATGTAATCAGAACTTGTAATGACTCTCGTTGTATTGACATGTTGTTTTGTGCACACCCTTCGATCATATCTGAATACGATGGTACATTGACTTCAAGTCAATCCCAGAGAATATCGTCGCTCCAAAAAACATTCAGTATCTTGTTGATTACCAGAATCTCTGCCAACCGTACCATGTCTTTCATGATATGAAACTCAATCAGGAATATCAGTCCTTCATTCTGAATTGTCTTCATCAGTCTTCAGCGTCACCAGCATTTTGCATAAATTGAAGTCACCATGAAGCAACACCATCTTATCTCCCTCTCAACAACTTTGTATTGTCTAAATCAACCACTTACAAACTCCTATAATTTCTTCATTTGTCTCGTTCGCCTTTCGCCCAAAAGGCTGTCGTAGCAAAAGACAATGATGCAATTGGAGGCAGCCCTCTGTAGGGGACCAGCCATTCGTGCTTCTTTATCCCAGGCTACAATTCTTTGAAGTGATCCTCTCCAGCTCTAAATGGCATGTCGTCACATTTTGTCCGACGTTGTTCATTCCAAACCTCATGATTTCATGCAATTCTCTCCAAAGGTTGTCGCACGAATCCATTCCCGACTCCTTTGTTTGATCATGCTTGCTTCCATTTGTTCGAGTTGTCCAAATGTCGCGCAATTTCTTCTAAGTACGTTACTCGAGTCCGCTCTCGTTTCCTTCGCTCAATACTGCAGCTCTCGATCTATCTAAAGTAACGACACTGCCATGATGTCGTGCAAATCCCTCTAGTTGCTGCTGCTCGTGCCTATTCTAGAGTCGTCGCTCGATCTCACAACAGACATAGACGGTTTTGTATGAAACTTGATGATTTTCTTCATCATTTCTTCCAAAATCGTGAATCTCCGCTTGAACTGTCTCTCATGGACGAGAAACACTCTTACATAGATGAGAAACACTTATTATTTCATATATGATATGAATCAGCTCTTTCTCTAATTTACTCTCCATAACATCTACTTGGCTATCATTATTCCTATATGATCTTGGATCACAAAAGTGAATACTGTAAGCATGTCGTTGGCTTCCCATGTCAAGTGAAGCCAAATCGTGACTCTACATGATATGCGGTCACATAATCGTGAGTATTCGAAAGTGATTCTGTCGACGACTTCTCAGCTAGCACTTACCACGATCACGAAAGCGTGCGAGGGAGATTTTGTATGCCGTGATCGGTTAGCTTCCTAGCTAACTCAAGTCGCGATAGTTTTGTAAGGTCGCATCGTCACTTTCCACCTAGCTCGATCGCAACTGGGTTGCACGCCACATGTCCCTTGTATGTCACAACTCCGATGTTGCTTCCAAGAGAACTCTAACAGCGATTTAATCGGGGTCATTGGCATTCCAACAAGAGTTCTAATTGTGCCAGTGATGTGATCCCGTCATCTTACGTGCCTTCCAAGCTAGCTCTTACTGCAACAATTGTGCGCCACAACCGCGACCTCCCAAATGCCTTGGATTGCGACAGTTTTGCAAGGCTAGGTCATGAAGCGTCTGTAAGATGCGGTTAGACTGGACTCCGATTCAACAGGGATTAATGGTAGTTTCGAGTCCCTGTACATCGAGATCTTCCTAGCTACCAACCGTAATGCTCACGCCTTATCTTGTATACAGAGATCCACTCGTTTCTTCACATAATTGTTGCTCTAATACCATTTGGTAGGATTATCTATAGAGATTATGACAAAACAAATATTTTATTTCTCCAAAGAAAAAAAAATACTACAAACACATAAATAAAGGATAAACACCTACAATTCGAGCGGTAGAGGATCTCTCCCAATTCCTACAATTCAAGGGGTAGGAAATCGCTCTCAAACCCTAACCCTAATACTCACAACAAAAATCTCATACAAAAACCTAGCCTTAAACATATCAGTCATATTTATACTAAATAATAAATGACAAATCACCAAATTGTTCTTGGGCTAATAAAGATTAAATTGTCCTTAGGCGCCGCCATAACATTTTGATTTTTGTGTGTGTGCATAAATATGTATGTGTATGTGTGAGCGCACACGCATGTGTGCTTGTGTCCGTGTGTATGTCTGTATGTGGGTGTGGGTGGGTGTGCGTGTGGGTGTGCGTGTGCGTGTGCGTGTGCGTGTGTGTGTGCGTGTGGAACAAGTAGAAGGGCATATTAAATGAGACAAAAATACGGGCATATTAAATGAGACAAAAATACAACAGCTATATCATGAATAATACCTATAAGTAGTATAATAAACACATACAACAACAACAACAACAACAAAGACTTAATCCCCAACAACAACAAAGGCTACATGAATCATTTTTCTCCATTGCGTCCTATTTAGTGTCATATTTTCATTTAGTTCTAATAAATTAAGATCATTTTTTTATGCAATGAGCCCAATTCTTCCTATGTCTACCTCTGCCTTTCTTAACATAAGTCGAATCTAAAACACCTACTCTCCTAATCGAATCATTAGATGGTTGACGCTTAATGTGACCAAAGCATCTAAGACGACTTTCTCTAATTTTGTCCGTCACAGGAGCTACACCAACCCTATCACAAATATATTCATTTGTCATTTTATCTCTAAGTGTAAAGCCACTCATCCACCTAATAATTCTCATCTCAGCAACACTTAACTTAGTATTATGCTTCTCTTTTAAGAGCCAACATTCAACGCCATAAGCATTGCAGTTCTCACCACCGTCTTATAAAATTTTCCTTTCAGTCTAAGCAATACTTCTATATCACACAAAAGGCCCGAAGCAATCCTCCACTTCAACCAACCAACTTCAATACTATTATTAACATCTCCATCTATATCACCATCACTTTGAAGAACAGACCCGAGATATCTAAATCGTTCACACCTTTTAATAATTTGATCACTCAAAGTTACACTTTTGTCACTAGAGTTGTTACTACTAAAATTACATGCCATGTATTCAGTTTTAGTTATACTCAAATGAAGGCATTTAAACTCCAATGTAGACCTCCATAATTCAAGTTTTTCCTGAGCATTTTCTCTCATCTTATCCACAAGAAGGATATCATCAGCAAAAA
>NEWO01000057.1:1963266-1984542 GCA_003013225.1 Phalaenopsis aphrodite | reverse complement strand
AAATATTAGTAATAACAAAATCATACGCTAAAACAAAATCTAAAATAGTTCTACATTCTTCATTAGTCACTCCAAAACCGTAGCCACCATAAATATTTTTAAAATCTTCTACCACTCTACCAATATGTCCATTTAAATCTCCTCCAATAAAAATTCTTTCTTCAAGAGGTACATTTGTATCAAGTCTTCTAAGTCATTCCAGAATTTACCATTAGATCCTATATCTAAAGCTACTTGAGGAGCATAAGCACTTATAATATTAAAAATCTTAAGGGCTATAATTCTATCTCCAACTCTATTGATTTTTACAAATATTATCTTTCAAACTCTTATATATAATTACACCTACACCATTTCTAGTGCGACTCTTACCAGAATACCAAAGTTTAAAACCAATCTCCTTAGTGTTTTCTCCAACTGACTGTCGACTACCTAACACAACCCTTCACTTTTCACATCCGAGCTTGCGACCGGCAATGGCAGTGTTAGTATAATAAACACATTAAAAAAAAACCCTGAAAATTTTAATAAAAAAAAATAAAAGGAAAAAAAACAAAAAGTGAAAACAACAAAAAGCAAAGGTCCGCAAAAAAAAAAAAATTTTTTTTAAAAATAAGAAATTCACACAAGCCTACTTTGCTTCTATCCTTACAAGGGACAAACAAAGAATTATCAAAGAACAAGAATATAAAGCCTAAAAAATCATACAATTTTATTAAGGGGCATTTAAATGCATGCCATAGTACAATTATTATATATTTACATATCAAACACCTAAAAAATTCATATTTACATGCATAAAACTCAAATCCTTAACATCAAGTGAAATACACTTTTTCATGCATGGGTTTATGAGAAATAGGTTGTATAAGAGTAAATATCAAATTTTGGGTGTTAGATATACAAATAAAAGAGAATTGTGTGGTATGTATGTAAATTTCCCTTTTATTCAAGCATAGCATGGTTGGGAAAAAAAACATTAAACCATAGGCTGACAACACAAAAACAAAAGAAAATTTTCCAACCTCGCCAGAGCTGTTAAACTTCCATTTAAATTGCTGAAATTGAGATTTTTCTCTCCTCCATCGTTGTCCCAGAAAAACAAGTCCCGCAACTGCCACAGCAACAAAGATGGACCAAAACGTGTTTGTCCCCTTGGCGTGATTGTATACAGATATTGCCCTCTTCTTCCACCAAGATTCAGAAGAATCATCATAGCTTTCGTTGTCATCTTCAGCTGGCTTGCAACCATCTTCTCTCCAAGAATAATCAAGTTTCTCCTCAGAAGGGTTTCTGGTCACAGCAAGGTCAGAGATGTCATCATGAATTACAGGAAGGCTCACATTAGCCACATTATCAAAAGAACTATTATTGGGAGAGACAAAAAAGTCGTGCTCCTTTTCTGCCATTTTCAGATCTTTCTCTTGCTTTTCGTCTCCCACACTAATATCACAATCTGATAAACTGCGCCCAATACCAAATAGTTGACTTCCATGTAAATCATTGTTTGAGTCACTCTTGCTTTTGTATTTATAAGACTTCTCAGGTTCGGTAACTTCTTCAACGTTATAAATTTCACCGTAATAATTTTCTGCTGGAAGTTTCTTAGGTTCCTGTGATGCCACATCAAAGTGCTTGGACATGAACATTGTCTCAGAACATTCCTGTTCATTTTTGTTCAACTCGTCTTTTTTATGCTGCATGGTTGGATCAAATCCTTGAGGACCAGGTGCTGCAGCATAAGTAGATGCAGTGAGAGAGACGACCTCCCAATCAGTTCCCCGGGTATTTGCTTCATTAATGTCTCTCCTGTTATCTTCCATTTCTTACTATCTAGGCTACAAAAAAGAATGAAAAAGATGCAAATTGTCAGATAAAAGTTGTAAGGCAAGTGTCAATTAGATTATTCATCACCCAAAAGGCCAAAATCCCCATGTAAGAAAAAGAGAGAGAGAGAGAGCATTTCCATAGAAAACCAGTAAGAATTTTTTGGTAAAATAAATTGTACAACAAGAACAGCAAGCCTTTATCCCACTAAGTTGGGTTGGCTGCATGAATCCTTATTCTCCATTGCATCCTATTGAGTGTAATATTTTCATTTAATTCTAATAAATTAAGATCAGTTTTATACAAGTCTTTCTAGGTCTACCTCTGCCTTTCTTAACATAAGTCAACATCTACCCTCCTAACCGGATCATCATACAGTAGACGTTTAATGTGACTAAACAATCTAAGACAACTCTCTCTGATTTTGTCCCACCTCTGGATCTACACCAACCCTATCACAGAAACATTCATTTTGCATTTTGTCTCTAAGTGTCAAGCCAAACATCTATCTAAGCATTCTCATCTCGGCAACACTTAACTTTGTTTCATTCTTCTCTTTTAAAGGCCAACATTTCGTGCCAAAGATCACTGCAGGTTTTACCACCATCTTATAAAATTTGTCTTTCAGTTTAAGCGGTATTTTTCCATCGCACAATAGGACAGAACCATTCCTCCATTTCAACCCACCAAATTGAATTATACTAATAACATCCCCATCTATATCACCGTCACTTTGAAGAATTGACCAGAGATATCTAAAGCGTTCACATCTTTTAATGATTTGATCACCCATAGTTACAACTCTGCCACTGGAACTACTACCACTAAAATTACATTCCATGTATTCAGTTTTAGTTCTGCTCAAATGAGGGTCTTTAAACTCCAATGTAGACCTCCATAATTCAAGTTTTACCTGCACTCTTTCTCTAATCATATCCAGAAGAAGGATATCATCAGCGAAAAACATACAACAAGGCACATCCTCTTGTAAATGTCCAGTAAGAGCATCCATAACTAAAGCAAAAAAGATATGGCCTTAAAATCTATCGCTGATGTAATCCAACAGAAAAAGGAAAATATTTGGTCAATCCTCCTTCTAGTATAAATATCTTTAATGACTTAAATTTAAATTATATTAACACCTTTCTTCTTTAGGACTCTCCAAAGGACTTCTCTTAAAACCTTATCGTGAGCTTTTTCTAAATCATAAAAAATCATATGTAGATCCTCCTTATTATCTTTGTACTTCTAAATCAAAACTCTTAATAAATGTAAACCTTCCATTGTAAACCTGCCCGCATACATCTAAACTAATTATGAGAAATTTTTGTAACATGTCTTAACCCATGTTCAATTATCCTCTCCCATAATTTTAAAGTATTACACATCAACTTAATTCCTCTAAAATTTGCACACTCCAGTGCATCTAATTTATTATGAAAAATGAGGATCAAAATACCCTTCCTCCACTCTTTAGGCATCTTTTTAGTTTTTAAATAACATTAAAAAGTTTAATAAGCCAATAAACTATCAAATCTCCTAAATATTTTCACACTTCAATTGTAATATCATCAGATCCTATTGATTTTCCAGCCTTTGTTTCTTTAAAGCCTCAACTTCTTTTTTTACTTATGCAACGGTAAAAATAAAATAAAAATTATTACTAACGATATTAAGATAATTGAAGTTGATCGTATTTTCTGAAAATTCTTTGAAAAGTTTAACAAAATAACTCACCCACCCATGTTGCATATCTTTTTTTTAAGTTTTTTTTTTTAATTTTCATCTTCAACACTCGAGTTAAATCTTTATTTTTCTCTTTTCTTTCTTTGGCCAGTTTATACATATATTTTTTACCATCTTTAGCATCCAATTTATTAAAAAAATCACTAAAATTAGAATTTTTAGCGTCACAAATTGTTCTTTTAAACCCTCTACGGACCACCTTATATTTTTCTTAGTTCTCTAAGATTTTACATTTAAACCACTTTTTATAACACAATTTCTTATATTTTATTTTTTCTTGCAATAAGTGTTCCGCGACTATCTATTTTTTATTTTTAGAAATTTTACCTTTTGATTCTTCAAGTACATCTTGTCACTTGCTTAATAGTGTTTGTTATTTTATCGCACAAAATTTGTTTTTTGCCGAACAACCCAACAAATCTTGAAATCTTGAAATTTACAATTTTATTTGTCTTTTAGGTACTTCTATTTAATTTTAAGACAATGATTACTAGTATTTTTTACCTTATAACTCTTTATCTTAAAATTCAGAACTAATAATTGATATTGAGTACTTAAATTTTCACTTGGAATGACCTTACATTCTTTACATTCTCGACGATTTTTTCTTCTCATAAGAAAATTAATAATATGTTGATCATTAGAATAAAGTGTAGAGTGCCAAAATAGTCCACTGATTATTTACATTGGTCATTTTAGACTCAACTCTATAAAAGTGTCAAATTAGTCCCTAGATTATTTTAATATGGGGGGTTCAATTGTCCCTATTGAAAGNTTTTAGACTCAACTCTATAAAAGTGTCAAATTAGTCCCTAGATTATTTTAATATGGGGGGTTCAATTGTCCCTATTGAAAGCTATTTTACCTCCAATTAAAGGAATATGAGAACTAAATTGATGTTTTTATAAACTCTAGGATTAAAATATACCTCTACAAAATATCAGAGGACTATTTTGACACTTTTCTCGTCACTTTTCTCGTACAGAATATAAAAGATTGGAAAAATAGAATACCATTGAAAGAAAATATATTTCAACAAAAATTGCTGAAAATTGACAAACACCCATAGTAAATTGCATAAAAATTAGATTAAGAAACAATGTATAATGTTTTGCAGTGCCAATAAAAATTCCCTTCATCATAGCTTCTAAATATGCAGCTCCAAGTTCAAAAATTTTCAAAGTAGATTCTCTAAGCTACTTAATCTATAGTAGGCTTGTGACATGCGGCTACAAAACTGGATTTCAAAAAGGACTTAACAACCTGTTTATCACACCCATTTGGTTATAGCTAACAAAAGCTTGATTCAGTACTTTCAGATGTCAGAGTTTGAATACAGGTACAAACAAGAAACAAAAGTTGAGGGAAAAAAATTAGTTGCAAGTAGTTCTAGTTCTATTAAACTTTTCCATTCACTGCTAAAAATATTATTCAAAAACAAAGGAAAGAAAAACAGATTTGTACACCATAATATAGCTCAGCAATAGCAATTACTTTCATTCTTTGTTCTAAAATAGCTGAAATTTATTAGCCAAAAAATGAATGGCACACCCGAATTCCTAGTGTTACGGTCCTTGTTATAATGAGTTGGCCTTGAGGAATAGTTACATTCCATATAATATGATCTTACAGGTCATGGGTAGGACTGACGAACATGATAAAAATTTTTTGAAATTTAATTGATTTGAAATTGAAATCTATTTGCCATAGCTCAAAGATGAATCACTCAAAATAAGTTTAAAGCAGCTAGAAATAGACTAATAGATGTTTATCTTTAGTAATTTTTGTTTCCGTAGAACCTTAGTTCCTTACCAGTATTTTGTAGGACATGCCATGCTAAAAAAAATACCTTTAATCAAAAAAATTAGTAAAAAATAGAAGATATGATGTAGACTACTCATAAAGGTAATCACAGTTTTGTCCAAAATTCAAGTGAGCCGCTTTGACAGGACCTATAAAGACCGGAAAAAAAATAACTTCCAATTAACAAAAATTGAAAATTTTTATCTACTGTTGCCAAAATGACACTGACATAGGTTACTAGCCGGTATGGAAAGGTCAGGAAATGGATTAAAAATGAGAAATGGAATGGTAGACGACGCGGCAGCTAAAAATTGGCAAAATCTAAGGTTGGAAAGCAAGCTGGAAGTTGGAACAGCAGGTCAGCAGTAAGGCTGGAGGCGTGGGAGGTCCTCTGGCGTTAGGGAGAGTTCACCACCTGGAACCAATAAGGTGATAGGCACACCACTTGAGAGAGATCATCAAGGTTACAGGCACACCACTTGAGAGAGATCAAATGATACAGCACCCCGCAAGAAAAAAATTAAAGAAAAATTGTCTGATGCACAAACCAAATCAATCAAGTGTCCAAAATAAAATTTTAAGACATCTTTAAATACCCAAAGCAAAAAAAAAAAAACCTAAATAATAGTCAGAATATGTAAATTGGAACCCTAAAGGGGACGGCCAACCCATGAAGGCTAGAAAAGCCTGCTCCTGTCCCACCTCTACCCGCCTAGAAGGCTGAATGGTAGAAGCTCGGCAAAACTCAGTCTGCATAAGGATAAGTTATTAGCAAAAGCATTTCTAACATTAATTCTTCCCTTCTCTTCCATCTGAGAGCTGTTTTTTGACTATTTTGTAATCTTCTTCGACTCTATAGCTTGAGTATTTAACATTAATAATCATTGATTGAAAGCAATGTTGCTACCATTGTTATTGCATCCAACATTTTCTAAGTAGGCAAATAAAATACCTTCTCCAATCTAAGTTTATGGGAGCAATTGAAAAAAACAATGGCATACTTAAATACCTTTCCTAATCTAAGCCATCATTTTGCATTTGCCAATTTATTTCAAGTGGTCAAATTGCAGTTGAAATTACAAGTTTATAATCTTTTATCAAAATCCAACTATAGCAATGTTCTATGGAAACGATTCAGAATAAGAAATACTATTGCCATAATATTAAAAGGATCATTAATCCTACAGATAAAACTAAACCTACTGAAACAAATTACTAGCTTCGCATATTGCAACCAATAGTGATTAGCGGAAACAGAATCCTTTTTGCTTAAATCTTGGGCAATGATAAATGCAAATATCCCGAAATCAATGACAGATAAGGAAGTTGATCAACTTATTTAGAAATCTGATAACTGTTGAGATTAGATTTAATCCTAAAAGATAGATAAATTCACCAAAAAACTGACTTCCTTTGTTATAATTCAAGGCTGAGATATTTCAACAAAATATTTTATTAAATCAACATAATCTATTGAAACACTTCATATTTCATCAAATCAAGTAATACATTCACCATATAAGGGGAATACAAATACTCCTTCCAAAACAGTTCTAAATTTAATGAATTTTAGCCCAGGAAGTAAAGCTTGAAATTTTAACAACGAAAATAAATAATTTCATTAATAGTATTTAAGCATTTTCTCTGATTATAAGGAAATGTATATCAAACAGATGCTTGGAAGACCAAAAAGGTGGCATATGTTCAATGGTTTATATCATGTTATAGTATAAACTACCTTGAACAAATTAATAATTACTACTAGAAAGAAGAAAATTGTTAAAGGAAATATCTCTACTTCCATTTATCCTCATCAAACCATTTAATTGTTGAAATTGATAACAAATTTACGAGGTTGAAATAGAGGCTTTGACAAAATATAAATGAAGCCTCAATAAGTAAAAATTTTCTTGATATTTGAATACAAATAAATTAAACAAATCTACTTAAAAAAAGAAAGGAATCAAACTGGTAAAATTTTTATAAACTTTATCACATTCTTCTATAAATCAAAACCAAAACTGATGTTCCAAAAGAAAAGCATTAATAATACACTCTTGTGCAGCACTTTAACCGCCTCCCTCGAAGGTTGACTTTAGCCTTGGACCAGCATCACAATATATTAAGATATATTAATAGGGACACTACTAATAATAGTCTGAATCACAAAAATAACTCTTAAATATCATAAAAGGAACCATCTAATGAAGCTGATATCATTAAATTTCAGAAACAATATGACAAATCAGAAATAAGAAAATTAAGATATCCGCAAAAAGGTTAATAATGATTCTTCTCTTCTGCAAGAATCATGATTATGATGATCAATGGACTGTGGAGATAGCAAAGTAAAATAAATGCATGATACTTTGCATAAAATGATGATTTTTTGCATGTGAGGGTGTTTGGGCACATACATACGCAGGCATATAATGGAAATAATTTGAAAATAAATACAAAGAACAAACTAAAAAATATTAAACATTAAAAAAAAATCAACACATTAAAAGGCTCATTTTTTGCAGCCAATACGAAATTTACTGCGATTAGATTATCGATAATTACAGAAATGAGCCTCTAATTTCATTGATACAAGCACAACACGATGCTGAGAAGCTTCATTTACTATTTATAGCCTTATATTTATATTCTCTCAACTTGTATACTTTTGAATTCACTTCAATGAGGCTTACAATACACAACCAAACTTCATTACCAGTCTCTTGAGTATGATTAAGCATTGCATTTCAGTGAAGGTTAGAGGTATTACGTTTATCTTCCCACTTTCCCCATTCCATGCACTCATTATTACATCTGAAATATCACAAAATCATATGCTGCAATTACTCATAACCTTAATCTTATCTAGATAATCATTTCATTAGTACTAAAGCTCAATCCCACAAGAAATAATATATATATATATATATATATATATATACATACATATTCAAAATAGCAATAACGTAGCTGGATCAAAAAATGCAAACAGGCTATTTCAAACTAAGCAAATCCCTGGTTGATACGAATACAGTGCCTGAAAAACAATAAAATGTCAACAAAATAGGGAGAAAACGGAGAAATCAAGCTCCACAACTAACTGACTTATGATCATTAACCCATACCAAATAGGGAAAATTTCTCCAATTAGATAATCACCATAAGAAGTATTAGTCACGCAATTCAAACGGATCAAGCTAAACTAGAAGCACAAAAATATATAAATAAATAAATGGATCGAAGTAAGAAGATGCAAACCCTAAACCACAAACGAAAAACGAAGAAGTTCCTACAAATCCCGTGCGGAAAGCATCGAAGCGCGCCGCAAAAGTGGATGAAAATAAAAAAATAAAGACTTGAAATAAGGAAATCGTGCACAAGAACAAATCTTTTTGGCGTTTAGATCATTACCACTGCAACAGAAGGAAAAAAAACGGGAAGAGATGTAAGAATCGGAGGTTCCTCCAACTCCAAGATAAAGTAACTTGGGACGGAAGTTATCCGCCCCGAAGTGTTCTTATACCAGAAAAGCGCGGATTAATTTTATCGCAGCGGGTTGTATCGAGTTATCCTCTTATCATGTCTGTGAAGTTTTTAATGTGGTTCTGCCTCCGATTTTAATTTTGTTTATTTTCTTTAAATAGTTGTAAAATCATAATTAAAGTAGAAAATTAAATAATTATTTGTTTATAATTATGATTTTATGGAATTTAAAAAAGTTTCTTGTAAAATTTTGATAGGCGTAATTGGTTTACCATAAAATGGGGTTTTAATAATTGGAATTATTTTTGAGGTGCTCCTTAAAAATTAAGGGTCCGTTTGGCGCAGCTTATAACGTTGTCGTACCGTTTGGTTCGCGCGTTTCGCCACTTATCCGAAACAGTGTTTGGGTTTTTACACCAAACGCAGGCTACGGGTTAACTCCTACGGTCGGCCCGCGGGCCGCGTTTCAGAATAAGCAGTTTATCCTGAAACGCACAAACTGCCCAAACGGACCATAAATCTTGATACACAGAAAAGCCCAATTTCAAAAAAATAAACATCAATGAAATAATTTTTTTATTTATTTAAATCAGCATAGTTTTTAAAAAATACAAAAAATATTAATAATATTAATGTTTAAATTGAAAAAAAAAATTACACTTTAATATAATTAAAAGTTATGATATGTTGAGTACTTTTAATGCATAGAGTTTTGTATCACTCGTGAATATATACAACTCGGTAAAGATTATGTATTTATAAGGGAAAATAGAAGGAAAAGATGGATGTGAAGTTTGAGTGATTGTCTCTGGTTTCTATCCCTCGAGCTTGAACCTCTGGCGAAAGAAAAGGCTCGTAAATGGGTGATTGGATCACAATTTTTCTTTTAAAGAGAGAAAAAGAGAGGTTTTCCTAGAAAGCTCCTATTTCTTCTCTTGACGTCCCCTTTCATACACAAATGAGAAGAAAGATAAGAAATACATTTCACACAATATAATTCTCATCAGTGGTATATTGGTGAGAAGACTGTGACGTTAGTGTTAGGCAACGCTTCTAAAGAACTCTAAACTTGTGTTCTTGAAAATAATGATGATCATCCCTTAAAGTTGTCCCTTCACATATGGGTTAGGTTGAATTTAATGGAAAGATAAATCTATGTGTTTTTAGCTTTGGCAAGTGATTTTAATTCATCCACTTTGATCGATGGGCTCGGTTCAACCACTCCGGCATGCGGGCTCAATTCATTTTTGCTACACATAGTAATAATTGTGTATACATGATATTATATAAATATATATAAATATTCACGTGTGTGCGTGTGTGTGTGTGTGCACACGCAGAGTAAGCATGCTATTTTCTTGTGTGCTTAATTTCCGACTCCCAAGTGCCTTGGCAAAACTTCATCCAAAATCTACTAATTTAAATAAAATTATGGAGTTTTATCCAAACTTTCACTGGGTCCCACAAAATAAACCGAAATTAAAAATATTAACCAGTTTTAAAATATATTTAATAAATTTAAATTAAAATAAAATTGATAAAAATAACACTAATGCTGCAATTAAAATGTTGTGCATAACCTCCTCACAATACTCAAAAGCTAACAGATCAGAAGCAACAGCCTTAAAACTATTAGCCAAGCAACCCTCAAAGTCAACCATACATCTCCCTGCCGCCCATAGCCCAACACGATTACATTAGGGATATAAATATAAATATGCACCACATAATTTTTTACATTTATTCATCATTTCAGTTTTATGATCAGATCATGCATAAAAGCAGCAGGCCGACCGCTGTTCCGGTGAGAATTGGGCTGGGTATGAGGGAGCGGCGGGCTACGGCGGCCCAAAAAGTCATGAAGTGCTCGGTTGAGTTGCGGTCGAGGATGGCGTGGTTGTAGGGGCAGCCAACGGCGATGCCATCCTTTAGCTTTGGGAACTGCTGAAGGTCAAACTGGGAATTATTATGATATATCAGTAACTAATTAAATGAAGGTTTAGACATCTAGGGTTTATTTTCATATATATAAGATCTATCATTTTATCTCTATATATATTAAAAAAGTGTGTTTTATTTTTTTTTAAATTAATAATAATGATATTATGTTTATTTACATATCTATATATATGAGTTTTCAGGGCGGTTGGTACATGAGTGATAAGGTATTTTTAGTATTTTACATGTATAAGCTTATTGTCATGTTATTACTTGGTTGGGTCGGCTAAGTTTAATTAACATCGAGTCGACGAGATCAGCTCGGTTCTCTGAACTGGTTGATTTAGCTTGGTTGGCTATCTTAAATCCCTAGTGAGGAGCCTTTAGAGTTGGCATGAAATGGTTGAAGATATTTTGTGAAAGCTTATCTTCCATTGGATCGGTTCTATGGGGAGTTAGGTTACCGCATCAGGTCTATTTTACTGTAGTGGTTGGCTCAAAAACTCTTTTGTCTCGTTTACAGGCGGTTGACCCCTGCTTGGATCATCCGTTCTTCTTCTTGTCATTCTCTTGGCTCAATCGACTTTAGCCTAGTTGGCATGGCTCGTATGATGGGTGGCCTTGTGAAGGTGGAAGAGAAGTGTTGGCGGTATGTGGATTTAAGAATGTTTTACATATTATTTAGATCTACAAAACAAAATAAATAAAGTTTGAAAAATTGAATCCACAGTTTATTAAATCCTTTTTTTTTTCTTTGACTTCTAATACCATTCTAACCTAAATCGGAATTTATTAAATTTGATTACACATAGATTTAATATATTTATTTTAGAAAGAAATTCATAGGAGTGTATTTCTACCCAACACTATTATGAATTTAGAGCATTTGAATTTGATGAACATGGAGTTATTGGACTTACAAGATCCCAATTAACTTGAATGCTACTTATAACCAAACACTGCTTTCAAAGTTTTTATAACCATTATCTTTTAGAAAGTTGTCAAGTACACATTCTCAAGGATAAATTTATAATATTAAAATATTATAAATGTAATTATTAAATTTTAGGTGTTAGATGTGCGACTTGTCATGAAAAATTATGGGTAAGCATGTAAATTAAAATAAATAAGATAAAAACAGAGAGACTGTGTGCTTCTGGAATAAGAAACCTCAATACCTGAACAACAAGTAGTGTCTGAGTGAGCCCCTCGAGATTCATAACCCTTTTGTACGACACTGCCTCCACTTCCTTCCACTTCTTGCACCAACCGCCCTGAAAGCTGATAGAACTCATCCAACGGCGACGAAAGCGCTTCCTTCATTGTCCCCACAACATCCCAAACACCTCAACCCATCCCTTACACACCGACATCTTTTGGTTGTAGTAAAAGGTGAAATAAGGTAGGAGGAAGGGGCGTTGTTTTCAAACCTTTGGATTAGCAGTACAGTCAGCTTTTGATGTCAGCTTGACGATGTCAGTGGTTGTCAGTTGCATCCCGTTTTGACAGCCATAATGGCAGAGGGAGAGACAGAGGTGGGGGAAAGGATTGTTGCGTAAGGTGTTGTTAGGTATGACTCATATACTGTTGAAAGATCTTGAAAATACTAATTATTATATTTCATATTTGTTATAACTCAATATTCAGATAGTTATAAATTATATGAGTGATCTTGGGAATCTCTATTTATTTCTCTCCTTAAATTAGACAGATTAATTATCTCTTATATTTTGTTATTATTCTTTTCATTTTTTACTGCATTCTGTTTTTATTGTTTTCCTTAACAGTAAGCATTGTAATGAGTATTTATACTCTTCTTTTCATCAATAAAATTAGGTCATTTCAAATCTTTTCATTGTATCAGAGTCATATCAATCTTCTTCGGTATGACGACTTCTTCTTTTTGCTTCCAAAAAATATTCTCTGCATCATCTGCTCCTGTTCCAACCGGAATCAATGACATTTCCTCCCTCATCACTGACCACAAACTCAACGGCCAGAACTACCTCTAGTGGTCCCAATCCGTCATGATGTTTATCTGCGGCAGAAACAATGACGACTATATCACCGGTGATGTCGTCGCTCCGACCAATGATGACCCAAAATTTCGAACATGGAATGCAGAAAACCACATGGTCATGTCGTGGTTAATCAGTTCCATGACCAACGACATCGACGAAAATTTTCTTCTCTACGACACAGCCAAGAGTATTTGGGATGTTGCTCGAGAGACATACTCTCGCTCAGATAACACATCCAAGCTCTTTGAGATTTAGTCAATTCTCCACGATCTTCGCCAAGGTGATCAATTTGTGACTCAGTATTTCAATGCCCACTCACGTTACTGGCAGGAGGTTGACATGTATGAAGTCCATGCTTGGTCATGCACTCCAGACTCCAACTTATACCGTTAGATCATCGAGCAAAAAAGGATATTCAAATTTCTTCTCGGCCTCAACAATTCTCTCGATCGAGTCTGCTCTCGTGTATTAAACTTCAAACCACTACTGAGCATTCGTGAGGCCTTCTCGGTGGTTCGTCGTGAAGAAAGCCGCCAGAAAGTCATGTTTGGGCCTATCTCAACCTTGCCCAATCTCTCTGTTGACGCCTCCGCCCTTGCGGCTCGGGTTCCTCTGCCTCCACACAGGGACAACCCATCACGCAAAGGTCGTCCCTGGTGTGACCATTGCCGCAAATCAGGTCATAATAAAGACACGTGTTGGGGGCTTCATGGAAAGCCAATTGATTGGAAGCCTTGGTCTAATCACACTCGTCGTGTCAGCAGCATTATCGCTGCCGATGACCTTCCTGCACCGGCGCCCAGTCCATTCAGCAAAGAGCAAGTAGATTTGCTGCACAAACTGATCGGCAAACCACATGATCTGGCTGTTCCTTACCCCATCACCGGCCTGCTCGCGCATCAAGGTACATTCTACCATGCCTTCACAGTCAATCAAGGATCCCTCAGTCAGTGGATCATCGATTCCGGCGCTTCTCATCACATGACTGGCGATGCCTCCCTTCTCCATGACTATATGTCGTGCGGAGACAACTACTCCATCCGCGTTGTCAATGTCTCTGTCTCTAAAGTCACCGGTTTTTGCTCCGTGCTCATCAACCAAAACATTATATTCTGATTTATGCTTCATGTTCCTACTTTAAATTGAAATTTATATCCATCAGAAAGTTGACTAGTGATCTGAGGTGTATTGCTAAAATTTTCCCTACCATGTGTGCATTTCAGGATGCGGACTCAGGGACGACGATTGGCAATGCTGAGATGTGCTCGGGTCTCTATGTCATCCACTGTACTTCACCACCACGACCTCGCTGCGAACATTTTTTCTACCCATCATTCTATCTTCAATTCTAGTGTCAATAAAGATTTTGAGATCATGTTATGTCATTTTTGTCTCGACCATCCAAATTTTATGTATCTTGCAAAACTATTGCCCAATTTATTTATCAATAAAGATATTCGTCCTTTTCAATGTGAATTTTGTCAACTTGACAAACACACTCGCACGTCATTTCCTTGTGTTGGTTACACCTCTTCTCGGCCCTTTGCACTCAGTCACAATGATATCTGCGGCCCATCCTATGTATCCCATGTTAAATCCCTTATCGGGATTCAATGGTTTGTCTCCTTTATTGATGATAACACTCGACTAACTTGGATATTTCTTATGAAAGATAAATTTGCATTCGGTCACATATTTGAACAATTTTATTTAATAATCCAAACACAATTCCAAACCTCCATTCAGGCACTCAAGACTGATAATGCAAAGAAGTACTTCACTTCCGTCCTCGGCTCTTATCTTTCTTCTAAAGGCATCCTCCATCTCAGTTCTAGCGTCGACACTCCTCAACAAAATGGGATTGTCAAACACAAGAATCGCTACCTTCTCGAGGTGGCCCGCCGCCTCATGTTTTCCTATAACGTGCTTAAGGTTTTTTGGGGTGATGTTGAATCCACTGCAGCCTAACTCATCAACAGGATGCCTTCTCGGGTCCTCAAATTTCAAAGTCCAGTCAAAATCCTTCTCAAATCATTTCCCCACACCAAGGCAATTACCCAAAATCTACATACCAAAGTATTTGGTTGCTCCTCATTTGTTCACAGTCATTCACACAATCGCAACAAACTTGACCCTAAATCTGCTAAATGTATTTTCCTCGGCTACTCGCCTCTTCAAAAAGGGTATAAGTTCTACTGTCCTCTCACAAGAAAAACCTACAACACTATGGATGTCACCTTCTTTGAAAATCAACCTTACTACCTCAATTCTAATATTCAGGGGGAAACTTTAAGGAAATATCAATCTTGGGGGGACAATGAGTTCATATCACCACACATCAAATCCTTGTCCTTTGAACCGAACTCATTATCTCCCGACTCAGATTCAACAAGTTCATCCAATTCACGTGAAAATGTACCTAACAATCAGTCTCCTTCTAGTCCTCAAGTGTCCAACTCACACATAGATCACCCAACACATCTAGCACAAATCCAACAGTTAGAACTGGATCCAACTCCTACAGAAATCCACTCAAGTATGAACACACTTGAGCATGAATCTACTATACCTATGATTGATGACTCCAACATTCCAATTGCTTTAAGGAAATGTGTTAGGTCCATCCGTCCTTCACTCAGGTACGAACACACGATGCATCCGATCTCCAACTTTGTGTCCTATGAAAGACTATTTTCAACTTACAGAGCCTATGTCATTGCATTTGACAATACACTAGTCCCAAACATGATTAATGAAGCTCTCAAACACCCGGGGTGGAAAGCGACCATCAATGAGGAGGTAAGAGTCATACAAAAGAATGGTGCATGGACTATTTCAGATCTGCCAAAGGGAAAGAAAGCAACCGGCTGCAAATGGATCTTCAAAGTCAAATACAAGGCAGAAGATACAATTGAGAGATTAAAAGCATGTCTCGTAGCAAAAGGTTTTCACAGTCCTACGGTATTGATTACCAAGAAACCTTTGCCCCCGTGACCAAACTTAACACCATCAGAATCCTTCTCTCACTTGCGTCAAATGAAGACTAGCAGCTACATCAACTCGACGTGAAAAATGCTTTCCTAAATGACGATTTGGAAGAAGAAGTTTACATGGAAGCACCTCCCGGACTAGAAGCATCCTTTCCAAGCAACAAAGTCTGCAAACTCCAAAAATCATTGTGCGGCCTCAAACAATCTCTTCGAGCATGGTTTGATAGATTTACAAAATCCGTGATAAAACACGGGTATACTCAATGTCAGGCAAATCACACTGTCTTCGTGAAAACCTCTCTTAAAAAGAAGATTACAATTCTAATCGTATACATCGACGATATCATCCTCACTGGAAATCACGAAGAATAACTCACAAATGTGATAAAGCTTCTCACTCAAGAATTCAAAATCCAAGACCTCGGAAACCCAAAGTTCTTTCTCGGCATGGAACTAGCTCGTTCAAAAATAGAAATATTTGTGTCACAACAGAAATATACATTAGAAGGAAACATGTACGCTCGGTTGCAAACCCGTCGATACTCCAATGGATCCCTACAAGAAGATCGACACTGAGAAAAATAGTGCACCTGTGGATAGGGGGAGATATCAGTGACTCGTGAGGTGACTCATCTATCTCTCACACACATAACCCGATATTGATTTCTTTGTTAGTGTTGTTAGCCAGTTCATGAACAACCCTATGAAAAAACACATGAATGCAGTATACAGAATCTTGAGATACCTCAAGATGACTCTAGGAAAAGGGTTCTATTTCAAAGGAATATGGATCGAAGTATAGAAGTGTATTTAGACGCAGATTGGGCAGGGGATGTCTCGGACCGACGATCAATTTTCGGCTATTGCACTTATGTCTGGGGAAACCTAATCACTTGGAGAAGCAAAAAACAATTTGTGGTATCAAGAAGTAGTGCTGAAACTGAATTCAAAGCTCTTGCACTCGGAATCTGCGAAGGAATGTGGATTCGAAGAGTACTCAGTGAGCTCAGAATGCTAACTGAAAAAAACTGTCAAACTACAATACGACAACCATGCAGCCATCAACATTGCAAAGAATCAATACACCATGACAAAGCGAAACACATCAAGATCGATTGACGATTCATCTCAGAAAATATTGAGAGAGGAGTCGTCGAACTTACATACATTCCTTCCCGACATCAAACAACAGATATCCTCACTAAGCCTCTCCCAAGAATCAACTTTGAAGAATTATGTAACAAGTTAGGCATGTACAATCTATACAACTCAACTTGAGGGAGAGTGTTGAAAGATCTCGAAAATAGTAATTATTATATTTCATATTTGTTATAACTCTATATTTAGGGGGTTATAAATTATATGAGGGATCTTGAGGATCTCTATTTATTTCCCTTCTTTAATTAGAGAGATTAGTTGTCTCTTATATTTTGTTATTATTTCTTTCCTTTTCTACTGTATTATGTTTTTATTGTTTTTCATACAAGTAAGTCTTGTAATGAGTATTTATATCTCTATTTTTATCAATAAAATTAAGTACTATTATATCTTTCATATACCATATAAGGGACAGATGCTGGAGCAGAACGGAGCGAGCCAGCGGAGCGGAGCTCGCAAGCGGAGTGGAGCGGAAGCATTTGTCCAATCGGAGGAGTTACATTATATGGGTTGGAGTGTGGGGGCAACGCTCCCGCAGTACGGTACATGAGTAATTTTGTAATTACATATTGTACACCAGGGTTATACATACATACATACATATATATATATATATATATATATATATATATATATATATATATATATAGTATTGTAACTTTAATAGGTATTTTTTACTCTTTTTTGAAATTGAAAGAAAGCCGCCGCTCTGCTCCCGATGACACAGACATCTTTGTTGAACCTCGAAAAATCTCTATGTTCTCTTCTAGATTTGCGTCGACTCTTGCTTTCCTTTGTTGTATAATTCTCAACAAGTGTTGAGGGTTAAAAAGTGAAAGGCGGAATTGATAGGTTTCGGTTAATACGGTGGGCAGAGTGAACTAGCAAAGCACTTACTGAAGAAGCAAATTAAGTTTGCATGATTTATTTATTTACATTATATTCTTTTATGAACAAGGCCTCTAGTAGTATATCACATATTATTAGTTTTTAGTGTCCACACAACACTCAATAAAATATGATAAAAATACATTATAAAATATGGAACCGTCAGAAACAGAACACACCACCAAATTATAAAAAACCCTAACTACATTGAACTCAAGATTGAAGACATATTTATGGTTGTACATGTCATAGTATATAATGTATGTGGATCAATATGGTTGAATGTTTTGCTTCTATGACTTTGATAAGACTATTAGACAAGTCTCACCTAAAAAACTTAATTAGATTAGAATATCTATCCTAATCATATAATTTAAAAATGTATGCAAGCATAGAAAACTTTTATACAATAAATAATCTTTAGAAAAATAATGATCTTATATATAATCTAAATATTTAAGATAATATGTTCTTGGCTCCTTCCATTGGCGGAACCACCTTAATGTGAGGATGTGCATTTGAATACTCTTACATGCTTTATTTTTTTATTTTTTATTATAAAACATTAATGTTTATTAGTTTGTCCACCTTTAATTTATTGTTTTGCTCCCTCCTTATAAAAAAAATGCCGAATATAACCCCTTATCTATTTATATACTTTTAAATTCTTGCATTCATGTATGATTAAATTTTTCAATAATTTATTTTAATTATATTATCCTATTAGTTATTTATATTGTTTATCTAAAAATATTAATTGTATGTATTTTTTATTCATTTAATAATAAATTTAATTTATTTTTTTATCATTTAATTATTATGTTATTCAATTATTTAAAATTTTTCGACTAAAAAAATAGAATTATTTGCCCACGCCTATTTTTATTTTTAGTTTATTTGTAAATAATTTGGTTATAATATTTTGATTCTCATTATCTTATAAAATCACTCATAGGTAATGATGACCAATATAAAATAATCATTATTAAATCTTAAATTTAAGAATTGGTTATTTTTTGGCACTCTCAAGTTAAAATTATATGATCATGATACAATATGTTATCTAAAATAATGTGATTTATTCATATAATTGTGTTATAATTGTGTTAAGGATATAATATGCCTTAATACTTCAAATGGATTATACTTACTTATTTGTTAAGAGGCCTTATGTGATCAAGTATATCTTCAACCTTCGGATGGTGCATGAATATATGTATTTTATCATGAAGAAATAATAAGTATGTGTACAATATGAGCAAACATAGCTTACCCAATGTTATCATATTTAAAGCTCCTATTAAGCCATGTTTGGTAATTTGGGCAATTATGGTGACGCGATATTATAATCTCTATCTTTTTTATCATCAGTCTTTAAAATAACTAATGTTTAATCTACCACGCTACAAACCTCCAACTATTTATGTTATTACCTTTCCCCTTCATGATAACTATTATGAAGGAGACAATATTAACAAAATTCGAGGTGTTGTCTCATAACTAATATAAGTATTGAGTTACCTAACAAACAAATTTGTAATTTTTATGATGAATTAATTTTATTTTTATTAATTGAGATTCCAAGTTGACGGGTTCCACTTTCAATTTGAAGGATGTCACACACATATTGTTTACATTTCTTTTGCCTACAAATCTATTCTCTTTCATTGAGTTTTATTAAAAGGTTAATGTACAATAATTTGTGATTTTTAGGTGCCCCATGAAGTTTACTTGGACTTTGCTAAATTCCTATTATAAGGAAGTATAAAGAGAGAAAGGGAGAGAGAGATCAATCAGTGAAAAGCGAGAGGGAAAGAGGAGGGAGGGAGGGAGGGAGGGAGGGATTAGAGTCTATTAAAGCTTCACCGTAAGTAACATGATAGATTACTAACTCTGAGTTAATATTCTTCATCAAGCTAAATATTGTGTTGAATTTATTAACATTATCTTTAAATTTTCTAATGTTGGAGAACCCCACATTAATGATCCTTGAAAGTCTGAAGAGAGCTTCTAAGTTCATTTTTGCAAATGGCATTATGTCATATTTTTTCATTTATGATGTCATCGTTATGGTTGCAACTCCATAAAAGTCCTATGATTTCCAACATAGCAAATTGACACAAAAGTACCAAAAAGAAAAAAGTAATAAGCTCAAAAGCTTATGAAGATAAATTGAAGAGTAGCAAAGTCTCTAATTGAAGCACTATTAGGGTAAACTCCAGGTACAAGAGGAGCTTCTTCTCTTTAATTCTAACAAATATAAGTGAAAGCAATCTATAATGCCATTTTTTTTATATTTAATCCAAAGTGTGCATTATCTTGACTTGACACAACATTATATTTATGCCAAAATAGATCATGTTAGATTTAGTGTGGAATGAGGACTTGCCTAAGATTTATTTAAAGGAAATTTCTTATATCATCCTAATTATACAACACATAACCACTAAATCATCAAAATACAATAATAAAGTTAAAGTTATATTCCAATCTTTGCATATATGAATCAAAACTATTTACACATAAAATACTTATAAGATTAATGTGATACTTCAATAAATCTAAAAAATATACATCTAGTACACGAGTATAGTTGTGTATATCTACAAATAATAAAAAATGTATCAATATGCAAAGATAATGGTCTCATTCCATTAAAATCATACCTAAAACATGACATTCAATCCACATCATGTCAGTCTTGTGTCTTCTATTATATTTTATTCATATTACAAAAAAAAAAAATGTTTATCAACGATCCCTCTTGTCACATTAGATATTATATTCCAATCAAGTCAAACTATAATAGTCAACATTTCTTACATGCACATATATTATAACAAAAACTAAATATTTTTATAAATCATAATTAACATTTATCACATTAAAGTTTTTTAATTCCCGTGAACTTGCATGTAAATAATAAACAATAAGGCTCATGAGATTATGTAATATGCTCATATCAACATGTATTAATCATAACAAATAAATTATATTAAGCATATATGTAATATAACTATGTCAATATAATGTGATAAGGATTTAATATAATTTTTACGATAATAAAGATTACTAAAATCAAAAAAAAATTTATGATAAGAAGAAACATCTAATAAAAAAATTACGTAATCATGATGACAGATGTAGAATAAGTATGTTAACAACATATTAAAAACTTAATGTTAAAAATATTCAAAATATTGATTTATTTTTATTTATTTCTTAAAACATGACAAAAACATAAAAAATTTGTAAGAAAGAAAACCATTAAACATAATTGTAACAGTAGCCTACCTTGTTCTAAATGATTTTGCTTTCAACAAACTTTTCTCAAAAGATAGACAAAAGATTTCTAAACCCTTATATTATCTCTCCATCTTTTAGCGCACTGTTGACCTCACTTTTGGGTGAGGGTTTTGGGT
>NEWO01000057.1:1931722-1961904 GCA_003013225.1 Phalaenopsis aphrodite | reverse complement strand
CACGCTTCTCTCTCCTATTAACCTTATCTTATTTAAATCGCAGGTGACTGTCTCCTTAAGAACCCTAAAGTTCTTCTTGAGTCGCGCCCCTAGCATCTCTCGCGAAACTCATCCTGCCTGCTCGGTCTGGCGAACGACAATCCGTTCTCACCTGCTAGTCTCGCCTCATCTCTCTGCATTGAAGTTCCACTCACTTCCTCTCTGCACCACAAAACCCTCACTGACATTTCTCTCTCACGCTAGCCTGGAAGCCCTCGCATCTGGCCTTCATCTACTTCACCTTCTCCTTTCCTCGCGACCGAAGCTCCCTCGCTCATAGCCTCCCTCTTCAGCCCGAAGCTCCCCGGAAATTAGCGCTCCCTCTCGTCGATGAACGGCTAGTTACCGACCAGTCCTCTGCTTCGTTTTTGCTCGGTTTCTTTCTCAGTTTTCTTGCTGCTCGCCCAGTATTCTTGATGCTCGCTTAGTTATTTGTGCTATAAGTTGGCTTTACTCCTGGATCTGATTTTTTATGTTATTTTATTTTTTTATTAAGGCTTCAGTTCAGTTTCATGAAATAGCTTTGTTTCTTCCTAAAAATGCTTGAAACTGTCTAAGTTATTAACAAATCAGAGGAACCTTTGGCCTGCTGCTGCTTGTTCATTTAATTTGAAACAACTTGATTCTACATATAAGGGTGACTTACGTACAAAGAACTCATTTAAGGTCTAGAGAGATGTATAATATATGCAGCTTTGATTCTCATGTCAAAATCTGTTATAGATTGGCTCCCTTGGAGCATTTATAAGCATGCTACATGATTTATATATTTGAATTCAAAATATCTGTGTATATCCAATTTTTTTTAGCAATGGAATAACTGTATGTGAGTTACTTAGCTAATCAAAAGTTGCTCGCTAAGAGTAGTCAATGTCAAAATTTCCAAACAACTTAAAGAATACAACATTACCAATATTTTTCTAACAAAGACAAATCCGTAAGATCGTGACAATTAATAGGATTCAATGGTTAACATACTTCCTAATTTTAAATGGAGAGAGCCCAATATTGATTAATTTGTCGTGGATTGATGTTATGCGATCAACTATCACGCTTAAACTGGGTTGAATGTAGCCTAAACATATACATTATAATTCTGCATCTTCTTAAAAAAAAATAGACATATTATCATAATCAATGAATCCTATTCATAAAACTATTTTGAACTATGCTGGACCACATAAATGTTTTCGCTTTTTAGTATTTCATTTAAAAAAATATATGCCTCCTTCACATAAATTTCTCCCCCTTATCAATATATATTGAATTTTAATGTAAGTTAAAACATCATTTTGCTAATTTTTCACCACATAATATATATGATTTAAAGCTATTTTTGACGATTAAGGATCTGTTTGAGGCAGCTGTTGATTATTTATAATCTGCTGATAAACAAATTATTCTTATAATCTGATAATTTGTAGATTATCAGAATAAGCTGACTTGCTGTTGAGGGGAACTTATTCGGAAAAGCTTATTGATAGCTGTTGCTGGATAAATGACAATTCTGCCTATGTTTGGTGAAACTGTTTGCAACAGAGCTGTATGAGAGAAATAATACACAAAATAGAAGCCTCAAACTGTTACAGATCAATTAAAAAAAAAAAATGCCCAACAACCCCGGAAGAACAAAAAAAAAAAAAAAAAGAAAAAAAAAAATAAAAACAAAAAGAAAAATAAACCCAACCCCAACCAAAAATGAAAACGAAGAAATTTCAGATTTTCCATAAAACCAATCCATATGAATTTCAGGTTTGCATAAAGCCAACTTAAATTAATTTTAAATTTGCATAAAGCCAACCTGCATAAAACCAAACTACATAAATTTCAGATACGCAAAAAACAAAGGTTACTGAGTATTTTAACAAGTATTTATATTTTTTACCATCATATTCAATACGTATTTACACACCTAACACCCAAATTTCACATTTATAGCATCCAAATCTTTGATGGATATAAAAAAAAAAACAAGATCATGTAGCCTCAGACATGGAGCCGAGTAACAGGGGGGATCAATCCTTTTCGGAGAAAGAAGAAGGTAGAGGAAGAGCAAAACTGCAAAAGCGACGGGAAAGAAGATATAGAAGGTATGATGGTACTGCGTCTATGACATTCTCCAGTGAATAAGGCCTGAGCAGAGGAAGGAGGAAGACAACATTCGCAATCCTCCCTTCATCCGCTCCTGGATTTCTACACATGACTCATTGGCATGGTCGCAAGCCGAGTGTTCCCCTTCTATAGAGCCATTACCGCCGCCACCCCGCCGTGCGTAGTGGAGCTGCGACTCCTCGATTTTGGAAGGAAGGAGAGAACGAATCGTCTATCACTGGCAAAGAAGAAGCCCAGGAGGGTGATCGGCAAGCGGCCGCGACATTAGCGAAGGAGTGAAGCTCACCGCCATTATAAATGGGGCCGTGGGAGGATAGCGAGACAAAGGGTTGAAATGCTATAGGCGTTTCACGAGAGATAAGTTGCAGAAGGGAGAATGAAGAACGAGAGGACGAGAGCAAGGGAGAGTAGATCCGAGGGCGAGCAAAGGACACAACATGAAATATTACTCTAACACGATAATCAGACGCAGGGCGTAGGTCTCGTCACTCTTCGCCCTCTATTAAGAAATTCGGATTGGACGTTTCAGAGCGGCACAAAAAACACACCTCCAACGTGTTTTTAAATACTGGGGCAGCGTTTTGAAAACGCCGCCGCAGGTCAATAAACTGCCTCAAACGGGGTCTAACTTTAGTACATATTTAGTTTACCCATCAGTTTGAACATTTTAAAAAATCAAAATCACCTGAAAAATTATTTAAAAAAATAAAAAGTTTTGATATTATTTTAGGCCAAATCATTCTACGTTAAATAAATTATTCAACATCAATCAAAATCAAGCTCAATCAATGAGATCCATTGACAACATTTATAAAAGTAGAAATATAAAAATCAAACCAATTTATCCACTTTCATTGACCTCACTCCTCTTCTTGATGCTTAATATTTCAAAAACATAATAAAACACTTTTTTTTTTAAATTTTTGCATCTTTACCCTTTCAAATTTATATGTGTGATTTTGGTTTCTGCAATTTTACTTCAAATGAGCACCGAAGGAGAAGGCGGCAAGGATGCCTTATTTAGGCCAGCTTTCTTTGTTCCATCCCACCGCCATAAACCCTAAACCCTTGGCTCATGAACCACGTATTTGAATAATTGCAGGGAGAGACAAAGCAGAATCATAGCTAATGGCGAAATTAAACGATTCCCCCGCGTCTCCCCCTTGCCGAAGTTATCACTTCTTCAAAATCTTTTTGCCTAATCTCTCCTCAACGCACCTGGTAAGCCTTTGTTCTTTTTCTTCCGAAACATTGCTGTGAATTTTTAATTCGAAGTTCGGCATTGTGTTGTTCGCAGAAGATCCCGCCGGCATTTCAACAGTACGTCGAGGGTCAAGCCCCTGCAAGATTTTACCTTAAGGGCCCGAGCGAGTACGTTTGGGGTGCAGATTTAGTGAAGAAATCGGATGGATTGTTTTTAACAGATGGGTGGGAAAATTTCGCGTTCGACCATGATCTCGTCGCCGGGGACTTTCTCCTTTTCAAGTATAATGGGAGTTTAACATTTTCTGTGATGATTTTTGATAACTCCGCGTGTGAAAAAGAGGGAGCTTTTTTCGCCCGGCCCACCTGCGATGAGAAGGTTAGCTTTTCCCTGGACGAGAGATTGAAGGAAGAGGAAAAAGAGAAGGCTTTTGTTGCAATGAATCAGTCTTTAAAGAGGAAGAGAACTCTGCTAGACACAAAAAATGATTGCAGGGAGGTTGTCATGGCAACAATGTGGCCAAGGAGAAGGCAGCCTGCAGCCTTGATTTCGGGAAGAATAGGTCAGTTCCCATTTTCAATAATTTCACGCACGTTTTAGTTGAAGGTAATATAGGCATCGGTTATTTTGATATGTGCTACTTGTTTTGAGCCTCTCTTTCTATTGCTAGCAAGGTTCAGAGCGATCTAGGGATACGCCCTATTCATTTAACAAAGTAATTGAATGCTCACGCGATGCCAACCTTATGCTCTCAGATAAGCGAACTGGTGGTGAGAAATTTTTTTTTCGTAGCATTATTTCCAAGTGTTTTATTATGGGGCATTTACATGCATGCCAGTATACTGCCCTATTACTATGTATTTACATATCCAATACCTTTTTTTTATGCATTTATACCGCCTTTCATATCACATAAAAAAATACTTTTTTTTTAAAACTTTTTAAAGGTGCAATACACCTTTTCATCCATGGGTAAGGTGGTTTTTCATTTTTTTATTTTTGTAAAAGTTGAAGTTTAGGTGTTAAAAATGTAAATTTATAAGAATTAAGTGGTACGCATGTAAGCCTTCCTTTTATTTTTTTTCAGTATTTATGTACTTTCAATGTTCATATATGATGTTCTACTTGTTGCAGATGGCTCTCAGAAAAAGCAGCAGCACCGAGGCTTTGTATCCCAAAGAAGACCAGTCACACAAGAGGAAAGAGATGATGCTCTTGCAAAGGCACGATCTTTCAAGTCAGACAAACCATTTATGATGATGATTATGAAAGGATCATATGTCTACCATGGCTTTTACTTGGTAATATTTATATTGATGTCATTTCTTGGTTTTTTTCTTAATGATAACTTAGTGTTCAATTTTTGGGCCATCTATATTCATCTCGGTATGCATGCAATGCACACTCTAAGTTTGTTCCTTTCGTAGAAAATTCTTTCTTTTTATTTTTGCCAACTTATCATTCATGTGTTATGATTTACATACTTTAAAGTTATAATTATGGATGTATACCTCAGAAGTACAAAAAAATGAAGAAATAAGTCTTTGAATATTATTATAGAATTTGAAAGGTGAGATGTTAATTTTTCAAGGTAGGTTGCTAAGAGAGGCAACAATAATATGATAGCATTTGATACATGATCAATTGATAATATTTCAAGATATATAGGTTGCTAATATTTGCAAATATAATCATTTATTTAAGCCAAATCAGACATAGGATAAGATGGCTTCTATTAAGAAGATTATTACTATGTTCTGTGATAGTCTAGAAGATCTTAGTCTCGTTCTAAAGTAATGAGGCTTGGTGGTTAAGTGATGAGCTACAAAATATTTTACGAGTGACAAAAGTATATATTACTTAGCTTTAGAATAGTTATAGGAACGTTAAAAGTAGTACATAAGTGTATTCAACAATGCAAAGCTACGATATTTGATGATTTGTATAATTGGTTTGATATCAAGAAAGGAAAAATGGTGATATATAAAATATTTGAGGTAAAATAATAATTCTATATAATTTGATCAAATTAGATGCTTTAGAAATGAAGATAGTAAGATCTTACTTAAAACATGAAGGCATTAAGGACCATGGAGATGTGCTGCAAAGCATCTTCCTCAGTGTTGTCATTGTTGTCATCATTCTCCAAGTACTTGTGTTTTGTTTGCATTAAGTTTATATCGAGTCTATATTTTTGTACTTAAGACCATTATGTATCCGTTTTTGTTTGCATTAAGTTTATATCGAGTCTATATTTTTGTACTTAAGACCATTATGTATCCGTTTTTCAAATTTATGTATTCAGATTATGCCACATTATACTTGTTATTATTTATTATTTATTTTTATTTTATGTCAAATTAAGTTTGCATTGCTCATGGCTAGGGTTGATTTTTGCTCTACTCAACATTCATTTGACTAACTTTCTAGCTTTGGCCACTTACTTCCACATTTTCTCTTCACTTTTTCATTCGCTTTTGGTTGTTTATTTCAAGCATATCCGGTCCACTATCCTTTCATGAATGTTGCCCATTCACTTATAGGTATCTCATGACTATATGCTTTTGACATCATTCACTTTAAAGGTATGAAAATTATTTTAAACTTTGATATACTACAGGAGGTTTTACTTATAAACCCACAAAATCATGCACTTCTATAACATATATCTCATCAAGTTGTTAGCCGTGAGAGTTTGAGCGCCATAGCAATGATATTATGAGATATACTTTCATTATTTTGGTATCCTTCAAGATAAGTTTGAATAAGCCCTTTCTCTTACACTCCTATGAATGCAAAATATGATTTTATGTATTAGAATTTAGTATTAAAGGTTGCAATATATTCAAGAATTTGTAATATTGAAAATAAACCAGATAAAGGATTTTACGAGTGAGAATGCAATAGTAGAAATAATTGTATTATGGTTATATGGTTTATATGGGGTTGAAATCTTTTAAGAGATATTCGGGTTGAACATCTGCATGCATCACGATTGCTACCTATGAACCTCTCTGTAGATGATTGAATCCAACACTAATCATATTTTCATTTAATTATTTTGCTTTGCTAAGAGGATTTACTGAACCTGGCAAGCAGATCAGCTTAACGAGTCTACTAAGAGGATCTATTAAGATAATTTATCAAAAGGAGCTCCTGGGCAGATTGGCATGAAGAAACTGTTGCCAGATCGAACATATTTATGTATATAAATTATTGATTTTAAAAATTAGTCAACTATTGAGTTAAACATTATTGAAATGAGAATATTAAGATGGATATATGATAAAGTTTGAAATGATAGAATTATTTTATTAAAAGAATAGTTGCTGTGAATCTATTGAAAATTGATAACTAAAAATATGTTTAGGTGGCTTAAACATGTACCAAAAAAAAAAAAAAGATAAAATTATACAAAATGTATCATTAGTTGAGCTGATAGAAGTAGTATTAGAGGATTAGGAAAGAGAATGGGCTGATCTAATTAAAATGAATAGAAGTTGTCTTAATTGCAAAAGTAAATTTAACAGCTTATTTAGCACTTATCAGCATCGAATAAAAAAATGAGAATTTACAAAGCCCAATTCAGTAGTTCAGATATGAATAATAATGACGGTAATGTGTCATGATTCATGTGAGTTTCTGTAATATATCCTATGTAGGATAAAGAGCATGTTGTGATGACTATGCATAGAAGACCTAGTGAACTAATTTAAAAATCTAAATGCTCTTATTATCCTTGATGTTTACAATGATAAGTTTTGAAATAAAAGAATGATGCCTCCTTGTTGTATGTTCCTTTTCTATGGAAATACAAATAATTAGTGGAGACTGCAATGCCTTTGAGCTTTGTTGCTGTTGTTGTTTGCCCATTCTTCTCCTCAATGACTACGGTTTTTGCACTTGCCTCCATAATATTTTTCACTTAAAAAACAATGTTCTTGTTGTACATCTTAATGAATTCCGAAGGCATATTTCGACTACATATTTTATGGCAATTGATGTGTACTCCAAAATTTCTTGGTCTATATTCTTTTAAAAATCTATGATATGGTTTTGCGCTAAATTTTTGTACCATTATTTCTATTATTGCATTTAAATCCACTTTTCATCATCGTTGTGAAAATAATGCTTTCCAATTTCTAATAAATTTCAATCTTAACTGGCCATAATTTTAGATAACACATTAGTGCATTTGTAAACAATCTTNATAATAACAATAATAATATTTAAAAATTTGAGTCAACATGTAACTGTCAAACGATTGTCTTTAGGAGTTGAAGGAAGGGACGAACGAGGTCCAGTTCTTCGTGTCAGCCGAGAGAGCGAGATTAGGAGTCAGAGAAGTAGAAGATGGATGAAGCGTCGAGGGCTATGTGTGAGAAGTGAAGGAGGCTTGTGAGCGAAGTCGAGGAGTCGTGCCCCAGTCGAGCAACGACGAAGGAGGAAATGTCATTGAAGGAGGATGAAGGAGAAGGAAGGAGATGCTTGTCAATGTTGGAGTCGAGTGAGGGAAGGTCGTTTGTGTGCGCTTGAGAAGTAGAAGAGAAAAAAGAAGCCAAAAGAAAGAGGAAGGTTTGTGCATCTTTTCCATGCATGCGAAACTTACTGTGCTCGATCGGCTTGATATATTGTGTTGAAGTCGAGTTACTCTCGAAGGAAGAGGAAGGAGAAGGCTTGTGCGTGCAGGTAGCGAGCTGAGTCTCGCGTGCAGAGGAAGATTTTTGCAGAAAGAGGGAGCTTGTGCACGCGGGTTAGGACAACCGAGCGAACAGTAAGGTAAAATTAGGTTTATATTTTAGTTTAATGAATTATATGTATGTATGTATGTATATATATATATATATATATATATATATATATATATATATATATATGTACATACATATATATCTATATATATATCTATATGTACAATATATATGTATGTGTGTATGTATGTATGTATGTATGTATGTATGTATTTATATAGGCCTATTTCTCCATTTATGAACATAACAATACACAATATATACATACATATATATTCAATTGTTTCCCTTTTATGAATTGCCGATGCAGTTTAAGTTGGTAACTCCAATTTGGGTTTAACCATAAATGCTAAACTCCCTTGTGGATGGATTTGAACAAAATTTGTGTCCTCTCCATCTACATCTTTTGATATTTCCTCCTCTTTCTTCTTTTTTTTTTTTAAATTTTCATAATGCCATAATTTGTGTAGATAATGTTTATCTTTGTCTTTATAGTTTGCATTTTTATGAATTGCCGATACTGATAGTGGTCATTTTTGAGGAGAAAAGATATTTGACCATTGTTCTTATTGTGACAGTATTAATCATTATTCAAATGCTATTAAGCCAAGTTTGGACTGCCCTGCATTACTTACATATGCTGTTGGCTTTTTTTGACTGCTGTTGGTGCTTACTTCCGGCACTTCTCAATCAATCACTAGATCTTATGAAGATTATGAACATTTAAGCACTCAGACCTCTGTATATGCCTCCTTGCCATTTCTCCTTAGATTTGTGAAACTGCTATATTTTGGTATTCCCTAGATTCTAGACTCGGATGCTTCTTCACAAATGGCTGTAATATCTAATTTTCTATTTGTTTTTTGTTTCTTATCTTCCATCTGTAATTGTTGCTGATGGATTCTTCTCGTGTTTTTGATGTATGACATGCATCTTTGCTCTTGGCTTCCATCTCGTATGTTCTTATATATTCTCAAATTTTCTATTATTTTATTTGCCGTTCGCTATCTTACGAAGCTGACAACTGCTCTGTAACAATTTATCTATCTCATCGTGTATTTCATGCTCTTAATATGAAGAAAAGTTGGTGAGTTACTAAAGCTGGTGGATTATGCTATTTAAGACCCGAGGCCTCCTTTGTCTTGAATTCCAAAGTCACTCTGTGTTATTGGTATTATTATTTGCGTTTGATGTGCATCCACCTTATTTAAACGTAATGTAATGTTTTTGAGATAAGGTAAGCATCATCAATTGCTTTTTCCATATTCCACACTAGGTTTAGTAGTGTTGTAAAAATTAATAGAGTTAGACATAGAATTTTAGCCCTTAGGATTATTGTTGATAATAAGATTTTTAATATTATAAGTGCTTATGATCTTCAAGTAGGTTTAAATATATGTACTAAATATAAATTCTGGAATGACTTAGAAAACTTAATTCAAATGATATCTCTTGAAGAAAAAAAATTATTGGAGTAGATTTAAATGTACATGTCGGTAGAGTGGCATAAGATTTTAGAAATATTTATGGTGGCTATGGTTTTGAAGTGATTAATGAAGAAGGTAGAGCTATAATAGATTTTGCTTAAGGGTATGATTTTGTTATTGCTAATATTTTATCCAAGAAAAGATTATTACTTATAAGAATAGATCTAATAAAACACAATTTGATTATTTTCTTTTGAGAAGAAGAGATCGTCGAGATTGTAAACATTGTAAAGTCGTTTCAAGTGAAGATTTTAGTACTCAATATTGATTATTACTTATAAATTTTACGATTAAGAGTTGTAAAATAAAGAATAATAGGAATCATTATCATAGAAGTGGATGAGGTACCTAAAAGACAGAAATAAAATTATTTTTATGAGTAAAATTCAAGATCTCAAAATTTAGGATGTTCATAAAGAAACAAGTTCTATGTGAGATAAAATAATAAACACTATCAAACAAGTTGCAAAAGTTATATTTAGAGAATTAAAAGAAAAAAAAATTAAATAAAAATAGTTGGTATGGAATAATAATGTGCAAGAAAAGTTAAAATATAAGAAGTAATGTTATAAAAATTGGTTAAATGTAAATGCTTAGAGATCTAGAAAAAATATCAAACGATCCATATAAATTCTAAGAGAATAATCTATGACACTAAAAATTCTGATTTTAGTGATATTTATAATAGATTAGTACTAAGGAGGGTAAAAAGTATATGTATAAACTAGTCAAAGAAAAATAAAAGAAAAATAAAAGAAAAATAAAGATTTAACTTAACTAAAGTATATTAAAGATGAAAATTAAAAAGTTCTTTTCTTAAAAAAATATTCAAAAATGGTGGGTGAGTTATTTTTATAAACTTTTTGATGAAGTTTCGGAAAATATGATCGACTTTAGTGATATTAATGTCGTTAATAATAATAAAATATTTCATTTTGACTGTTGCATTAGCAAAAAAAAAGTCGTGGAGGCTTTAAAGATAACAATTGGTGGAAAGTCTGTAGGACCTGATGATATCCCAATTGAAGTGTGGAAATATTTAGAAGATTTGATAGTTGTTTGGTTTACTAAACTCTTTAATATTATTTTAAAAACTAAAAAGATGCCTGAGAAGTGGAGGAAGAGTATTTTGGTTTCGATTTCAAGAATAAAGGATTAAAATTATGGGAGAGGGCAATTGAACATAGTTAAGACGTTTTACAAAGATTTCTCATAATTAATTTGGATTTATGTCGGGCAGGTCTACTATGGAAGCTATTTATTTATTGAGAGGTTTAATGTAGAAGTTTAGAGATAATAAGGAGGATCTGCATATGATTTTTATTGATTTAGAAAAAACTTACGATAAGATTCCAAGAGATATCTTTTGGAGAGTTCTTGAGAAGAAAGCCGTTGTTATGACTTGTATTCAAGTCATTGAAGATATGTATACAAGAGTTGTTACTTGTGTTCAAGTACAAGGAGGATTGACCAAATATTTTCCTATTTTTGTTGGTTTACATCAGGGATCGACTTTCTGCCCATATCTTTTTGCTTTAGTTATGGATGGTCTTACTGGACACTTACATGAGGATGTAACTTGATGTATGCTTTTTGCTAATGATAGCCTTCTCATGGACAAGATGAGAAAAAAAACTCAGGAAAAACTTGAATTATGGAGGTCTACCTTGGGGTCTAAAGGCCTTCATTTGAGTAGAACTAAAACTGATAGAATGTAATTTTAGTGGTAGTAGCTCTAATGACAGTAATGTAACTGTGAGTGATCAAATTATTAAAACGTGTGAATGCTTTAGATATCTCGGGTCTATTTTTCAAAGTGATGGTGATATTGTTGGGGATGTTATTAGTAGAATTCAAGTTGATTGGTTGAAGTGGAGGAATGCTTCAGGCCTATTGTGTGATAGAAAAGCACCTCCTTCGATTGAAAGGAAAGTTTTATAAAATGGCGGTGAGACCTGCAATGCTCTATGCACTAAATGTTGGCCTTTAAATGAGAAGCATAAAACAAAGTTAAGTGTTGCCGAGATGAGAATGATTAGGCGGATGAGTGACTTTACACTTAGAGACAAAATGCAAATTGAATATATCCGTGATAGGGTTGGTGTAGCTCCAGTGACAGACAAAATTAGAGTCATCTTAGATGGTTTGGTCACATTAAACATCAACCATTTGATGATCCGATTAGAAGAGTGTAGATGTTTTAAATTCGACCTATGTTAAGAAGGCAAAGATAGACCTAGGAAGACTTGGACATATTGTATAAAAAAATGATCTTAATTTATTAGAATTGAATGAAAATATGACACAAAATAGGATGCAATGGAGAAAAAGGATTCATGTAGCCGACCCCACTTAGTGGGATAGAAGGTTTTGTTGTTGTTAAGATAATATCTCATTGAGCCATTTAGCCCTTCTTTCTAGAATAAATTCATTCATAGAAAGTTATTATTGTGATCTCATGGTTAGATGCACACACACTTTAGAAATTACTATATTTCATTAATCCTCAATTTACTTTTCTGTATCTCCCTTTCTAACTCATCACCTCCTCATGTTTATCTTCCTCCTAAAGTTCATGTTTTTCCTTGGTGTAGCTATACCTATTTCTCCACCTCTATTCATGTTCACATGATCATCTTCTTTGTCTTCTACAACAACAACTCCCACCACATTATTTAATTTGATTGAACTTTCTTTTTAGAGCTTTCTCTATACTCTATGTGCTCATTACCTTTAGAGATGTAAACAAAATTCTAGTAATTATCTTATTCTTTCTTGTTGGAATTTTAAGAAGATTTTTTTAGTATCTTCTATTTTAGAATCTTCTATTTTCAAAATATCGAGATTTGGAATAGAGCAACACTATTATTGATAGGTGTATTTAAATCCAATTACAGTAGAATACAAAAAAGTAAAGAAATAAAACAAAATAAAATAAATAATAAAGAAAGAATGAAATAATAAAGAGGTAATAAAAGCTAATAACAAGTAATAAATTTAGTACTCCTCGTTAAGTTGAAACATAGATGTCAGTTGCGTTCAACTTGAATTTAAAGTCATTGAACAAATGACGAGGAAGATTTTGGTGAGGATATCCATTAGTTGGACTAATAGATGGTACAAAAGGAACACAAAATTCCTTGGACTCAATCTTTTCCTTAATAAATTGTTTTGTCAATCTTCACACGTTTGGTGCAATCATACTGGACTGGATTGTGAGCAATGCTGATTGCATATTTATTATCATTAAATAGCTGCAGTGGCAACCAGAGAGCTTCACAAATTCCTAAGGACATGGATCAAAATTCAGCTTTAACACTGCTTCGGACAACCACAAATTGCTTTTTGTTTTTTCATATGACAAGATTGCCCCATACAAATAGCAATGCCTAGAGGTGGAACATCGATTACGGACCAATCAAAGCCCAATCAACATCTGTATAAACCACAATAGACCGAGATGTGTGATGGGAGAAAAACAAACCTTAGCCCAATGTATGTTTTAAGTAGTGGAGAATCCGGTAGATAGCTTCAAGATGTTGCTCATAAGGGTCATGTATAAATTGACTTACTATATCAACCGCGTGACATATTTCAGAGCAAGTATGAGCAAGGTTGATGAGTTTTCCTATAAGGTGTTGATAATGAGTTTTGTTGACATACACAATATTGAGAATGTCAGTTAATTTTTCATTGGGATCCATAAGAACATGTTTACAAAGAAGATCGTTCTCTATCAACAAATCAATTACATATTTGCGTCGAGACAGACAAATGCCCTAAGACGATCGAGCCACTTCCATGCTTAAGAAGTATAGGAGAGATCCCAAGTCCTTCATTTTAAAGGTCGTAGCAATAATGTCTTTTAAGGACTCTAATGCTGAGAGATCGTCACTTGTTAGAACAATATCACTAACCTAGATAATAAGGATAACTACCTAGCCATTTGAGAAATTCTAGAAGAAGAGGTTGCGATCCGATTGATCCTGAGTAAAACCTTGGCCCAAGATCAATTTTCTGAACCTGCCGAACCAGATCCTTGAGGACTGCTTTAGCCAATAGAGGGACTTTTGTAACCTGCATATTTGTCCTCTAGAGGTACTAGAGTCAATGTCAGGAAGGACTCTTCTGTAAGCTCTCCATTTAAGAAGACATGCTTGACATTTTGTTGGAATAAAGGTCAATCTAAATTGATCGCAAGTGACAGCAAGACCTAGATAGTGTTTAATTTAGCCACTCAAACAAATTTCTCCTCATAGTCAACTTCGTAGGTATGTGAGTATTATTTTGCATGTTTTTTTGCGTTCAAATGATACATCAGAGTTGAACTTGGTGTTAAAAATTCATTGATATCCTACAACTTTCTTACCCCTAGGAAGATCCACAACGTTCCGTGTATGGTTGTGCCGAAGGGCGTTCATCTCTTTATTCCTGTCCTTTTCCAGGTTGGATCAACAAAAAAAACCTAAATAGTAGCAGAGATTTGATAGTTTGTCAGGACGATAACAAATGCCCTGTAGGTCGGCGATAGATAGTGGAAAGAGACATTCTGCCATAGAATAGTGAGAGCTTGTCTGATTGCCTACCATAGAAATTCACTTCCCTATTTGGATGAGGGGTCGTGTCGAGGATCTCGCTCGGAGTAGAATCAAGGTCCTGTGAGGTAGTGAACTCCAGAGTATGAGCATTGGGACGTGTGCGTCGAATGTAAACACAGATAATTGGAGGAGATGGTGTACTCAATGGAACAAAATGACATTGTTCTAAAAAATATTTCGAGACACTAGATTGAAACATAATAGAGTGAGCAACGCCGAGAAAGTGATGGTTTTTTCTTTTGGTTATCCCATTTTGTTGAGGGTTAGTACATGAGCTATGGTGAAGGATGTCCTTATTTACCAAGAATTCACTCAACAAAGAGTTAAATAAACTCGATCATTGTCTGTCCGAAGGATTTGAATATGAGTTTTGAAATGAGTTAAAACAAAGGTGTAGAAGTTTTGTAAGGTGACAACAACTTTTCATATATTTTTTTTTAAAATGTAGACCCATATCATTTGAGTGTGATCATTAATCAAAGTCAGAAATTACCGTCTATTGTTGTTAGCTAGAATGTGAGAGGGCCCCCATGTCATTGTGAATGAGGGAGAAATGAACAGAAAGTGTGTAAGCGTGGGAAAGATAATGGACCTAATGATGTTTGACTAACTGACTTGTTTCACAGTTGAAGTTAGAAAATGTTTTTATTAGAAATCATCAAATAATATAAATGATTTAAATATTGAACATTAGGGTGACCTAAACTACAATGTAACAACATAATGAGACATCAAATGACTCGAGATATGCTATAACTCTTGAGAGGCATGTCCTCAATCTTCGTGCTCTCCACTTGGAAGTAGTAGAGTCAAACTACTCTATTAGCAGTTTCAATCATCATCCCCGAACGACGATCTTGAAAAACAAAACAATCAGAAGAGAAATTAGCAACACAATTAATATCATTTGTCAACTTGCTGATAAATAACAAGTTACATTGTAATAGAAGAATATGTAAAATAGACTCTAGAGTAAGGTTAGTCGTTAGTACACCTGATAACAATTTTGATAGTATCTTTCCCAGAGCACCAATAGTAAGTCGAGAAAGCTTGTGAACTTCCAGTCATGTGATCCGTGACACCTGAATCAATAATTCACAGACTAGATGAATAAACCATGAGAGTCATAGGAATAGTACATTGTCAGACGTGGTCGCAGATACTTGATTGGCTTCAAGAAACTTGATCAGTTGCTCCATCTGGCTTTTCAAATATTTAGCAGATTCTAGGATGTTCCAGTTGGAGTCGTGGTAGGCTTAGACGCCGCCATGAGACATTTGGTAGGAGAGGATTTGGCCAAAAGTTTGTATGCCAGTTTACTGTGAAGTTTCTAATATTTATCCGGAGTGTGGTTAGGTCTGTGACAATAATCGCAGGGTGCCCGATCTGAGATGAAAGCTTGGATAAGGATCGAGTATTTTTTGAGATCAAGACAGATGATTCTACTTGAGTAGAAGTGTCGAGCATGATAAGTCTCCGACTTCTTTCTAACGAATCTCAGTGAAAGATGATGGAAAGAAGAGGATCTCGATCAAGAATACGGCTCCTGACTTCATCGATGTCTTTGTTAAGGCGAGTCAGGAATTGGAATATTTGATCCTTTTCTACAATCTTTTGGTAGATGGATAGGCCTGTCGAAGAATCCCAAGTGTAGTCCTAGGATAGGTCGTATTCCATTCATAGTGCAACAATGTTATTATAGTACTAGGTCACTGTTTTTGCCCCTATTTTACCTCCAAATTTTCTTAGATACTTCATGGCGTTGGTCAAAATTTCCTGCAGCCGAGTAATCATCACTGACAACCATTTCAAAGGGCACTAGCTGTAGGGAGGAACATGTATTAAGGATCATGGAGTCGATCAACCATGATATGACCATGGAGTTCTCAACTTCCCATGCTCCATATGCAAGTCAGTTTTTGGAGGGTCACGAATAATACTCGTGAGGTGACCAAACTTTCTACGTTCTTTGATGAAAAAAAAACATCGCTTGGGACCATTGGAGTAAGTTATTGTCGTTCAATGTATGATTTGTGATTAAGAAATTCATGTTGGCTTCCGGTCCTGCAATCCGCAAGGGAGCGGAAATTGGAGTCGATTGTCTGGCGGAGCCAAGAACACCTTTTGAGGGTAATTTATTTTGGAGGAAACAACCATAATTCCGATTGAGCCAAAAGATGCTTTTGTGGCTCTAAGCCATTAATGAATTATGGTAGGATCACGACAAACGAATACAACTGCAACAAATAAAATCTCTGCAAGGAAGACCAGCGTTGGACGACTTCAGGACTCCTTTCTGCAAAACCCACGACAACAGGGGCAGAGATGACTGATTGCTAGCTGGAACAGAGGAGACCTACAACTAGTTGCTTGAATCTGCCGCAGGAAGGCCAGCGGTTGCGTTGGAACAGAGGCACCACGGGATCTGCAATTGCCGGAATCAAGGATCTCGTGGATAGGAAAAGACTACGGCTGTTGGAACGTACAAGAGAAGACTACGACTGCTGGAACTTGAGGAGTCTGGCGGCTAGGAGAAGACTGCAACTGCTGGATCCAACAAGAAAAGGTTAGACCTTCTAGATCTAGGGTTAGACTCTGATGCCATGTTGAGATTTGGAGTAGATTAATATTATTATTAATAGAAGAAGGGGTATTTAAACCCAATTACACTGGAATATAATAAAAGAAAAAAAAATAAAATAGAATAAAAAATAGAAAAGAAATGATGGGAGAATAAAGAGGGAATAAAAGCTAATAACAAGTAATAATTCTAATACAAAATTTTGATTATGATTGATTTTATATTTTTTTTCGAATGTGGGAGCCCCCTCTATTTAACTTGTAGTTGTTTCCTATGAATTTGAAGAAGGGGAATAATTCTTTATTTCCTTAAAAAAATGACATGGTATTGGAGCCAAGATTCACCCTTGAAATCATGTTCAAATCCCTTTTGGCTATTCGTTTGCAATTTCTGCTTCACTCTGCTTCTACCCACGAATGTTTGACACTACTAGTAGGGCTCAAAACTCCATTTGAAGTTTTGCCAACGAGTTCCACTTCGTGTCTCGTGACTTTTCTTTGGCGTCCGCCTAAGAGATTTGACATGAACGTTCGTTTGTGAGTTTTCTTTGCGATTTCTTCCCTTCCTCTTTGGATTTTTCGCTGTTGTGCAAGACTGTTATCGGAACTGAAATTTTTTGCGACTTTCTATGGTGCCCATAACAGGATTTTGAGGATGTTGTATAAGTCAAAAATGATATCTGGAGTCCAGAGAAATCTTAACACATCGAACGACTCCAGTAATTTCAAATGCACATCACCTTGCCTCACAGTTCCTCTCTTGGTTGTATTGGGTGAGTATTATCCTCGAAACTCACTCCTTATTTCATTGTTGTAAAACTCAACAACCATAAATATCTAGAGTGAACTCGATCCATAAAATTGGTGATTGACGAGAGAGAACAAAATTGGATATTTAACCGGAGAAAATTCAAGATCTATTGATGGTGAATCAAATTTTAAAAAATGGATGTCTGAAAATTCTTTGGTTATAGCTTGGCTCGTCAACTCTATGGAACCTACCATAGGAAATACTCATTTATTCCTTCCCACTACTCGAGATATCTGGGAGGTTGTTCAAGATCCCTATTCATATTTTAAAGAATTCTTTTCAATGTTTTGAGTAAAAAACTCAACTTTGAAGATAAAAAACAAAAGCAATGATGTCATTATGTATTATATTGAGTTTGTAGCATTGTGGAAGGAGTTCGATTAATGTTATGATGACATTTGAGAGAATTTGAATTATTATGCTCGCCATAGGAAGCAGAAAGAAAACAACCAGGTCTATATGTTCTTAGCCAGCCTTAATCGGAGTCACATCCCCTACCTCTATTCGAGAATTTTTATTTGAAGTTGGGCGGGAAGCGCCAAAAAAAAATGCTATGTAACATCGAGCCTTCTTTTGACATTGAATAAAAATACTCGACTATTATGTCAAAGGGGATTGACACTTATAAAAAGGGTGTAAAAACTCATGATGCAAGCATTGAAAAAAATCATGACACACGAAGAGGAAATCGAAAATTTCATGGTAAATATGCAAACTGGAAATCAAACTCTTAGCTTGAAGGTCGAGCTTATCAAGTCATCGCTGAAGAAACTTAGGTGCCTACTGCTAGCTTGAATGAAATTTCTTTCACCAAAGAATAGTTATAACACTCGTACTAATTGTTTCAATATCCAAAATTGTCCCAAACTACGTCTTGCTCCTTAGTACAAAAGGGTAACTCTTTAGTTATTAATTTGTTAAGTGTTATTCTTAATTTTTCTCATTCTTATATGATTGATTATGGCGATATTGATCACATCACTGTTTTACTAAAATATTTTCCACCTATAGACCTTGTGCATGAAATAAAAGGTCTAAAATGCTGATGATTCTCTCTTGGTAATTGCCATAATAGGTACTATCAAACTCTCAACATTATTAACTTATTTATTAGTAAAATTTCTATTGACATGAATGTCCAGCAAAGTTTTATTTTTCTTGTTGTGTGTTTTAAGAATTGACCATGGGGAGAATGATTGAAAATGTTAAGTAAAATGATATACTCTGTTATTTTGACGATTGTGTTGAATCGAATATACAATACGAAAGTGCTGGTTTAAATTATATTTTTGTTTCTAAATATAATGATATTATGTTATCAAATTATTGGTTAAGCCATCGTAATTTTTAGTATCTAAAATACTTGTTTCCCAAATTATTCTAGAATTAAAAATTGTCCCTATTTCAATGTGAAGTGTTAGAAGTTATTAGTTTTGATTTATTTCCTTTCCTGATATTTTCTTTTTTATGTATTTCCTATTTTATATCTTTCCTTTTATCTCCGGGTAGTTATTATAAATTGATTAATTGTAATTTTGGAGATATAGGTATATGTCTTTCTTATTTTTAGGATTGATATAAGTTGTATTTATACTCCCCCTTCGTATCAATAAAGTGTCCTAATCAATTCTCAAAATTTTCATGGTATCAGAGCTTCAAGATCTTACACCAACCGTTTGGATTCTACCCTTACCGTCAGAACCTCTCCCTGCAGGTCTCTAGCCACTAGCACTTCTCCTGTAGATCTTTCCCCACAGGTCTCTGGCTGCCGAAACTTTCCATGCTGGTCTATAACCTTCCAGAACTGCCAGACTCCCTTCTTGCAGCCGGACCTCTTCCTTGTAGACCTTTTTGAGCCAGGGTCCTACCTTTAGCTGCCTGACCTCCTTCTAGAATTGTCAGACTGCCTCCTTGCAAGTGATTCTCCATCACGCTCGGTCGGATCTCCCTTCTGTCGGCTTGAATCCTTCTCTGCATGCCTTGTTTGTTGGTTGCCGAGTAAGGAATCAACTCCATTTTTCGACATCCAAACTTGTCCTTCTGTTTTATTAGAGCTGCAGGTGATTTCTCCATCATTGAGCTTCCACCTTACGTTGTTCGTCAGTCCACCGGAGGATTGACATTTACTTCAACTCCTCCGATATCTGAGGACCTGAACAACACATGAATTTCTTGATTAGTACTCATAAACTCGACGACTCTAACTTACTCCAATGGTTTCAACCCCTTTTGTTGTTTGTCAGAAGTCAGTGTAAATTTAGCGACCTCATTGGTATGCTTCTTGAACCTTGAAAGATTGACCCAACATATGCTGCGTGGGAAGTGGAGAACTTTATGGTTATGTCATGGCTTTTAATTCCACGGAGACCTATGTTGGTCTTTCTTACTTTTATCTTCCATCTGCAGGTGCCTTTTGGACTGCAGTTTGCGATACCTACTCGGACTTAGACAATTCTAAGCAACTCTACGAAGCTTTTAATAAAATTCGTGAAGCTAAATAGGGATTGAAAACTTTGACTCAAAACTACTACGACTTGGTTGCTTTATGGATGACATGTGGTCTATACTATGACTACACTCGGGTCTCTCCCGCAGAACTTACCCTCTTCCATAAGATTTTGGAAAAGGATCGCGAGTTCTAATTTTTGTCGGGCTTGAACAAGAATCTTGATGAAGTTTGTGGTCGAATATTTAGTCGTGATCCTCTTTCTTCAACCCAGGCAACATTCACTGAGATCCGCAAAAAAAAAATTGCGGTCATGCTCGACAACTCAACTATTTCAGCGGAGCCTTCAGCGTTGGTTTCTAATGGTACTCCATCCTTTGTGAAGCCTTCATGAGTCAATTACTTCACATGTGATTTTTGCCACAAACCCTACCTTACCCACGATAAATGTTGGAAGCTCCATGAGAAACCGACAAATAAGCCTTTGGCCAAATCCTCAGCTGTTAAAGGTTTCGCTACTATCTCAGAATCCACAATGATTCAATCGACTATTCGAACCATTCCCGACTCACTGGACGGTATTAAAAATCAGACAAAACAATTGATTAAGCTGCTTGGATCTTGTCAGTTTTCCTTGTTCTCCTCTGGTCCGTCAAACTTCTCATGTCCCTTGAGGTAACATACCTATAACACTCGTTGGATTTGCTTCTTTGGGTCTGTGGATAATTGATTTGGTACCACCAATCACATGATCAAGTGTTCTCATTTTTTCTTTACATATTCTCCTTGCTCTGGGCAAGATACGATTTAAATTGCTGACGACTCCTTTAATTCCATTGCGGGTAAAGAGTCGGTTGTACTAATTTTTGAGATAATGTTGGGATCTGTGTTACAAGTTGCTTTGCTTAAGTGTAACCTCTTGTCGGTCTATAAGTTAGCATGTGCTTTTTATTGCGTTCGTCATTTTCTCTTGATGTTTGTTTTTCAGGATTGTCATTTGATGAGGATGATTGGAAACTTTTAAGCGGGTCTCCGGACTATTTTTTTTCAAGAAAATTACATTGATAGTGCAGCACACAATCTTATAATTGTAAAATTTTTCTTTCTACTATATGTCTAATTTTGATTTTACATTGCCGTTTGAGTCATCCCAATTTTCATTATTTCAAAACAACTGTACCCTTTGATGTTTATTCATAAAAATCCACCTTTTAAATGTGAAATTTGTGAATCAGCCAAACATCAATGTGTACTATATCCACCTCATCTTTACACTATCCTTTCTCATTTATTCATAATATCCACCAATAAATGGTGATTCGTTACTCTAATTAAAGACCTAATCCAAATGCCTTGAGTTTATATTAAAAGATAAATTTGAAACTGCAACAGTTTTTAAAAATTTCCACTCCATTCTAACTCAATTCAAAACCATTATTTAAGTCCTTCGGACCAAAAATGGGTGTCAGTACTTTAACACTATATTGGGAGAATTTCTGGTCAGTTAGAGCATCCTTCATTATAGTTCATATGTGGATACCCCTCAACAAAACGGGATAGCCTAGCAAAAAAATAAACACCTTCTCAAAGTTGCTTGTTTCATTATGTTTTAAACTAGACTTCCTAAATATTTTTGGAATGAGGCGGTCTTTATCGCCACCCATCTCAAATCCACAACTTTCGGACCCCATTATCCATCTTGATGCTCTTTTTCCTATCAATCGGTTCTTCTTCACGTTAGATCCTAAAATATTTGGATAAACTACCTTCGTTTGAAACACTACCCCGACTCGCAGTAAACTTGATTCTCGCTCAACTAAATTTGTCTTCTTCGACTATTCCACCACTCAAAAAGGCCATCAGTGTTTTGATTCTACCACTAATAAAATCTGTCTTTGCTGACGCATACTTTTTTTAAAAACGTCTTTCTCTAACACTACCTCAAGTGAGGAGTTTGATTTTCTAGACACTTCCTTTTTTTGACTCTTTTGGACATTCATACTACTCCTACGACCAATATGTTTGATGCATTTTCAGCCTGTTGGATTCGCCGCCAGTCATGCCAACTTCACCACCATCCTCTCTCAATGTTTATACTCGTACAAAACCCTTTGTTGAGACTCATACCAATGCCTCTACCTTCAAGTCAGCTGCCCCACTGTGGGTCTTGGAGTTTGCTCCAGCTAACGTCCTCAGAATGAGGCTCTCAACTTACGGGGGTTACTTTTGATCTTAGTGAAGATTTGTACCCCCTATTGAGGTTCACAAACAAGTATGATCATGCACTCTTTATCCCATGGTGAAATACGTCTCGTTCCTTGGCCTATCTTCGACCTACAAAGCATTTGCCACTTCTTTGACTGATCATTGTCTCCCATCCACTATTGAGGCAACTTTGGTTGACCCGTCCTGGAAGGCTGCTAGGATGGACTAGATGAATGCCCTTCGACACAACCATACTTGGGGCGTGGTTGATCTTCCCTAGGGAAAGAAAGCAGCGGATTGTAGGTGGATTTTCGACATCAAATTTAACTTCGATGGATCCTTAGAAAGCAAAAAAGTCGCAGTTATTCACCAAAGGATATTAACAAACTTATGAAGTTGACTATGAAAAGACGTTTGCTCGGGTTGCTAAACTAAATACCATTCAAGTTCTGTCATCTTAAGTCGTGAATTTGGATTGACTTTTCAACTGGACGTCAAAATTGTTTTTTTCTTAATGAAGTTATCGTTGAGGAGGGTTATATGTCTCTTCCATTGGGGTTTGACTCTATTTCTTTCTATGGACATGTGTGTCCATTGCAAAAGGCCCTATTTGGACTGAAACAACTCCCAACTAGTCTGTTTTGATAAGTTTTACGCAAGCTATAACAGGCTATGATTTCTCTCAGACCCAATTTGATCATATGCTATTTTTTCGTCATTCATCTGATAATTGTATTGCCATCCTCATCATCTTTATTGATAGCATCGTGCTCACAGATAACGATTTTTCGGCTTTGGAGCCTCAAAGACATCATCACGACATCTTTTGAGATGAAAACCTTGGGTTCTCTCATATATTTTTTAAGCATGGAAGTAGCTCGATTTTCTAAGGACATTTGCCTTTCCCAGCATAAATATGTGATAGATTTACCGACTAAGATTAATCTACTTCTTGCAAACTGATAGCGATCTCTATGGTCCCCAATACGAAATTGTTGGAAATTTCCAATATTGTTCCGGTGAACAAAATACACTTGTAATGCCTCATGGGCAAAGTTCATTTACTTTGGCCATATGCACTCAGACATTTGTCACATTGTTGGTGTTGAAAGTCAGTTTATGCATGACCACTATGAGTACCATCTCATTGATGCCAATCGGATCCCCTACTACTTAAAAAGGCACACCAGTCTCACATCTCTTGTTCCATTGCAGTTTATACGAATATTGATTTGTCCGAGTCCGTCCATGTTCGATGATCGCTCTTTCTTATGGAGGAACCTTGTCACTTAAAATATAAAAAAAATAGTCCTTGGTTGTCCGTAGCAATGCTAAAGCCGATTTTCACTATGTCCTTGGGCGTGTGAAGCCCTCTAGTTGTGCATCATGCTCCGCAAGTTACAAATGACGGTCATGTTTTCTCTGCAGTTTTTTGTGACAATAAAGCCACCATAAGCATTGCTCATAATCCAGTCAAACACCATCGCATAAAAAATGTTGAGATTGAACCTTACTTTGTCAAAGAGAAACTCGATTTTAGGGAGATTTGTCTTTCGTTTGTCCCATCCGTTGGCCAATTAGCTAATATTCTCACAAAGAATCCTCATTGACAGTTGTTTGACGATTTGAAATTAAAGTTGAACATGATTGACATCTATGCTTCAATTTGAGGGGGAGTGTTAGAAGTTATTAGTATTGATTTATTTCATTTTCTATTATTTTTTATTTTATGCATTTTCTATTTTCTCATTTCTTTTATTTCTGGGTAGTTATTAGAAATTGATTAATTGTAATATTGGACATATATGTGTTATGTCTTTCATATTTTAGGACTCATGTAAGTTGTATTTATACCAACTTTTGTATCTATAAAGCATCTTGCTCAATTCTCAAAACCTACATAATGTTTGTAATCTTCCTAAACATTATTGTCCATCTTTTTTTCCACAAATATACAAATCAATTATACCATTTTGCACTGATTCATAGCAATATCAGAGGTCTTTGTAAAACCTTACACATTCTTGTAAAAAAAATGATTTATGACTTTTATTGATGATTACACTAGGATAAGTTGGGCTTATTTAATGAAAAGATTTTAAAATTGAAATAATTTTTAAAAATTTTCACTCCATTCTAACCCAATTCAAAACCATTATTTAAGTCCTTCGGACCAAAAATGGGTGTCAGTACTTTAACACTATATTGGGAGAATTCCTGGTCAGTTAGAGCATCCTTCATTATAGTTCATATGTGGATACCCCTCAACAAAACGGGATAGCCTAGCAAAAAAATAAACACCTTCTCAAAGTTGCTTGTTTCATTATGTTTTAAACTAGACTTCCTAAATATTTTTGGAATGAGGCGGTCTTTATCGCCACCCATCTCAAATCCACAACTTTCGGACCCCATTATCCATCTTGATGCTCTTTTTCCTATCAATCGGTTCTTCTTCACGTTAGATCCTAAAATATTTGGATGCACTACCTTCGTTTGAAACACTACCCCGACTCGCAGTAAACTTGATTCTCGCTCAACTAAATTTGTCTTCTTCGACTATTCCACCACTCAAAAAGGCCATCAGTGTTTTGATTCTACCACTAATAAAATCTGTCTTTGCTGACGCATACTTTTTTTAAAAANCAAACACAGCCCCCACCTTAGAGCCAATCCAAGTCCAGCAAAGGCCAAACAAAGTGCAACAGGGCTAAAACACGAGAGCTCTTAAAGCCAGGGAGAGAGCTCTAACATCTCAATAAAAGCCAAGACTCAAGTTTCCACAGAAATCAACGTCCCATACTCCTGAAATGAAAACCGAGCACCAACAAAAGCCTAAAGCCGAGCCATTTAAAGCCCAAAACCGAGCTTAACTATATCAAAACCCAGACTCCCATAAAGCATTAAAAATCCAACAATTTCACCCCAAAACCGTGACTTCAAATCAAGCCAAAACCCAGCTCAACAAGAACCAGAAACCAAAATCGAGCTCAACAAGAATCAGAAACCAAAATTGAGCTCTACGAAAACCCAAGAGCCAAAGTCAGAGCTCAACAAGATTAAAACAAGCCCAAGCATTGATATAATCGAGCCATCCAAAGCTAATAAACCACCTGCATATTTAAATATCCCAAGCATGAAATTATTCCAACAAATATTTGAACAGGAGAGGAACCTCACGAGGAGCTAAACCAAGCCCTTGGGACAAGCTACAACACTTTCCACATTAAATAGAATTTTTCATAGCATACATTTCAATCCAGGGAAAGCCACAAGAAGCCCAAAACCGAGCCCCCCCCCCAAACATGCATAAAACAGTAGATAGAACTTCTTATCATTCGTGAAAGGCCAAATAACCTCTCCAATATTTCATGCTAAATGAAGATAAGTGAGAAGCCTCAAAATATATGAAAGTAAAGAGAACTAGCATGCTGTATCATCCAACAGAGGCAAGCTCAAAGGCTCGGCAGAGGGAAAATCGAAAGACAATGAGGCATTGAGAAGAAAGGGGGGGGGGAAGGAGAGTACCTCAAGAATGCCAAAGTAAAGCCCTGCAACACAAGAGTTCACCCCAAAGAAGTGCTCTCGCAGAAATTCCCTCTCCAATCTCCTCACACCCGAGAATTCCTACTCTCCTTTCTTGCCAACCTTTTCAACAACCCCCCCAAAATCAAAAGAAACTATCCTTATAGGCAGAGANTTTTTTTCCACAAATATACAAATCAATTATACCATTTTGCTCTGATTCATAGCAATATCTGAGGTCTTTGTAAAACCTTACACATTCTGGTAAAAAAATGATTTATGACTTTTATTGATGATTACACTAGGATAAGTTGGGCTTATTTAATGAAAAATTTTAAAATTGAAATAATTTTTAAAAATTTTAATATAATGTTACACAATTTAAAAAAAATTATTCAAATATTATGAACTGATAATGGTAAGAGAATTTTAAAAATACTTTGAGCCAATTTTTTCATGAAAAAGAATAATTCATTAGAGCTCTTGTTTCGACACTCCATAATAAAATGACGTAGCTGAAAGGAAAAACAATTACTTAGTAGAGGTTTCTCAACCATTATTATTTACTAATCAGGTGGGTGAGTATCTTTGGGGAGTTCTCACTGCTACAGTTTCATAAGTTGAATAGCTAATAAATTTTAATATTTTGAAACACCTTTGATGTTTCCTAAAAATCTTTTCAAAGAATTGACTCTCATCTTCTTTACCTCCAAAGATATTTATGTACTTGATTGATTTCTTTTTTCTGAAGAATTGACTCATCTTCTTTTTCCTTTTTACCTATAAATAGTGTGCTTGAAAAAAAAAAAAAACAATTACTCTTTGGTGTGAAGTTGTTCTTACTGTTTTGGTTCACATTCATAATTAAGAAAAACTTGAACACCGAGCCAAAAAAATGCATGTTTGTTGATCTTGCTTCTATATAAAAGAGGTATGAATACTTTGATCCCAATTCTAAAAAAAAATATTTGTTACCATGGATGTCACATTTTTTAAAATTACAACCATTTTTTTCACTCATCTTCTGAGGAAAACAAAATAAAGATTTAACTATTGTGTTTCAGAATTTTCTTCAAACCGAAGGCTCTCAAAATGATATCTTACCAACCTTGATTGTTCAACTTGAAAACCCAAGCGATATTATATTAGGAGAAAGTGTATCGAGTCTTTGAGTTATTGAAATTCTTACAGTGCCATCTCATAATGTTCATAATAAAAAATAAACATGAAAAATACTGCGACAGTGTTACCATTTGCTATTGTCTACTCAAGGCAGAGGACAACTCAAAAGATATGACCGACAAATCCTTTGCACTGCCCAAACTTTGTGAAACCACAAGGTAATGCTCTCACTGATTTTTTACCCCATGTTGAGTCCACTTCCTATTCGAGTTCTGAGGCTTCTAGTCCTGAATATGAGCCGAGTTTGAAACTTTAGTCTAATGACTCCAACCTTCCCATTGGGGAAATGTCTTGCACCTAATGTCCCCTATCCCTTTATATGTCATATGAAATCTCTCCTCACTTTTAGTGCTTTTACACCGAAATTGTCTTGTATGGAGATTTTTGTAGCACTTTGTAGGATGCTTTGAAAAGAACCTAAGTGGAAGGCAGCTTTCTTTGAGGAGATGAAAACTCTTGAAAAAAATGGCACATGGGAATTGCTGGATTTTGGTAGTGGAATGTCGGCACTAAAAGAAAGAAAAAAGAAAGTTTTGGGGGGGGGGTCGCCCATAAGAAGCTGTCGCTGCCGAAAACGGAATCCCGTCGCCCGCTTCGGAAGAACGTTTTAATTTACGTATATATATATATAATTTTAGAAAAAAATATGAAATCAAACTGACTCCATATTTTTAACAGTTTAAATGAAAGAGCACTCTACCTCAAATTATGTATCTATCCCGAGGGATAAACACAAAACTTGAGGATGAGACTCGATCAAATAAACTAAGAAAGACATGACATCTGTTTGGTCTGCGAAATCGTTTTATTTGCCGACAAGTTCCCCTATTTAATACAAAGAATTAAATAGGGTTTATTTTAGGCTGGGTTCGGAAAAGCTTCCTATAAGGGCAAGCCCCTATAGTTAATTACATCTTAAATGACCGAGATCACCTAAGAAAATTCTCGATGAAAATCAGGGAATAATGTCTTCAAAGAAGTCAAAAGGATAAGACTTTTCAATGAAATCGGACGAAGATGTGTGAAAGAGGAAAGACTCAAATCTGGAACATTGCTGAGGAATCCAAATAAAGAGAAACTAGGGGAGGCCACAGATCCTGAGGAGAACCTCAGTGACTTCCTAGTCTATCCTATGATTTGGCTCCAATTTTGAGAAGAAATTATTAAAGTGTTTCATCCTGTCAATTTTATTTAATTAGGACTTATATTTGCGTGACAGGGTCACACAAATTGCCTAGAAGATATGAGGGTTTACGTCGTATTGGACGACAATCTCGGAACCTAGAACGAGTTAGGACTTAAATTGTACAACAGAGCAATACAAATGCCTAAAGAAAAGGGTAGATGATTTATGTTGCGCTAGGCGAACAACCTCGAAATCCTATTGATTGTTGTTTAATTTATAGGAAAAAGGAATGATTTTGCTGGGGAAGACATGTTCTGCTGTTGAAGATGACCGTGCTGCCCACTGCGCTAGCTCCAAGTTCTTCGACGTGACGAGTTTGAGTTTTCTATGGTGTTCAGTTATAGTGTTAAATCAAACGGCCATACAGTTGTAGTCCTCTAAACATCCTATGTAAAAAAAAGGTAAGCGTGTTTAAAGTTATAAAATGTAAAGTGTGCGATGCAGGAACAAACAATAGGATGCATGTGGAACAGTAGCTGACAAAAACAGGAGCTGTACAACATGCTATACATGAAGAATAGTAACAGGACAAGTGTAACATACTATACAGTATAGTAGCAGGTAGGAACATGACAAGTGTAGCATGCTTTACAGGAAGAGCAACAACAAGTAGAAGCAGGAAAATTATAACATGCTATACAGGAAGAACTACAGCAGGTGGGAACATGACAAGTGTAACATGCTTTACAGTACGGTAGCAGGTAGAAACATGAAAATTATAACATGCTATACAGGAAGAACAACAACAGGTAGAAACAAGAAAATTAAGTACTGTAAAATGTAAACCAAACCTGTACGCCCGTGAGATCCGATGTTTCTTAAGCCTAGCAAACCTAAATGCGTCTCAAAAAGCGAATTCCGGAAGAAAACGTCATCCAGGAAATCCGAGAAAAACGGAAAAACTCGGGAAACTCGACAAAAAAAAACTCGAGTAAAAGAAAATCCTCAAAACATCTAGAGAAATCCCAAAAGAAAGGAAAAGTAACACGAGTGCCCTGTCCCAAAAACTTCGATAAAACAAGAAGAAAAATCGGATGAGGGGGACTGCAAGCACTCGTATGGGACTAGGCTCAGCTATATTTATTCTCGAGGGTCCACGAAGGCTACTCGATCACCCAAATATATAAAACCTGTCACTCCTCTAGAAGTGTGTCTTGAACCTCACTTAGGGGGCTATTTCCCAGCCTAAACAGGTATTCGTCAAGTGGACAACCAACTTTTAAAATACGTTTTATGTTTTTGACATACACACAAATTTTTAGACATGCAAAAAAGAGTTATCAATTTTGTTTCGTAGAAAAGTATATTTTTGTTTGAAAATAATTTATTAAAATTTATCCCTTTTTTTTTAGAAAATTCTTTTGTCCACGAGTCGATTACGCTACCAGGCATAGAACTGCCCACATCCTGAGGAGGTTCGAGCCGACTACCGCTAGACTTATATCGGTGAAGGATACCATATCCTATTATTCATCAAATGCCTAGATCTTGATGTTATAGGATAGAGTATCTTTTTGCTCTATCTTCGACGTGCCTTTATCATCAACACCGTACGCCCCAAAACGACTACTTGCGACCTTACTTGATGGTTTTACGTATAGCAAAAGACTATACGTTGACACTTATGCATCGGACATAAGCATCGAAAACCGAACCAAGAAGCAAGGAAATAAAAGAACAAAAATGGGGTGAGAGAGAGGAGACACTGATCCATCTAAAACAACGAAAAGGAGACTGGATCAGTTCTCAAAAACTCCCATCGAAAAGACCTGGAAAAGTAGGGCCCGAGGTCTTCCCAAACAAACATAAAATATCCCTTTACGCTGATTCTCCAAACCCCAAAAACACAGGATTAATCAAATCAACCAAATGCTTTTCCAAAATGAGATTCAAAATTTCCCAAACCTCGAAAGAAAATGATCGCGGGGGAACTACCGTTAATATCTCCAAACTCATACTAAAAATCGAGGTTCCTCCAACTTTCAGGTTAATAGATAGCCTCATACATTAAATAAGCACGAAGTCTTCCCCTAAAACCAGATAGATGCTCACGGTCAGG
>NEWO01000057.1:1916142-1929976 GCA_003013225.1 Phalaenopsis aphrodite | reverse complement strand
TCCTTGGGCAAAATCGACGTTCCAGACGCGCCGGTGCAGTCCGTTTTGTCATCCGGGGTCGTTCGGACGACTTCGTCGACAATCGGGTCAAAAAAGCGCGTCAAATCAAATTTCACAAAATTTCGATCGACGATCGACCGTCTCAAAAGGTTTACTCGAGCCTTCGACAAATAACAGTGCAAGCGATGCAAATTGTGGCGATCGGACGCGTCGACTCTCCGAATTGCGAAGTTTGTGCGCGCGGGAGTGCGAATTGTGCAGAAGACCACCCTAAGGCTCAGAAAGGTCCTATAGAAATCATTTTTGGGTTTCCTCATGTCGGTTTCACCCTTCTAAGTGCTAAAAGTCGATACCCCACACGCGAAACTCCAAAAGGGGACGGAAGTAGGTCGAACTAAAATGAGGTGGGTCCCATTTCTAAGGTTCTAAGATAGTCGCCGGGAGATCCCTAAGGCTAGATCCGAACTCCTACGAGAAATACTAGACCTCACTAAAAATGAGGTCAACATGGAAAGACCATCGTCAGGTGCAAATGACTGTTTAAAATCAAGTATAATTCTGATGGCTTTTTAGAACAGTAAGAAACACGACTAGTTGTCAAGGGATGAACTGAGACATATGCCATTGATTACTTTGAGACATTCGCCCCAGTCGTTAAACCAAACTCTGTAAGGATTTTTATGTCACTTGCAGTACAACAGTTCAATATAAAAAATGCATTCCTTAATGAAGACTTGGAGCTAGAAGTGTTTACGGTTGCACCTTAATGATTCAGTGAGAAGTTTGACACTAAGATGTGTAAACTAAAACAAAACAAAATGTACGTGTTGAAGCATTAGTCTAGAGCTTGGTTTGAGAAATTTACATTATTGTTAAATGTCTAGAGTATCATCAATGGAAGGGAGCTCATACAATATTTTTTAGACATTAGAACGATGGAAAGATAGACATACTGATTGTCTATGTGGATGATATTATTCTCATCGGAAATGATACAAATGAGATGAATCGTTTGAAGACTTCTCTACCATCTACCTTTGAAATTAAGGACTTGGTTCTTTGAGGTATTTCCTTAGCATGGAGGTTGCTCGATCAAAGAAAGGACTTGTTGTCTCACAACAAAAGTATGTTCTTGATCTTCTCAAAGAAAATGAGACGAGCGAGTCTGTCTTGCTGACACTCAAATTGATCCCAATCAGAACCTGAGAAATGGGAAGGAAGGTGATCTAGTGAATATTGTTAGATATCTAAAATTGGTGAGGAAGTTGATATACTTAACACATACATTGTTATATATTGCTTTTACTGTGAGTTTGGTTAAGTCAATTTTGACATTCTCCCTATGGAAACACCCTGAAACAGTTAAATAATTCTCATATACCTAAAGGGTACACTAGGTAAGGGCTTACTAGTTCAAAAGATCACAATAAAGAGCATAGAGATGTCCATTGATGTAGATTGGACAGTTTCATTTATTAACAGGAGATCAACTTCTAGATATTGCACCTGTGTGGGGGAACTTGGTTACATGATGAAGTAAAAAATAGAATATGATTGTAAGGAGTAGTGTCGAGGCAAAATATAGGGCCATAGTTAACAAAGTATGTGAGATATTATTGGTGAAAAAAGTTTTTAAAGAGGTGTGGATCTTGATAAGCATGCCAATGAAGTTGTACTATGACAATAAAAATTCATAAGCATAGTAGATAATTTAGTGCAAAACATCTGGAGATTGAAAGATGCTCCATAAATGAAAAGATTGTTTTTGGATCTATCTGCGTTCTATTTATCCTAACTGCTCAATAAATAACTGCTATCTTCATCAAAGGACTGTTCAAACCTAGTTCGCGGGGTGGGGTGGGGGGTTGGAGGGTGTGGGGGGGCAGCGGGGGGTTGTTGGAATTTTATGAAAATTTTATTTTTAGTATCTTCTATCTTAGTGTTTTCTAGTTTTAGAATTTAGAATTAATGCCGATTTTATGTTTTTTTTTAATGCGGGATCCATCATTTTCTATCTATCTTGTAATCATTTTCTACAAAATTGAATTAGAGGAATAATTATTTTCTCCCTTAAAAAGACTACATTTATTATATGTCCTTTAATCTTTTTCAATTTGGCTGTTGATTTTTTGTCTTGGTCTTATCATATTACAAGGGTATAACAAGAGGCGCCACATGATATCTAGTAGAACATGCTATGGATACTAAAATGGTTGCCTTGTTCAATCGGCATACTTAAGATTTTGTTACCTCACTTGGCATTAAAGTAGCTCCAAATTGTTGCGTTTACACCATCAGGTTTCATTCTGATGGCGGCATTGATTGAGACACAACCAACTAGTTGCCAAAAGTTATACTTTGTCAATTAATTAAGTCGATTATTTTACTCAGTCCATCAATTTGATTACTCTAGCATAGTGGTCTTCAGTGTTCAGCCTCATTTCTGTTCACAATCTTTTTTGCATTATCATCAACCGAAGCTAGCCTTTGTTGCAATGGATGTGAGTAATGGTTTTCTCAATGACGTTCTCATTGAAGCTGTTTATATGGAGCAACTATCAGATTATCTTGTTTACGGGACACTAAAATTAGCAAACTCGACAAGGCCATTTGCGAGCTTAAGAGAAGCACTGAAATTTTGTTTGATAAGTTTTGTATACTACAATTGATCACTCCATTTTTTGTTAGACACAATTCTTGTGGTTATACTTTCTCGATGATCTTTGTAGATGATATATAACTTGTCATGGGTGATCTGAATAGATTTATTAAAGTAGAATAGTATCTGCAAAATTATATTTTGATGAAAGATTTTGGATACCCTACATACTTTTTTTAATTATATTTTACTTGTAACAAAGAAGTTTTGTCTATAGAAATGTGCCACAAACCTTATGAATACTATTTTGTTTTGTTGCAAACCTACGAACACTTTGACTGAAACTCATAAGGTTGTGAATAAATATAACTTTTTTTTCAAGATGTCTCTTCTTAACAGAGTTTAGATGATAAATTGATTTCGTTTACTGAATACCATTTATCTTCTTTGTTATATTGGTTGTGAGTCAATACTTGCAAACTCCCCAATAAAAAAAATTTGAGAAATTGTTATGCATATCATTAGATATATCAAGAAGTCTCCAGGAGGATATTATATATTAAAATGAACATCATAACGTGGAAGTTTTTTGAATGATGAGAATCTGGTCAACTGGTGATAGAAAATCTATATATGGGTGTTGTATATTACTGAAAGGTATTTGATTTCGTAGAAGAGTAAGAAACAAACATTGGTAAACATTTCAAGCCCTGATGCAAAATAAGAGGTCTTGATGCACTCTACTTGTGAGATGACGTTTTAAGACCCTCTTGGTGGAATTTCATTTTCTAATTGCACGGCTTATGTTCTTAGATTGTAATAATTGTTTCCATTTACATTTTTAATAATTTTTTGTTTTATGAAGAGCGGTACACATTGAGGTTGACTTCCACTTTTGTGATATGATGCTATTAAAGATCCTTATTCATTCTGTTTTTTAGCTGAGAATAATTAGCAAACATTTACCAAGGCTTAGTCTACTTCAATTTTTCAGGTGAAAAAGTTGGAGTTGATTTATGTATATGTTCTAGCTTGCGTAGGAGTATTGGCATTAACATATTTTTGAAAGATGGTTAATGAATTAAGTTTATTTTGTTATTCCTTAGTTTATAATGCATGGAGGCGTCCTCTATTGAATGATGCACGAGAAGTAAATATTCTTCTAATGGAGTAAATGTTATACAACTCTTGTATAAGAATCAGTGCTAATAGGTATGATTGTTAAAGCTTATAAGTAGAATTAACCCTTGTATACCCTATCCCTTAATAAGGATTTATTTCAAACAACATAAATTTGGTATTTCCTTACATGTCTTATGATATGAAAAGGAGTTCATCAATAATTAGGAATTTCTACAATTATGGTTCTAACTTAATGATAAAACATGAAATGAGAAGGGGATAATAGAAATACAATAAAATAAATTGTATAAATATTACTTTGATGATGGGTCCCTCTTGAGCATGCCTTGTTCTTTTATTTTACTCTTGATTTCTTGCTTTTTGCTTCTTAATTCTTCCTTTTTTTCATGCATTTTTTCTCTTTGTTTGTTTCTTGCTTCCTGTCCTGTTTATCTCTTTTTGATGATCTGGCTTTTTCCCTAACAATACAGCCCTTTTCCTGACATGACTCCCTTGGCTTTTAGGCTTATGCATGTGCCCTATGTTACTCACTCTTTAGAAGATAATCCTGGGGTTAAGATATACACATGTTAGTTGTACAGGAGATGTAACTGATAGGAAATTAACAATTGGTTACTGCTCATACGTCTGAGGCAATTTCATCATTTAGAGAAGAAAAAAAAGCTGTTTTCTTTAAGAGCAATGCGAACTCTGAATATTGTGCTTTTGCACTAGAAATGTGTGAGGCAACATGGCTTAATGGTTATTAAGGGAACTTAAAGTTGAGTGAAAATACACAATTGAGATGTTCAATGACGGTCAAGCAGTTATTAATATAGCTAAAAATCCCATGCACCATGAAAGAACAAACACATTGAGATTGACCAATACTTCATCTCAATAAAGGCTAATGGAGTTTTTTAGCTAAGTTATGTTCCAACAAGACTTTAGATTGTTGATATTTTCATTAAATCACAGTCAAATGTCAACCATGGTGATTTGAATTTCAAGTTTGGCTTGTATAATATATATAATCCAGCTTGAGGGGGGAGTGCAAAAAGTTTCAAATCCATGTGCTAGATTAGGAAGGAATTTATTTTCTTTGCTCAAAATATATTTCAATATTTGTTTGTTTATTTTATTAGATATTTCCTATTTTTCTGTTCTTCTAATTTAATGGGATTCTTAATTTAAATGGATTCTAGTTTCCTATTGCGCGGATTGATATGTCTGCTGCTCTAATTTAATCCGTGTGCTAGATTAGGAAGAAATTTATTTTCTTTGCTCAAAATATATTTCAATATTTGTTTGTTTATTTTATTAGATATTTCCTATTTTTCTGTTCTTCTAATTTAATGGGATTCTTAATTTAAATGGATTCTAGTTTCCTATTGCGCGGATTGATATGTCTGCTGCTCTAATTTAATCCGTGTGCTAGATTAGGAAGAAATTTATTTTCTTTGCTCAAAATATATTTCAATATTTGTTTGTTTATTTTCTTAGATATTTCATATTTTTCTATTTTTCTAATTTAATGGGATTCTTAATTTAAAAGGATTCTAGTTTCCTATTGTGTGGATTGATATGCCTGCCGCTCTATTACATATAGAAGGATATAATTCATTTTTTTGGGTAATCATAATCTTCAACGTGCTTCGTTCCTTGATAATTTAACTTCAACGTGTTTCAGTCCCTTTTTTATGGTTTTAAATTTTGGTGGTTTAGTTTCCAATATTGAGTTTCAATTTATGGTTTTGAATCTTGCTCTATTTTAGATTTCAGTTGATTATAATGCACTTTTCAGCCTAGATTCGGATTCAACAAAGTTATATGTAGAATCATATTATTGTAATATTTTTTTTTTACATCAAATTCTCCATTTACCATAGTTGTGAGCATTGATTTCTTAGTTAGATCAAATGTGTGGATTTGATAGGCTTCATGTGAGACGTATAAGATTTTTTTCATCTAAATTATTAGTCAATGATGGATTACTCTTCATAGGGGGTAACTATAATATTTCTCAAACTATTAAATTATGCTTAAATTCTTGATAAGCTTTTTCGCAAAAAATATATTGTTACAACCATAGGTTTTTTTATAGCTTAAATTAGGCTTGCCTTTTTGCCAAAATCTTTTGATAGCAATATAGTCAGATGGATAGATGGATAGATAAATACATTGATAAAAATGTCAAGCGTAGCTGTTGAATCCCAAATTGCATTCTTTTGCCAAAATGGCCAATTATAACTTACTCAAATGGAGCTGCAAGTCTTGTAACTTCACTCGCCACTGTTACATAAAGAAATTAGTTTCAAGTTTTCTTTTTATGAAGTCAAGATTCAAGCCACCCAACTCTATATTCATTGCAGGAGGAGAAGGAAGGTTGTAATGCTCAAATAACAAATACTTTGTTGGGAGGCCTACATCATTATATAATAAGCTGGCTTTATGAATTTTCATTTTTGTTCTTTCTTGTGGAATATTGCATGGGTGATAAATTGTCATCACAAATAGCTAATTTAGAGTGCATTTGAGGCGGCGGTGTGGTGTCGCACCACAATTTTTCATATTTGAAAAAAATTGTGTTTTGCATGCGCTCTCAAAAAGTTGCGTTTCTCGTTAGACCTGACTACCTGCGGCGGCTGCGAGAAAGTTGCAGGCTGACTTTTTTCTTTAATTTTTTTTGTAATAGCCACCGCAGTTTGTTGAATAGTAGCTTCTTCTTCAGTAGCTTTACAGCTGTTCAAACAGCTGCAACTGCTCTAAACAGACTTTTAATAACAATGATCCACCTCCTCAATAATTTCATCCATTATTATGCTAGCTCTTTTCTATTATTAACCCTCACATTATTCAATTGGTTATTTCCTTTACCATTATTGTTAGTTTTAGTCCTTTTTTAAAATTTAATATTAATTATTCTTCTTACATTCTTTTCGTCAATTCTTCTATCTTTCCCTTAAAAGTTCCTAACTTTTATATTGTGAATCTAATTTTAAATTTAGACAGCCTGTTCTAGATTATTTTTCACCACATTTATTTTAAAGTGCATGCGACACTATTGGTGATGATGTGTTATCATTGGTAACCCTAGCTAGGAATTTTATGTTTGAATGCAAAATCAATTTGGTGGAGGTTGTGATAGAGATTTTAGAGGGCTTGCTTATTGATATTTCACACCGAGTGTTCGGTTGTAAATTAACTAAGTTGTGTTATGCTTTGTTCAAAATTGCTTATTTCACATGAAAATGACCGAAATTATGAGTTTGTTTAAGCTTGCTTATTAGTTTTACTATCAAGTTTTGAGTTGTAATCCAGCTTTAATTGAGCATAATTAATCATATGTTAACATATATTTGAGAAAACTTAAAATAACTTTCAGTTATTATGAGTGTTTTTAAAAACATTCATGTCTAAATCATTAATGCAAGCATGTTTTGTTTCAAAACTAAACATAAACAAAATAAAAAAAATAATAATAACAAATAAAAAACAATAATGATCCCAAGGAGCCCCTTAGTGCTACTCTACAGTCAACTTAACCCCTTTTCTTGGCACTTGGGACTCGTTCTTTCAAAAAATGCTTGTATTTCACTGTTTCTATATTTGATTGAAGGGGCATTTACACACAGCACAAAATCCTTATGTATTCCCATATCTCACACCTAAATTTTCATATTTTCACACACAACATTCAAATGTTTATTATCACATAAAAAAATTGCACTTTTACCATTTTTCAATAGTGAAATTCACTTTTTCATGCACATGCTTTAAAAACTAAACCGCTACGTATATAAATATGAAATTTCAAGAATTGTGTGCTGGATATGTAAATTTTCCTTCTTTCTTTCTTTTTTCATCTTCACAACTAAACAAAATGGCAATACACAGAACTGACTGCAACTTTTTTGCATCCAAATTTCAATCAGACTCTTCCAGGTCCATTCCCTTTCAAACATCTCCCTGGCTGTAATGGAGAATTATTCCTTCATGATCCAAACAAGCAGAAGTGGAGCGTTAGATACATATTCTCAAGACGGCCTGCTCTAAGCGGTGGTTGGGGCAAATTCGCCGTAGGCAATAATCTGGAAATCGATGATGTGTGTGTTTTTGAGCTCATAGAGAGGAGAAATTTGAAGGTGCATATCTTCAGGGTCTTGGAGGATGTGAAGCCCCTGTTGCGCGTTGGGCAGGTCAAGAAGTTGGGTGTTAAAGACACTAATTAAAATTTGAAGGATTTGATTGACTATGAGTGAGTGATCTTGCCGGAAAAAAAAAATAAAAATTGAGTTTAATGATTTTTTATTTTTTTATTTTTATGGGTTTTTTCTTCTTTTCTTTTCTTATGATTTGAGTGTATTTTTAGTCCAAGCAGAATTGCTTCTGCAGCAATGTTATACTTTAGATGTGTATTTAAAACTGTCATTAATTTCATTGTTAATTGTTATTCTCTTTTTCATCTCACATGCGTTTTTTCTTTCATGTAATTTTGCAAAATTCTGATGAATGTGATACTGAACTAAAAGTTTTAGCGTTGTTGCAAACCAGTAACTTGTGCAATTTTATTTTGTTGAGTGATCTGGTATATATGTGTGTGTGTGTGTTTGTGTGATTTCATAAACCTCTAGTTGGACTGAATTTTTTATCCAAGTTTTTGCTAGCCTTTAATGCATATGTTAGTATCCAGATTTTTGGATATAGAATTTTGCCCCAACTCAAGTTCCAGCCCTTGCATATCCCTTTTGCTCTCATTGGAACATTGCCCCTGGCAGGCAGCACATTTCGCCAGGTTTTAGGGGTTCTTATTGCTACCTTCACGGGGGTAACGGCTGAGACTCGCTAGTGAGGTCATTTATGCCGTGCTCTTTCCAATCTTATCGCTTTTGAGTAGGGAACCACCTCCATAGCTTTTTGTAAGTTGAGCTTCAAGATGAGTTTTGGAGGTTTCCTAAGGAGTGCGAGAAGAGGTTTTGTTGAAGAGAGGGGGAGAGAGTTTTGTTTGCTCATCTTGGAAGAGGCTTAAATGAATAGTTATTTTATTTGCTCATCCAAGAGGAAACACTTAAATGAGAGAAATATCTTGGAGTGCTAGTTCCGGAGGAGAGACTTAAATGAGAAGAGATTTTTGGAGTGTTCATCCCGTAGGAGAGACTTAAATGAGGGGATAATATATCTTTTTGTCTTGTCATGTCTTGTTATCTTTTATGTCATGTAACTTACCTTTTGTCTTCTTCCTCTTATCTTATTATTCTTTTTTTTCCCTCTATTTTGAGCTTTCTCCAACTCTGAATGCCCGTTGTCTTGTTCACAACACGATCCCTACCCCGTACCTTTTAGAATGTTGAATCCAACTTTATCCAGGAGACACACCTAAGGAATAGAGCAAGTCAAAAAGGAAGAGAGGGTAAATAGTTGAGTAATAAACAATAAAATTGTGTAACATTTATCCTTGAAATGAACCCCTTATTTATATGAATTGGGGGGGTGTACAATTACATTATATACCCTCAGAGTAAATAGGTATGTCGAGGGTATTTTGGTCAACACTTATATATAGAGTCATTAGCCTGAAATGACACTCGATCTGATGGGGCCTAGAGTCGAGACGACGCCCGACCTGATGGGGTTGGACTGAAATGAATTCTAGTCTGATGGGGTTGGGAGCCTGAAATGACGTTGGACAGGATGAGGCTGGGAGTCAGAAATGACTTCCGGCTGGATAGATCTCGGAACCCTTGACAGTTCTTTTCGGCTCTTAAGGACTAGCCGACCATGCACTGGAGTCTTGAGAGATTAGCCTGTAGCCCGACCCGGTTGAAGAAACATTTTTAATTTCGTTCGCGTGAGTCTTGTACCGGTGGACTTTAGGAGGGTAGTTGAGTTATATTTGTCTTGGGATTATCTTTCTCCTATATCGTAGATGTTGACTGACTAGACATGAATTTTTGTGTTGTCCATGGTGGGCGGTCATGATCATCTCATTTGTTGGTTGTCATATCTCTTTAATATTTATGCTGACATATTTTTTATGTACAGAAGTCTATGCTCATTATAAGGTTGTGTTTGGAGCAGCTATGTGGTGGCAGTGTAGTGCGGCACCGTACTTTGAAGCATTTGACAAAACTATGTTTTACTTGCTTTTTAAAAAAGTTATGGTGGGAAGCTGCATTTTACAACCCAATCTTTATCTAAGTGTGGTGGCTACTATTAAACTGTGGTATAAATTTTTTAATATAAAATAAATTTTTAATAGCCACCACAACTTTTTGAGTGGTAGTCTCTTCTGCAACAGCTTCGCAAGTGCTTCTTCAAACAGTTGTCACTGCTCCAAATAGAACTTAAATCACCCTTGAAGCTCGTTGTTCTAATCATTTTAATTGCTAAGTTTAGGTCATTTAGTAATAGCCTTGACTTTGCCAAGATCTCTTCAATTCCTTGACACCAAATATGAACCAAGGACAAAACAAAAAAGCTTCATTATTAACAAATTTGAAAGTTAGTATAATTTACGAGTATTTATTAAATCGAATTAGTAATTCAAACATAGCGATTTCTTAATATTAGAAGTGATCATATTAAACTCTAAAATGGTTGAGCTATGCAATTATAATTGTTAACGTGTTAGAGGCTAGAGAATAAAATCTCAGGTACATGGAGAGAATTTTGGTTGAAAACAAATTAAAAAGGTGGAAAGTTTTGTGCAGAAGTGGAAACCTAAGGAGAATGGAGATGGATAATAGTGTTTATTCCGATTGGGTGATTTTCTGTAGATGATGACAAGATGATGACAACTTTTAGAGTATGATTGGCTAAACTTGATCTAGGGTATGATCCAACAAGCGATTCCATCATTTCTAAAGATGAGTTTGAATTCCATCGTCATGGAGATGAGACGAAAAAGATTGGGATTAGTAATATCTCATGTCACATGAATGACCTTGATACAAACTTGAAACATTATAGTGTCACAAATCTCTCTTTTTCATCCTTTACACATGTCGCACTCTTGTCCTTTGCAAGAGCTTTCCCTCTCATTTTCTATCTCTCTCTCTCTCTTCTCTGAGCTCTCTTCTTTTCATCTCTTAGTTGTCTCTTTTCCCTTAACTTAATTTGAGATTTTTCGTCGGGGTTAGAATCATTCATTCTAACGAACCTCTTCACTCATAGCTTTAACTCTACAACTCCGTCTCTCCTTCAACGGCCAACATCTCTCTTTGATGTATCATTTATTGCCTTTCAAAAGATAATCAAATCTTAACATTAGGTATTGATATTATAGACATATAGGTTATTGATGCATTATAAAAAAAATATTTGATATTTTTATGAGGACATGCATATGACATAATTTTTATACATGTTTATGCCTGATATCTAAATTTTGTTATTTTCTTACATTTTTGTGTTATAATCACATAAAAATACATGCAAAAGAATGTGCTTTTACTTGATAAAAGTTAATGTTAGTGGTTTTTATATTATGCTAAAAATGTATATATTGTTATTTAAATAAATATTAAAATGTAGGTGTTTGATACATAAATTCACAAGAATTTTGTCATTTGTATGTAAATGGACCCTTTCTTATAATTACAATACATGAGTCAAATTAGAACCTTTAAATGAGCTATTGTCATTTGATATTTTTCCTCTATAAATAAGTAAATTTAAGATAAAAATTGATGAAGCTTAGTTTATAAATAAATATTCTATCATGGATCACAATAGATGAGACAACCTCTCATATTGCGTGCTTTTTCTGTCTGGACACCTGACGTATCTCTACGTACGTCGCAGGGTATTCCTGAGTTATTTTCAGATTATTTTCAATAATTCCAAAATAACCCAAAAATAAACACCGCGGGTTATTTCAGGATTACTGAAAATAACTCAGAAATAACCTAAAAATAACTCAGGAATACCCTGCACCGCACATAGAGCTACGTCAGGAGTCCGCATAGAAAAATTTTTGCTCATATTTTACCACTTCATGCTGGGTTTGGGGCTCTTAGCGGTGACCTTCACTAAGACTTTAAAAAATAACATAACATAAAATAAAATTTAAGTTGACACAACCAAATATAAAGAAATAGGAGCTTTTACATACATAATTCTCAAAATTTTCATATTTAACTATCTCACACCTAAAACTTTCATAATTAAAAAAATAATAAGAAAAGTAGCACTCAGTAATCAACTTTTAATAGTCAAATTTATCTTTTCATCTATGCGTGTAAAAATGAAAGTTTAGGTGTGAGTTAGGTAAATTCATAAGAATTGGGTGCTATGTATGTAATTTTCCCAAAAAAATAATGAGTATTTACATACATACCACTCAATTCTTATGAGTTTACACGTCCGAAACCTAAATTTTATTTTTTGCACTTGTATCAATCAGTTTCTTTCGTATCACCAAAAAATATGACCATTTTAACTTTTTAAAAAACACACACACACACACACACACACACACATATATATATATATATATATATATATATATATACTACGCATCTAGAATGTGCTAGCATTCATCCTCAAGGTATCTAATGGTATAAAGGAGGAGCGTATGAGAAAGAAGGTCCCATCGATATACGATCAGGAGGCTCAATTATCCTACCAGATCCAACCATTCGAGCCAAAGCCAAAAGTCAAATTGATGTTGTCGTGCAACCCAACGCTAAAACGGAGTAAGCTATGAGGAGGATAAAAAGATGTCCAAGTGATTTGAGCCTGAACCACTTGGATTAAAGCAAGAGAAATAGGCATACAAGAAATTTTTACCAATATAGTAGCCTATCTTCTGGTAGACCCGATCCAAGAAAGGTGTAGTTCCACAATATGACCAATTATCTCACGGACGTCGCCGAGGCTCCTCATCAGGGATCATGAATTAAAAATGTAGCAAATAAACTTCTAGTCAAGTTTCATACTTTCCTTGTCGAGGAGCGAGTTACCCCTTGCTAAATAGTCTAACATCATTCTGCCAACAAGCACTACTCTCTAGAGATGGAGAGTTGATACTTAGATTAGATTAGTTGATCGACAATGCTAACCAAGCCTACCAACCGATCTGTTTCTGCCGATCCGAAGCTGATCAAGCTCAACTCGTCGAGCCAGAGAGCAATCAAGCAATAGACTTGTATATGGACATTACATAGAATATCTTGCACAACTCTCATAAAATCAAAGGGCAAAGATATAGCATCGCCATATTATACAATCTTCTCTATAAATTAAGAGAACATTTTAAAAATAAGGGATAACAAAATTAACTCAAAATGACAACAAGAATTGATTTATACAAGAAAAATGTCAACACGCATCTTTAATAGATCAATCAGTCCAAAGGGACCCCAGAGCTATCAGTAGAAAATGCATACGGAGGATTATCAAGCGAATGACTAACTTAGCACGCTCGCGTAGACAACCGACAATATCATCACACCTAAACGACAAGTTGAATCAACCGATCTATACAAAATTGATAAAAAAATGAGGCAACCAACAACTAGAAGTAAAAAAACAGTTTTGTCATTTATTACATTCGATGGTCAAAAACATTCATTAAAGTTGTGTCCATTCAATTATTCGTATTAGAACGATGGTTATATTAACTATCAAATGTTAGAAAAAGACAAAAACCCTCTAATCGTTGAGATAAAGACAGATAGACGGTTGAGATAAAAGAGATAATGTAATTGTAAACTTAAGTCATCTATGATTATAAATATAGATTATTTTATGAACAAGGGGTTACATACTCATTTTTTTTTAGATTCACATTATCTGGTGTCTACTATCTATATTTATAAATATTGGCAATTTAAGATCTAACAACAAGTATGTCAAAAGTCCAAAAACTAAAATAAAATAAAACAGTTGTCCCGTTTCTGATACTTAGAACTGCTGTTATTTGCGGCCAACCGCCACAGAAATTCAAGCAAATTCCAGAACGCCAAACCTCTGATGTATGTCCGTTAAAGCCAATTTCTTTAGATTTTGAGCTCATTTGGTTGCTTAGGATATATATATATATATATATATATATATATATATATATATATATATATATATATATATATATATATATATATATATATATAT
>NEWO01000057.1:1864405-1915817 GCA_003013225.1 Phalaenopsis aphrodite | reverse complement strand
ATATATATATGTGCATTGAAAATATTATATTGTTGATTATGAAGAAATTTAAAGGTCTAGAAGAAAGAAAACACGTCTAAGAAGAGTCCACTGATAAAAAACTCGGAGGCCTACTTATTCGATCAAATAAATCCGTCCAAACCAGAGCAAGCATGACCAAACCGAACTGAGTCATGAAGGCGACCGAATCAGAGTCATTCAATCAAAAATGAAACGAAGGTATTCAAGCCAACCAGTATAAGAAAACTGATTGAAGGCAACAACATACCTTCCGACTGGTAGATTTGACCAAAGAAATGATCCAGTTCCTCAATATAACCATCCCACAGATGCCCATGATGCTCCTCAATAAGAATCATGAATTAACAATACAACAAAATGTCTTGTAGACATCTCTTAATTTCTCCACATTGAGGAGTGAGCTACCTTTCAGATCACTGTAATTCACCCTCTGTTTGATGTCTAGCATCGCTTTGCTAACTACAGTTTCTCAACAATGATTGAGGGTCAACAACCAAGCCAGATCAACTGATCTGTAAAGCATAACCAACTGAATCGGTCCTCCCACCCGAATCCAAGCAACCTCATTCGATCGAGCCAGAGAGCAATCGACTAATAAGCTTCTAGCTATAAAATATCTAGAATATCTTGTATAACTCTCATTAAAGCAGAAGTAAAAAATGTAACATCGCTATATTTTACTCTCTCTCTCTAAAAAAAAAACATAAAATTTTAGCCAAAATGTAGAGAAAGATCAACACAATTAATACAATTTACTCTTCATTATTCTGACTCTCTTTTTCATTTTCTTATGTCATACACACGCACAAACATGAGCTCACATGCTCACAAAAGTCCCCCCCAGCTCAGCATCTAATTGTGCACGTCCTTCTCCTCCCTCGCAAGGGAAGAAGAAGAACATGAGGAGCACCTCAATGCACCCGAACCGCCTGAACCGGCCGTCGATGACGCCAGAACTTCTTTTCAAGCAACCGCTAGTGCCGGCCGGTTCTACGAGTGCACATTCTGCAAAAGAGGCTTCTTTACAGCGCAAGCCCTGGGTGGTCACATGACCATCCACCGGAGAGATCGAGCAAAGTCCCGGCCAACCCTCTCCTCTCCTCCGGCCCCAAAAAGATCAAAGGAGACTCACCACCCTTATTCGAGTGAACAACGCCGCCTTCATTCTCAAGCTGTTGAGTCCACCTCGCCAAACTATGCGGTTTACTTTCCGGGCGAGGAGACAAGAAAGGAGAAGGTGAAGAATCAAGTGGACTTGGAGCTCCGGCTTTGTCATGGTAGAGGTAAAGAACATGAATCTTCATGACAGGGAGAGTAGTAATAGAAAATTTTAAAAGCAACCTGCTCAAAATTTCCCTTCAGGTCTACTGCCTTAAGGGAAAAAAATATGTGATAACGGAATCATAATTAAGAGGATTAAACTTCTGCTTCAGATCTATCTTCGCGTAGCTACTTCGGGCTGCTTATACACAATGGTTATCAGGGATCAAATCATATAAATTTTAAGAAAAGAAATATATATATATAATTTAAAAGTGCTTGCTAAACTAAGGATGAAGCCAACTATGGTTGAACCATAAGTTAGTGTATGCGTCGGAAAGCCGTCAGAAAATTCATACCAAAATCCCGACGCATAAAATCTCTCGATCTTTCTACCAGTTTTCAACCCTTTTGCGCCGTGTTAGGTGATTATTAGTTATAAAAAAATAAAAAATATAAAAGAATTGATTTGAAAATTTACAGATTTATAAGGTGAGAAGCACTAAACAATAAATTTATGTACCATAAATCCATTCCANATATATATATATATATATATATATATATATATATATATATATATATATATATATATATATATATATATATATATATATATATATATAAGTTAAAAGTGCTTGCTAAACTAAGGATGAAGCCAACACACACACATGCATATATTCCCATGAAGGAGACATTAGGGCTGAATGAGAGTAGGCAAGTAAACATGAAGCTGAAACCAAAAATAAAAATATGATGCCGAACATTGTATGCATGATAACACCTAAAATCAATCTATTGAAAGGCACATTAAATTTAACAGAAGATAAAAAAAGAATTAAAAAAAAAAAAAGATTTGCTAGAATAAATATCATATATGGCCTAAAAAACACCAAAAAAACTGCCAACCACTAAAGAAACCTGCAAGAACATAGATAACTTGAATGCATCTTAAAAGTCAAAAAAAAAAAAAAAAAAAGATGATGACAAAAACAAATATGATTCAAATGAACTGAAATATTAGTAGGCTACGATTCTTAGAGACAAAAGTTGAATGATGAATCATATGTTAACGCAAAATATAGAGATAATAATAAAACAATATGAATTGAGATCCGCTCGGCTCTCTTCACATCAATAAGATTTGCAGCCGTGTAACAAACTCTATATTGCCAATAAAGAAAGAATCTATTACACAATTCAAGATTCAAATCTTTTATTTCTCCTCATTTTCTTTTATGAAATCAATTCATTTGGGATATTTTACTATTTATAAAGTCCTTCATTCTATTTATGTCTATAGAGGGTCATTATATTGCTCAAGTTACACAAAAGTAGAGGGTGAGATGGATTAAATTGTTAGATAATTTTAAAATTTTAATATATTACTAAAAGATTCCCCTTTAGGGAGATCTTCAAAGCTTCCGAGCTATAATTTCTAGGAGCCTTAATGCATCTAATACTCATAAAATGATGAATGATGAGAAGAAGCTCTCATTGGACATAATAACATAATATTTGGAGTTATTAAATATATTCAAAGCTTTCAATTAGAAATATTAAGTTCTTTTATAATTATTTAGAAAGATAATAATTTTAAAAATATAAATTTTGAGTGAGCGCTCATTCCATTCATTGAAAGGGATGATATATGCATATTAAACATAAGAAAAAACTGTAAAATGCAATAAACATACTACTGAAATTGAAAACTTAACACTACGTAATAGGCAGAACGAGAAATTGTAAGTGAAGTTTACAACTACTGAAGCTAATATATAAAAGTACGCAATAGACAGAAAAAAAATAAGAAATCATTGTTACATATGTAAATATAAATCAATATAATCATAAAAACAAAAAACTTATTTTTCCCTGAAAAAAAAAAAAAAACTAAAATGCAAAAAAAAAAGTAGTAGTTGCAATTAATGAAAATTTAGAGGACGATGCAATTCAAATTCACTTTCGATTTAAATCAAATAATGCATGAAATGGATTACCATACTGAAAGTGCGGGGGAAATCACGTGCGGGGTCGCCAAGGTCAAAGGTCGAGCGCTGCGTATAAAAAAATGAAATGAAAAAAAAAAAAAAAAACGCTGGTTCCGTTTATTAGAGCCTATATGCTGGCTTTCCAACAACATCACATTGTCAGTTTCTAATAACCGTTTGGGGCAGCTTATAAGTGTGGCGACATTTTTGAAAACGTCGTCTAACCGTTTGGTTTGCACGTTTTTGAAAATACTGCTTGTCGCGTTCGGGTTTTTTACACTAAACGCAAGCCGCAGGTTGACCCCCGCGGGCCGCGTTTCAGAATAAGTTGCTTTTCGTGAAACGCATAAGCTGCCCCAAACATAATAACTGACCGGCGCTCTGTCAGATAATATCAAATGACTTCTGGATTTTGAAGACGGAGAAAACGATGTGTAAATTTTCCAATGCAAACACACTATCATTTTATCACATGCCAAGAACCGAGACCGTCTGAATTAAGTTTTCCTAAAAACCGATAGCTTACTCTATCGGTGAACCATAAGTTAGTGTAAGCGCCAGAAAGCCGTCAGAAAATTCATACCTAAATCCCAACGCATAAAATCTCTCGATCTTTCTACCAGTTTTCAACCCTTTTGCGCCGTGTTAGGTGATTATTAATTATAAAAAAAAAATATAAAAGAATTGATTTGAAAATTTACAGATTTATAAGGTGAGAAGCACTAAACAATAAATTTATGTACCATAAATCCATTCCACCCTTTAGATGAAAAATACTTTTCTTACTTCAAAGTATAGGTTTTAGGATTGGAAGAAACTTTAGCGATTGAACACAACAATTCTATGGCTAATAACAATATAATTATTTTGTTAGTCCATTTATGGCATATGTTTTTTGACCATATAATTGTATTATATTTCTCACTATAGTTTTAGTATTGTCTTTCAACGTCTAGATACTTTATATGAAGTTTTTTAATTATATTGAATTCTTTTTCAATAATTTCAATATATAGTTGCAAGATATGAGCTAATATCTTTTGTACCTTTATCTATCTCTTTGTATGTACATACTATTGCAAGGGATTGGTAATGTTTTTATCTTCTATAGCATCTACTATAACTGCTCCTCTATCTTTGTCTCCTTTTCTTTGTCACCCGTCTCAAATATAATGAATAGTTGAGTAGCTATAAGTAACTATTTAGCTAATACATTGAGACACTCAATTTGACTGTAAACTTTTCAGATTTCGAATCCATTTGATCTTTCGATTAGTTATCAAAAGCTTCCAAAAAAGATTTAATGGTTTGATCTGGGCTTTATTTGACTCAAATTAGAATAATTTTGGTTTCACTGTGTTCTTCTGATCGAGTGGGTCGATTTGATTATGACTTTGGCAAAATTGGAGTTCTACAAATTTGAAATTGAATGTTTCTTGCTTAAAAAATACTATGAGATTCGCGCTGGTGAGCTTTAGATCCATGCCAAATGATAAAATTTATTGATGGCATATGAATAAAATATTTTGAATCATATTTAAATATAATTAAATAATATTTGAAGCATTGTACAACTTCATTCCAATTTTATTTTGATAAGGTTTAAATCTTTCCAATCTCATTATGATCTTGTTTGAACTTTTTTCAATTAATGTGTAAATCATCTTTAAATTAATCAGCAGAAGGTCGGGGAAAATGAATATTAGAGCAATTTCTTTTTGAGCGACATTTTGCATCATATTAGGGTCGTTAAAAACACTCGTCGTTTAAGAATAAGTTATGTACGGCTCATCATGCAGTTCATATTTGTTTCTTTTGTTAAGCAAGCAAGCAAACGCAATATGAACAAATTTTCTGAGCTTGATTTATAAATGAGCAGAACAATAACAAAAATTTGCTCTTTCGTCGTGTTAGTATTTAATATATATTTATTTATATAAATTTTTATATTGTATTTAGGAAATACTAGGTTTTATTGTTTTACAAACAAATTGTATAGGTGAGATAATTATAAAAGTAATATTGAAGTCAATTCTGTAACTACATAAGATTTGACTGGTATGCACGTAAATGCTCCTAAAAAGGCTAAAAAATTCCGCCCAAAATCTTCCCTCTAATTTAAGTGTTAGGAATATAAATACATCATATTGGGCTTTGGATTTCAAAGATCTTGTCTGCTCGAAAATTAATTCGAATTTTGGCTCGGATCAAGCAAATAAAACAAGCTAGGATGCAAAATTTTGGATCGAGTTTTTTTTAGCGTATTTCGACTCGACCCCAACTCGGCTTGAAATCAGATCGTTAACAATTATAGTGATGTGAAAGATGTGAATTTAGCAAATTTAGCTCTAAAATTGTTGATCTCTCAAAAGTTGATTCGAATTTTAGCTCGATTGAGATTAGATTGAAATGAACGAGTCGAGCTATGAGCCAAAAACTTTAGATCAAAATTTTATTGAGCCAACCCCAGCTCGACTTAAAATCAGATTGTTAAAAACCTTATGAGATTAGGCTGCTCTGCATGTAAATTCTCCAAAAAATTCAGAGTTGTTCGAGCGAGCAACAATTCAAGTTTTTTTTTGTCCCACATGGGAAGGAAGAATATTATTATGAGAAAAACCTTATAAAAAGCAGATGAGCTCTTCAATGTAGTAAGAAATAAAAAACTCTATCCAAAATTTAAATTAGGTTTAGTAAAAATTTTTTTTTAAATATTAATAATAATAAACAATTAATATATTTTTTAGTCTAATAAAATTAAACAAATTTAATTCAAGTTGAGCTGAGTATGAGCTTAATTCAAACAAATTCATTTGAATTAAGCTCAACATAAGTAAACTTTGTAGGAGCTATTTCAAGAACACAAGCTGAAACGAACGAAAAAATAAAAAATAAACGAGCTAAACACAAATAGGACTTGTGCTCGCTCAAGCTCGGCTCATTTACACTTCTAAATTATACTTCTATGAAAACAATGTTAATTTAATCTTAAATGAACTTTCATGTATAGACATATTTTTGTACATATTCTTTATTTAATATTATTCTAAATGTTTAAATGGTAATATCTCCAAATATATATTTTAAAACTAAAAAAATGCTATTTTGCGTTATTTCTTGGAAAAAAAAAATTTCAGTTGTATTTAAAATGTTGAAAATACAAAATTTTAGATTTTTAATATGTAAATACCTAAAATTTGTGGGGTATATTTGTAAATGCTCCGTAAAATAAATATAAATGAGTTATAGAAGTAAACAGGGCGTGAAAAAGTAAAATGTATCTACTTCCATTTGTAGAAATTCGAAGATGAGCGAGAGGCATCGCCATTATCCGAACTCACAGAGTGCGGGCTCATCAAGCAGAAGGCTGGAGGAGGTCTCTCCACTGGGAGGCGATCAATGGCCGATGACATCTTCCATGGACTTCCTCCTCCTTCGGCAACACATGAGGCGGTGGTGGAGCAAGTGCTACCTTTGATCTCTGAGAGACGAGACTCGTCTCCGATTCCCATTCCCTCCATACGGCCTCCTGCCCTCAAGAGCGCCCTTAAGAGGGACAAGCACCCGGGATCTCCTAGTGAAGGTATTTTAGAGTTTATCACTCTTTGTACATATCGTTGCTTCATTGCTTATTACTTGTAGACCGGGCATTCATCTAGGGTTTTGTTTTCGTCATTGTCGGTTTGAGCCTAGGTGTATTTTAGTGAACCAACTTTTTCATTATTTTACTTGGCTTGTTCTACTGTTTTTACTGAATTATTGCATGCTTGTGTTGTTACCCTGTTTCTTTCTGGTTATATTTGGGATGCTACAAAAATTACAACTTAGGCTCTTAGGACATTGAAGTTTTAATTTTTTTTACAAAAATCCTAATAAAATTTTTAACATGAATTAAAATATAAGATTAAAAGATTTAGGACTTTCAAAAACCTACTTTTACTTTTCTGTATGCCTTTAGGCAGGATTGTAAACATGTTTCATGGCATAGCTCTCACCCAAATCATAATTAATAGGACCTTCACAATATTTATGAACCACTCTAAATAACTGCATTATTTGCATGTTTCGAGGAGAAACTCCTTGTGCTTCTCCAACCCAACTGACCCAACATATCTTTTTATATACGAAGTTTTCTAGTGTGTCTATGTCGTTAAAAGGCTCCCCAACCTAGACGAGGTGAAAGTATTTTCATTGGGATTGTATGGCCTAAAAAATAGGCTGATTTTTTTGTCCCATTACTTATTTGTTGATTTTATCATTTGATAATCTCTTTCTATGGTTCTTTGATCTATCCAGTACGTGCTTCTAAATTTAAATCTAGTACTTGCTTCCATGTGGCAGCTTCACGGTGGTCATTTTCACACATTTCCATCTTGGCAAACTATTTGTCAAATGATGAACTGAAATCTAGGAAAGGGAAAAGACCTTTTGGCTTGCTATGCAAGAGAAGGAACTAGAAGCAATGTGCTTCAGTATACATTTTAGCAAATTCGCACCTGCTCACGTACTAACTCTGTGTACCATTAACTAGCAAAGAATTGCTTATGCACGAGTCTTACATGTATCCACTATCCAACCAATAAGATATCTTCGATGTTTGTATGCATATGTTAAAATGCTACCTAATACATGCATGTTGACATAATAGTATATTTTGTTATTGATTAACAACAAGTGCAGAAATGTTTATCCACAACCATCACATAATTCTATTCTGATTAACGAATGCTAATAGTTGAGGGCTATTAAAACTTTACATCTTTGTTTGTTTACGTTAACATGAAGTACTTGATTGATGGTGAGTTTAGGAAGGCTTTGGAAACCAATCTGGATATTCAACCTAGGAAGAGGAGATTCAAGATTTGAATGTTGAATCTGAGTTGAAATAGGATTTGAATCGAATGATTTGATAAATATTAAAATGATTTAAATATATCTAAAAAATGATTAATAATGATGCAATATGTGCAGCCTAAGAGAAATAAATTAATAAATATAAATCACTTGTAAAAATATCTTCTATAATTTTAAAATTAAGCACCTAAAAATTTAAATAATCAACCTTTTCTGCCACGTTCATTGAAGTAATTCCACATGGGATCCAAACTTTTATAGGAATTAGGATGGACTAGTTTGATGTAAATCACATTATTCTATAGTGCTTATGGAAAGATGGATCCAATGTGGAATTACTTTAGTGAATGTAGAAGCTCTCATGATTTAAGTAATTTAATTGTTTGCATTGTAGTGTAACATAAGCGGGTGTATAAATAGAAATAAAGAACACCTTAATGAGTTAAGGAAAATATGACACAATGCAAGAAAGTTTCACATGATTTTTGTAATCAAATGTAGGAAAATTTGAGAGCAATATTTTAGAGGAAACAAGAGGCATAGGTGGGAACCTACGAAGCACCAACACGACCAAGCATTTGTTGTACCTGTGTTTGACATGGATAGAGACACAACTTCGTCACGTGTCCAACACGGTATAGATCACGTCGAAGTTTTCCTTTATGTTTGACATGGCTCGGGAAACACAACTTGACACAAAATCGAGTGTGACACAGGTCCTAAATTGCAAACACTCCTTTGCTTTCATCTTAACCATAGGTCGAAAGCAAAGTCGAAGCTGAAGCTACATATCAAAATCGAAGCTGCAACCCACGCTCATCTAAGCATTCTCGTTTCACTTTCGAGCAATCATTGACATCACGAAGCCCGTGAATTGTTCTTACTATTGGTGCGAGCAGCCTTGGTCAAATTTGAGCCCCAACGGCCATCATCGAAGCAAGCCGCTCATTGTGAGTGGCATTCGTTCCTTCCCAACCTTCCCATTGTCCAAAATGAGCCCTTTCCATTATCCAATCGAGTCCATTTTGGCAAATGTATAGATACTATTTTTCTTTTGTATTTCAATTTGAAGCAATTTCTTAAAATAATTTGAAGTTCTTTATACACTCGTGATTTATTTGTTTTATTAAGTAAAATATTCTTTCCAACCCATTTTAAGTCATTTGTATACTCATCACAATTGCTTGAAATCTTGATATATGCATGATTGAAATTTTTTGAAATCTTATATTGTTATCTTTAAATTGTCAAGTTGAATTAGACATAGGGTAGTTTATGTTTTTCTTGTTTGTCTTTTATTGTTGGATGAATATTTATGATCATATGAAAATATTTAAATTTTCTATGTTAATAATTTCTTTAATTGATTAGTACGATAATGACTTTTAAGTTTCTGTAGTTTGATTGGTAACAATCTTATAAGGACGAGATAAAATTTTTATGGAAATATATCACCAAATTAGAGAAAATGGGATTAATTTAAGGATGAGGTAATATATAATTCTAATATTAGTTTTGTTATTAAAAATTTATAGGAACATATTTTAGGGTAAGAGTCCACTTGCTTCAATAACTTGGAATAGGCATTTAGGCATGTTCTAAATTAGCTTGCACACAAATTCATGAAGTGCATAATTCAGATGTTGACCCAAATTAAAAAAAAGAAGAATATTGTATTTAAAAATGTTCCACTTTCTTCTTCTAGTCAATGTGTTTTCAATTGAGTGAACATTTATTTAGAGTAGATGGTTATGATCTAAAGAAAAGAAAAATGCCAACTAATAGTACTATTGAAAAAACATTCAACTTACATGCTAGAGATCTTTTACATAAAAAATTGGTTGAATGTTTTATCAATAATTTTTTTCATTTCATTTGACAAAAAAATCATATTATCATAGTGATCTTTTATATCCAACCAACAACAAAATCACCATATATGTTCCTTCTAGTTATAATCTGTTAAAAATTATTTTACTTTTAAAGAGAGCACATGCTGAAAGAATTTTTGAGCTCATAAAAGGGACTTGGAATAAAAAAAAATAATTATCTAGTTTGTGATAGCTCGAGAGATGTGCAAAGATGTTTTTATTAACTTCATCCTCATCGCAGACTCTTGGTATTGTTTATAAAATTCATTAACTACGAAGGGGTGTGTAAGAACTAGTTATACATTGCTAGTGAAATTAAAATAATTGTGGAGATAGGTTCAAATGAAGTGGTTTAAACAATCATTGATAATGCATTTATGTGCAGAGTTGCATAAACATTGATTGAGATTCAATATATTACCTGTTCTTTTATTAATTCACTTAAGAGAAATAAGTTCACTCCTCAGAAAGGTAAATATTTGATATTTGTCTCAGCCTTCTATCTAGAAGAAGCCCATAAAATTCTTAAGGGGAGAGGAAATAATTAAATGTTGGTAGAGATACATTAGCTATAATGGATGATATTTAAATACTTGAAGCTACTAGTCTTTCTCTTGATGAGTCATATTTCAAAATGACATTTTTTCTTGATGAGGGTGAATGCATTATTGAAGAGGGCAATGAAGTTAGCACTAACGATGACCAACTCTTGAATGCATTAACTTTAATTAGTGATAATTTTTTTTATTATATTTTGCTTTTTTATATTATAGATGACATTGGCGGTAAGTATTTTGGTGATTTTTTTTTAAATTTTAAATGTAATATTATATTATCAAAAGTAACTTTAATTACTATAAATTTTTTTATGATTACATGTTTATTTTGTGGTCTATTAAAATAGTGATTCTACTGCTGAATGCATTAACTCTAACTAATGATAATTGTGTTAGCGTATTTTGCTTCATTATATTATGGATGACATTGACATTATGTATTTTGGTGATTTTTTAAACATTTTGAACTAACACTAATGCGACTCTTCTGATGAATGCATTAACTCTAATGGGTGATAATTGTGTTACTTTAATTAACTTAATTATGTTATGGATGTCATTTACATTAAGTATTTTGGTGATTTTTTTAATATTTTGAATGTAGTATTATATTGTCAAAAATAAATTTTATTAATATATATATATATATATATATATATATATTAATGATTTTTTTGTGATGTTTTTAGTAAAATTGTGAAAATATATATTTATATTAATAATTTATTAAGTATAAAAAAAAGTGTACATGACTTGTGTTGTACTTTTCGTAGTTTTGTTGTGCCATGTTCGTGCTATTTTCTCTGCAATGCGGTCTATCAAATAATATACGAATTATAAATTTGTGTATCGATTTCACAGAGAGCGAGCTAATTTTTGCTAAAGGAAAATTTTTAGTGTACTATTTTAGGTTTTGTTTGAAGATAAAAAATTTTGAAGTTTTAAAATGTCTAAAATCCCAGTTTTTTTTTTTAAAAACCTAAGGTGGATATGAGACTTTTCTAATGTTGTAAGTATCTTTGATGTGGGAATCAGTCCCTAGTGGCACCATCGCGACACCTGCTATAATGTCGCGAGTGTTCGCGACTCGCTCTAGTCTAGAAGGGCTGGTCGACACTTCCTACTCGTGAATTTTTCTCCTATTTGGAGCAAGTTCCACTCCTCTAACCCTATGATAATATATTTGTTATTTCCTTGTGTTTAGGTCGGTTTTGTTTATATTTTTGTTCAAGGCTATCATCAGCTGTCGGTATTTGCCTTCTAGGTCTGTATCCGAAGTCGAGATAATGCTCTGGGTGTAACTTATTTGAGGTGGTGACCATCTCCCAATGATTGAGTGGTGTTTTAGCTGTAGTTCGATTCTGCGAGTGTATTTATCTTCGATTTCCCTTCTCCAGAAATATTTATTTTTTCTCCAGCTCGCTGTAGCCATCGTCGTGGTTGCTGTGGTCACTCAGGAACGACCTCCCTTTTGTTTCCCTATAGCCGGTCGACAAGCACTCCAACAACTGTTTTTTTGCCTCCAGCTCTTCTCAGCTGTTGTCTCCTAGTTGCTAGCGCACCCAACTGTTGTCTTCTTGTCGCCAACCCTCCCCAATTGTTGTCTTCTTGCAATAAGCCCTCCCGTTTGCTGTCTCTTTGCTGCCAACCCTCCCTGTTTGCTGTCTCTTTGCTGCCAACCCTCCCATTTGTTGTCCTTTGTCGCTAAACCACCGCAACTACAACCCACTTGCCACAACCTTTCTCCCACCTTTGAACCAAACCCTAGTTAGATGTCCGTGTTGTGTGTTTGTTGTTTTATTTCCTTTTCGTTGTGACCTTGTAACCACTTATTTGTTTTGAGTAATAAAATTTATTTTTCTGTTAGCATAACCTTAGTCCAATCCCAGGGTTTCTAGTACCTCCCAAAAAATTTCTTTTCTATCCACGCTATGTACTTCATTCCACCTACCTAGATCTAAAACCGTAATCAAGCCCTTGGGGAGATAATTGCTGAAATCTGATAAAGAATCTACTACGGACGAAATATAACGACAATTCTGTCAAGTGCTACATTAGCTTGATGTCATTGAGGACGGAACCAAGGGCGGGATCACCGTCGATTTTAATAATGAAATCCTTGGAATGTTAGAAGAACACCTGAATCCCTTTCGTAAGGATGATTCCATTGGAGAAGAAGACAAATCACAACGTTTGGGGTACAATATTAGTGGAGGCCTAAAGCTGAAGTGTTTATTGGAAGATACATAGATGCTTGTTTTAGGGTACAGATATCGGATGTCTGTTAGAGAATACAGAGATGAAATACTTGTTAGAGGATACAAAGATGAGATGCGTGTCAGAGGATAAAAGATGAAGCACCTGTTAGAGGTTACAAAGATTTGGGAATAAAGACGTACTTTCTAGACTTTGAGGGAAGAATGGATCCAAATGTTTTTCTCGAGTGGATGTAGACGGTCGATGGATCTTTGAATACGAAGAGGTGCGTGATGATGGAAGAGTGAAGCTCGCAGCCTTTAAGCTGAAGAAGATTGTTTCTATGGCTGGAGAATTTGAAGAGGAAGAGACAGAGAAGGACGAGACATAATCATTTCTTGGGAGAAGATGAAATCAGAGGTACAACGACAATACCTAACCCACACTATCACCAAGATATTTTCTTGAAGCTCCACTACCTGCGGTAGGAGCTATCAGTGGAGGAGTACAAGAAAAATTTATGCAGTTTAAGTTGAAATGTGAACCAAATGAGACAAAGAAATACATCATAGCCAGATACTTGGGAGTCCTGAAGCGCACCATTTGTAATGTGGTCTAGCTGCAACCATTTTGGACACTGAGAGATATGCAGACTTTAGCACTGAAAGTGGAGTCAAAATAAGCAAAGCAAGCAACCAGTGCCAGTCAGACAACCACCCACAGTTGGAGACCTTGGGAGGACCATGACTCAGCGAGTGGAGCAGTTTGGTCAGGAGCAGGACAAAGCCACTCCGAGTGAGAAGAGGCATGATAAGAACAACACACACACTACAGTTGCAACAAAGAAGTGTTTCAGATGTCATGGGTTTGGACATATCGCATCTAGTTTTCCTACGAACTGATTTGTGCCGAGCAAGGTGCAATGGAGGAAGGTAAAGATGAAGAGACAACTAAAGAAGAAGGTTAGAATTACTATCTTCTCTTTGATGAGGGTGAGATGCTTGTGATTCGACGGGTCGCACAAGCCGAGGATACAAGAAAGCAACAATGTCTTCGCTACAATGTATTCTACACTTTTTTCACTTTAAAAGGAATGATATGTAGTTTCATCATTGATGGAGGGAGTAGTAAGAACGCGGGGTCCACATAGCTGGACAAATTGAGTCTCATGACTCAGAGACATTTCCAACCATATTTCTTGACGTGATTGAAGGGAGAACATATTCAACACTGACAGAAGATGTCTCGTAGATTTTTCGATTTGGAGCCAACTTTTGGATCAGGCTTGGTGCGATGTGATGCCCATGGATACCTACCACCTTTTGCTCGGGAGACCATGACAGTACAATCTTCAGACTCAACATGATGGGTAAAGAAAACCCTACTCACTTTGTCCGCTTACCTTATGCAAATTTTGAGGTTATTGGTGCTCGTGCCAACAGAAAAATGTTGGGAGGATCAATCTTGGTGCTGACAGAGGACTGTGAGATAGAAGAGCTGGTTGTAGCTGCAGGGCATCTCGTATAGAGGGAGTTTTAGGACATTCTGATTGATAACTTACTGCCAGAGTTGCCATCATTTGGGGATATTTCGACTGCCATCTCCTCAAATTAGGTTGAGTCAACTTGGGGTTACTTTAGGAAGATTCAACAATGTATACGAGATTGCATGCCCATTTTTGTTCTGTAGTGTACTCAAAGATTGGACTGATATTCGTCACTGCTCGCAAGTGGGGGAAAACTCCTTACGTGTTTTAGGAATCGGTATAACCAATAGTGGGGTCCAAGTGCTCACATCGACGCAATTGATGGCTCTTTAACCTCGGGAGTTACAACAATGCCATCTTCAACGTGCCGATAGAAGTTTCGACGGATGAGATCGAAAGACTGATGCGGGAACTGTTTCACAGGGGCGCCATCCGTGACCCCTGCTACAGTGTTGCTGGCGTTCGCTGTTTTGACCGGTCCACGAGGGATGGTCGACACTTACCCTTCATGGATTTCTCTTCTATTTGGAGTGTGGTCCACGCATCTTTACCCTAGGATTATCTATTATTTCTGCAGGTTTCGATTAGTTTTGCTTATATTTTTGTTCAGGACAGCCGTTAGCTCTTGCTAGTGTTCCCCTTCTAGGGCTATATTTGAAAACGAGAAGGTGCTCCGATTGTAAGTCCGAGGTGGTGTTCGTCTCCTAAGGATCGAGCTGTGCTCCGGCTTTAGTTCAATCATGCAGGGATATTTATCTTTGACTTTTCCTCTCCTACAATCTTTCTTTCGCCTCTAGCTTGTTGTTGCTCTCCGTTATGGTTGTTGCCATCACTCGAAAATCACCTCCCTTCTATTTGCCTGCAACCGGCTATCACTCCCAGACGATGTCTTCTTGCCGCCACTCCTTCCCAATTGTTATCTCTTTGACTCCAGTCCTCCCAACAGCCGTCTTCTTGGCGCTAGCCCTTCCCAACTGATGCCTCCTTGTTGCTGAACCTTCCTCGCTACTGTCTCTTTGCCGCCAGCCCTCCCAATTGCTGTCTTCTTGTCGCCATCTCTCCCATTTACCACCCTTTGTCGCCAAACCACCCCAACCACCTTCCTTTCTCCAACCACAACTCCCTTACAACAACCTTCCTTCCATCATTGATTATGCCCTAGTTTGGTGTCTGTGTTGTGTGTTTGTTATTGTATTTTTTTTTCGTTGCGAGCTTGTAACCACTGATTTTGTTTAAGAAATAGTATTTATTTTTCTTTTGTTGTTTGGGTTAACTCTAGAATAAATGTCCCTTGAATTTGACTTAAGAAACCTAAATTTATTTAAGTGATTCTATTGCAATTGACAGTCGAGAGTAAAATTATTCTTTAGCCTCTTTCATGGTCATAAGAAGACTTCAGGTTTATATTACAATTTTGTTTTCTAAATAATGCAAAAACCTTCAAGATTTCATGTTTCCCTATTGATTGCACTATCTTGGAAGCAATATTCTTGTTCTCCCAGAAAAGTGTGTTAACTTAGTTATTCCACTAGCCTTTTTTCTTCGTCCTAGATCACAACATGCTTTAACGTTCCAATTGACCAATTTGAATGTAAATGAAGCATGCAAAGTTAACATATCAGGACTCTTGAAATCATATGATGGATATCTCTAAGTTTCAAATATTACCAATCCAAGGGAGAAATAAAATTTATGTACTATGCATAATTAGAAATAAAAATATGATTTCATTCAATAAATCCAAACATGATAAAAGAGTATAGAAAGATAAAACTCAATAGAAGACTACAATTCTTATTCCCAAGAAATGCACACCGCTTGTGATTCCATTCTTACTTCATTATAAGAACTCTTTTCTTGCTCTCACAATCACAATCACAATCACACACACATATACTAAATAAGAAAATTGGCCTAGAGGACCAGAGAAAATGCTTTCTGGCCCTTATTTCTTCCAATTATCCATGTTTAAGCCTCATGGTCATTCAAACGTCTCAGAACTGTGGAAACCTTCTGGGTGCTTGGACAAGTCGTCACCTTTCTAGGCTCTCTATATTTAGCTTGAAGGTAGTCTTCATCTTCAGGCACCTACTCTCTAGACATGAGTGTCTAGTCGCTGGTCTGGGCGCCTAATTTTCAAGCTTGGGTGCCTAGAGTGCCTACTATCCTGTGTGCCGCAATGAGCTTCTGTCTGCTCTGTCTTTTGCTCTATATGCTCCATAGGTTTCAATTCTTTCCTATATGCTGCATATAACACTACAAATACCTTATAAAAGTATAAAAATGATACAATAAAGGGAAAAATCAACATATAAACACACACATATTTTATACATATCATTGTGTGTTTTTTCCCGGTGTCTTTGTCCATGCTTCTTTGTTGAATTGCAGTTGAATAAGCTATCAAGATCTTGAAATAGTTGCAAATTTGTAACTGAACTAGCTTTGGAAGTCACAAAGGGTCCCTTCCAGAATACCAAGTTCAGTTCGGATCAAGCTCAAGCCACCACTATAGCAATGAGTAGCAACGGCAATAAGGCTGCTCTTCCTTGAGACATCCTAAATGCTTTAGATGTTTTCAGCGAGGTCAACGTTCAATTGAATGTCCAAATTGTAGGCAAATCCAACTAGTTGAAGGAGAACCTGACCTAGAATTAGAGATGGTTGTGCGGTTGTTTTTTTTTTTGTTTAGGAGCCAGTAGATAAAGGCGAAGTTCTCAATTCTGAATTAAGTTCTAGAGAAGGTGCTAATTGCTCCAAGAAATCCCACCACACACAAACTCCATATTGTTTTAAGGACTAAATGCACAATTGAAGGCAAAGTATGAGATCTCATTGTGGACAACTGTTGTACGGGAACTTGATTTATAAAATAATGGTGAATGCTTTACTTCTAAAAACATCTAAAACGCCCCAACCCTTTATAAAATCAGTTGGTTGAAGAAAAGGAGTGAATGTGTTAGTTACAGATTTGTGCAAGGTAACATTTTCAATAGGAAAAAAATTGTTTGCAAAGTATTATGTGATGTTATAGAGATGGATGTTTGCCATTTGATACTGGGAAGACCTTGGCAATTTGACTTGGGGGTTTGGTATAACGGTTGTGCAAATACATACATTTTGGAATGGAAGAATAAGAAATTTGCAGCCATGTAAGACTCCCCATACACATATCGCCAAGGGAAAGTTTGAAAAGTATGCATATGTGATATTTATAGGGTTTCAATTGTTGGCTTGCAAAAGAACAGGATACTATGTTTGCTATATTATTGTCTGAACAAAATTCTATCAACTCTGAGGTGCAAGTTATTCTTCACCAGTTCACACAAAGTACTTTGGTAGATTTTCCAAATCAACTACCTTCATTGAGAGAAATTCAACACCACATAGATTTGGTTTTTGGAGCTAAGCTAACATTATCATATGAGCTCTGAAGAACACTAAATATTGAAAGAAATAGTAGATGATTTATTGAGAAAATAGTTCATTTGACATATTTTTATTACTTGTGCAGTGCCAGCATTAATCGTTTAAAAAGAAAAAAGGTTCTTGGCACATGTATATCAATAAAATTGTGGTAACTTTTTGTTTTCCAATTCCTCACTTAAAAGATTTACTAAACAAGCTTACTGGAGTTACCTTTTTCTCAAAGATAGACCTGCATAGTGTTTATCATCAAAGTCTCATCTGACCGGGCAATAAATGAATAATAACATTCAAAATCAAAGGATTGTATGAATGGCAAGTGATGCCTTTTGGGCCCTTGCAATGCATCTGGTATTTTCATTTGAGTCATGAACGAGGCTTTACAAATTGTTTCTTGGCCTCTTCTATGTTTTTCATTTTGGCGCTATTTTGATGTACAACACTTCATTAGAAGAACACCATCAACATCTTAAGCTATTGTTTACTACACCACGGCTCGTTGTTTCTCAAAAGTTGTTTCTCAACCTATGCAATTAGGGCTGTCAAAACGGCTCGTTGTTCGTGAACAGCTCGTGTTCAACTCGTTAAGAAGCTTGTGCTCGGCTCGTTCGCTAAGTTAACGAGCAGAACACGAACAACTCGAACAAATATTTATTCATTCATGTTCGGTTTATTTTGGCTCGAAATACTACTAATCAATTTTATATATATATATATATATATATATATATATATATATATATATATCTCTTTGATGAGTAGTATTTTTTAAAAAATTAATTGACTACAAGGCTATAAAGTTTTATAATCAATTAAAAGTAATAATGAAGAAATAGAATAAAAAATATTAAATTAGATTCAAATGATGTTTTAAATCTTGCCCCAATACTTAACATCTTATGGCTACGTGATTAGGGTTGTCAAAATGACTTTGTTCGTGAACGGCTTGTGTTCGGCTTGCTAAGCAAACGAGTCGAACACAAACACACTTTCTGAGCTCGAAATATAAACGAGCCAAAGGCTCGCTCGTGTTCGGCTCGTTTACACCCTTATATGCAAATGAGAATTTGCTTTAGTTGAAGCGTACTTTCTCGGATATTGGATAGGATGGTATTCGTGCTAGCCCAAGGAAGATTGAAGCCATTAAATCGTGGCCAATTCCTAGATCTATCGCTGAAGTTTGCAATTTCCTTGGGCAACAGATTTTTTTCTTTTATTTTATTCGCGATTTCAGTACTTTAGCGGCATCATTGACTGATTGCATCAAGTTTAAACTGTCTAATTGTGGTCCTGAGCAGCAGGAAAGTCTTAACAGATAAAAAACCTGCTTGAGCCACAATGGAAGGCAAAGTGTGCGCTTTTATTGCTGTTGTACGGAGAACGTGATTTGTAAAATAATGGTGAAAGCTTTACGTCTAAAAAACTCTAAACATCCCAATTTTTCTAAATCAGTGGGTGAAGTAAAGGAGTGGATGTGTTTGTTACAGTTCTTTGCATGGTAACATTCGGAATAGGAAAAAGATTTGTTTGCGAAGTATTATGTGATTATAGACATGGATTTTTGCCATTTGATTCTGGGAAGACCCAGGCAATTTGACTTCAGGGGTGTGGTATAACGGTTATGCAAATGCATACTTTTTTGAATGGACGAATAAGAAGTCACGGTTGCAACAATCTAAAACTTCCCATACACATACTGCCATGGTAAAGGTCGAAAAGTCTGCATATGTAATAGTTATAGGGTCTCAATAGTTGGCATACAAAGAACAGGACACTATGTTTACTATATTATTGGCTGAACAATATTCTATCAACTCTGAGGTGTACCCTTTAGTCCAAGTTATTCCTCAACGGTTCACAATTACTTCTGTAGAACTTAAAAAATCAACTACCTTCATTGAGAGAAATTCAACACCCCATAGATTTTATCTTGGGACCTAAGCTAACATATCAAATTTGGCCATTATCATATGATCTCTAATGAACACTAAATATTGAAAGATATAATAGATGATTTATTGAGAAATAGTTCATTTGACACATTTTGATTACTTGTGCAGTGCCTGCATTAATTGTTTAAAAAAAAAAAAGGGTTCTTGGCACATGTTTATTGACAGCCAAGCTATCAATAAAAATGCTGTAAATTTTTGTTTTCCAATTCCTCGCATAGAAGATTTACCAGACAAGCTTAATGGAGACCATGTTCTCAAATTGGACCTGCGTGGTGCTTACCATCAAATTCACATCTGACCAGGCAATAAATGAATAATAACTTTCAAAATCGAAGGACTGTATGAATGGCAAGTGATGCCTTTTAGGCAGTGCAACACTACTGGTATTTTCATGTGACTCATGCACGAGGTTTTAAAATCATTTCTTGGCCGCTTCTATGCTGTTTATTTCGACGATATTTTAGCGTACAACACTTCATTAGTAGAACATGCCCAACATCTTAAGTTATTGTTTACAACATTACAAAGACAAGAAGTTGTATCTCAACCTATGCAAGTGAGTTTTTGCTTTAGTTGAAGCGCACTATCTGATTCATTGTTGGACAGGATGGTATTCTTGCTAACCCAAAGAACATTGAAGCCATACAATTGTGGCCAATTCCTAGATCTATAGCTGACGTTTGCAGAGCAAATTTTTTCAGATGTTTTATTCGCAATTTCAACACCTTAGCTGCAGCTTTGACTGATTGCATCAAGTTTAAACTGTTTAATTGGGGTCCTGAACAGCAGGAAGTTTTTAACAGACTGAAAAACTGCTTGACCTCAGCCTCAGCGCTGTCCATTGATACATTTCCTAGTAGAAATTGATACATCTGCCTTTGGTGCTGTCGTTGTCTTGACACGAGAAGGAAAACCCATCTAGTTTTTTAGTGAGCAGCTGAGCCCTTCTCAGCAAAATGGTTCACATATGAGCAAGACCCACATGTTGTTATTTGAGCCCTGAAAAATAGAGAGCATTTCCTATTGCATCAGGATTTTGTGCTGTATAGCAACCATCAGCCTTTACAATTGCTTCAAGCACAACAAAACTTTACTAAAATTCATGTCTGTTGAGTGTTTTCCCTTCAAAAGTTTACTTTTGTGGTGAAAGATCGTGCAGGCCGACATATTCGTGTAGTAGACGCCTTAACCTGTTGTCCTAACGTATTAACTATGGCGCAAACCAAGTAACTGGAATGGAGAGTGCGAGATTTATATGCTGAGCACGAAGACTTAGCCATTGCATGGACCAATTGCAAGAACCACAGACCACAATGGTGACTATTCATTACAACAGGGATACCTATTTAAGGGAAATCAGCTGTGCATACCAAGAACATCCCTTCGACAGATAATCAATGATTGCCACAGTGGGGGATTGGCTACTCATATAGACAGAGATAAGACCTTACAGCTGGCACACTTCAGGTTTTATTGGCCAAAATTGAGGAGAGAGAGATGCAGATTCGTGTAGAAGTATTTATCTGCCATAGGCACAAGGGGACTGGACATAACACGGGATTATACATGTCCTTGTCAATTTCTTATACCATATGGGAAGACTTGAGCATTGATTTTGCTTTAGGATTGCCCCACTCTAAGCATGGATTTGATCTGTGGTAGTGGTAGTTGATCATTTTTCCAAAATGGCATATTTTGTGGCCTTCACGTGGACCTTCGACATCTTAAACGCTACTAAACTATTCTTTAAAGACATAGTTTGATTCCACGGTATTTCTTGAAGCTTGATTTTTTACTGTGATAATAAGTTTATGAGCTCTTTTTGGAGAGAGAGGTTTCAAACCGATATTAATTTAAGCTCAACTTAGTATCCATAAACGGATGGGTAAACAAAAGTGGTGGTGAATCACACTTAGGGAAGTATGATACATTGCATTGAAGGAGATCAAACTAAACTTTGGGACATGTTTTTGGGACTAGATGAGCCTTCAATTCTATGGTCAAAAGTTCCTCTAGTCGTTCACCCTTCAGTATAGCGTATAATAAAGCATGTAATCCCACGGTAGATATCACAATACTTCCTAGACCCAAAAGTCACAGTTCCAAGAAATGGATAGACAATTTTGATCTATGTTACACGAGGTGATAGAAAAGTTGAATATCACTTGGCAACAGTTCAAGCAACATTCTGCAAAAGTCGAGCCCGAAGGTATTTGAACAGGTGATTTAGCGATTTAGTGAATCTACAAGAACATTTTCCACCAGACAAGCTCTAAAATGAAGCCTTGAATAATCATATCATTTCCAATCGAGATACACATTATTGATTGTGTTTCTCTGCCACTATATCTAAACAATCTCCTAAGTTCAACCCATCAGATTTATATTCTTATCAATTTCCTGATGATAGATGAACGTAACTTTCTACATTCGAGTTTAGTTTTTCTAGAGCAGAAGGGGTTTGATGTGGCAGTTTTAATATGTATACGTGACGTTCTGTTTTGGATGCCACCTTTTTAACTCTCTGTTCTGTTTATGAAATTCTGATACTTTGCTTATTCTTTAGTTTATTTCTATCAGTCTTCTAATTTTCTTATGTGGATATTAAGCTGGTGGTTCGTATCACTTAGTTATTTGCAGAGATTTATACTCTGCAGGGGATAGTGAAGTGTATTCTATTTGTTACTAAATTTTAATGAAATTGAAGAAATTGCTGTTTTTCCTTTCTCCTGTTGTGTTTGCCTTCGCAGGTTGGTTTTCTGGTTCCTACACTATATTTTGTCATTGCCAAACTTTCAGTTCTGAAAATAAACATGGTCTTAAAATATTTAAAAAAAGCACTAAATAAACATGTTCTTAAAATAAAAAGAAAAAAAAAAGCCAAAAAATGAAAGCGTTCCCAAAGAAGCCATTAACAAAAAATACTAATTTTTTTTTTTAAAAAAACAATACTAGCACCCGAGTGATTATGATTTCACAATGATCTGCATCAGGTTGCCTTGTTACAAGGCACAAAACTGTATCTTTAGATTGATTCCCTAGCTTTGTTTTATTTTCTTACAAATCTTTATTTGGCAGTAGCACCCCAAAAGCGCCTCCGATTCAAAACTACAGTTGATGCAACTGAAGCACAAGTTATTGAAGCAATGAAGAAAATCACGTCACATATAAAAGTTCCTTCGAAGTTTAGCAAGGCATCAAAGCTTGCTATACAACTAATTCAAGCTGGTAGTGTAAAGCCAGAAAACAGTGATTACTTCTTTGTCTTGCTGGATGCAGCAATGTCCTCTCCTACTGCTTGCAATGAACCTTCATTAAGGGCAGATTATCATGCAATGTTCTCTGCTGTTCAAGAGGTTACTCAGGTGATATTTGTCCCTAACTTTTTCAATTATTTTGCTTAATAGGATTTTTTTTTTTTCATATTTTGTAGTGGTGTTCGAGAAAGATCTGTTAGTTTATGCATCATTCATGGGGAATATTTTTTTCACAATGCTAGCAAGTTATTAATTAGTTTGATAATGATAGTTGATTGCTGGTAAATGTTTGTTAATGGAATTTTTTTGTTTGATTCTGGTAAATACGTGTAATTAATTTTGGTTTCTTTCCAGGCTAATTTTAAGTTTCCTGCATTTTTCTGGAAAGTAGTAGTTTAATAGTTCTTGTAAGCTACTGTGGCGCTTGGTTGTGTTTGGTTATGGCTTATGATCGGAATTTTCATGTTGCAGATTCTCTTAAGTTTGTTTAATTGATTTGTTTTTTTTTCTGTTTTAAGTTTGCAATCATCTATTTTATTGCTTGCATTCACGCTTGAGGCATTTATTTTTAACTGTGGTTACTATTATTTTTTATTTTTATTTTTGTAGTGTTTCAGTAGGCAACAGAAGAATGTTTTGGCAACGTGGATGATAAGGGCGTTGGTAGCTAATGATCTTTATACTGATGACAGCTTTGTGGTAAGATAAGTGAAATCAATCAGTGAATGTACAAATAAATGAATAAGTTATGGGTGTGCATGGCTTGGTCGTTCTCGAATCAACCTGTCAATATGCTTTACTTCCGGTAGTTTTGTTGTGGTGTGGGTGTCTTTCATAAGGGCATGTGTGGAGATGTGGCCATGTTACCTCTAGTTTATTCTAAGGTCCTATATTTGAAATACGAAAACAGTCTATCTGAAAATGCAGGAGTAAGCTTAATTATGTCTACCCTTCTATAGATCTCATGTTTGTTGGTGCTTCATGCGTTGGATACTAAGGGGTTGTTTGGTTGGAAATTTTTTAAATGCATGCCTTTTAGAAATTTAGTGTTATTTGAATGCATGCATTTTAGAAATGCTTGAGTTTGATTATATATAAATTGAATGCATTAAAATATTTTTACGTGTTTGTCATGATATATTTCAAATGCATTGAAATACGACAGACAATGGAGTGTGACTGCTGGGAGTAGCTGGCAGGGGGTCGTGGGGTGGCGGCGCCTGCATTGGATGGGCAATGGTGAGTGATGGTGGCAGGTAGGTGGAATCGAAAATCAGGCTTGCATTGGACAGGGAAGGTGAGGTTATTAACTGTAAGTTTTTTCTGAAGGCAGAATTTACTTGATTTGGACAAAATGGAGTGAACTACAAGTTCGGAAAAGATAGTCATTCCTGGATATTCTGAATTCCCTGTTCAAATATTTTGTCTTGGGTTCACTTCTAATAAAAAAATAACAAATCAAAACCCACCCCTAAATATATATTTTTTTGTTTCAGTATCTTAATACTTATAACCAAACGACCCCTAAGTGCCTTGCATAGTACTGCAGAAAAGGATATAGTTGGACTTTGTTTGTGTCGTACATTTACTTCTGTTTTTGGAAGTCTTGGAGCACCTTCCCATTATACATAAATGACGTTGAAGTTCTTGGCATTTTATTTGTTGTTAGGATATGTGTTTGAACAGCATGCATGCATGTAAACAGCAAACTCATTTGTTATGCTAAAGTATAGTGTAGAAGGGACAGACTAAATATGCCTTTGTCATGTTCGTAATAATCCAAACTGTTTTGTACTCTTCAAAGTTAAATTTGGTTTTTAAGCACAAAATGAAGGGAGCGTTGCTCTTGCCTGTGGCGAAGTCTGGTTTCCTTTTCTACAACTTCTAATATTTTTTTTAGGACAGAAACTTGTCTTCATGCTAGCTCAGTTTCTGTCATACCTTCTCTTTATATTGTGGGCAAGCGACATTGAAGTTTCTGGCATTTTATTTTCTAGTAGGGATTAATATTCGAATCTCACGCCTCTCTGAAAACAAATAGATTTCTACCTTCTGTCATGGAATACTAAGTAGTCGAAAGATAAAAACTTAATATGCCTTAGACACAGCTAAAATAAACCTAGTTTTTTTTAAAATATTCAAAATTAAATTTGGTTGCATTCACAAATATTAGTTGAATTGCTGTTGCCTGTTTTTCTTTTTCATCACACATTTTCCCAATTCATAGTTTTATTTTAATTTTTACAGAAACTTGCATGTTTGCAGTATTCGAAGGCTGCTGGAAAGATAAAGGATGCCATATCTAGTCTCCCTGCTGCCACTGTAGAGGATGATGGGGAGGAATCAGAAATCCTGGGAAAAGCGGAAAATGCTGATTGTGTAGATGTCGTATTGTCAGCTCCTTCAGAATCAGACAAGGAAGCCTTTGATCCTTTTGGATTGGATGCTTTGCTTCTACACGCAGGCAAGAAAAATGAAAAGTCCAGGGGAAAGGAGGTCGCTGCATTAAACAAGAAGGCAGATGAAGAAGAGCATAAAAAATTTGTAAAGGCTCAAAGAGAGGTTTTACTTCTCTGTTTGGAGATAGCTGCACGGCGTTATAAAGTTCCATGGTAAATCCGGGTTTACTCGCTCTCATCCAAGCTTGCATCTTCTTATATAATTGATGTAGCGTGCAAGAAAAAATTGCCAACTGTAATGTTCTATTTTCACAAGTATCTTTCACTTTCTTTGATGGAATTAACCGTTTTATTTGACTTCTCATTTTTTCTAGTAAGAGTGGATCCATATCCGTGAAATTCTCTTATTCTCATCTATGCTAACATTAGAACGGAGTAGAGGCAGTTACATTGAAGTGATATACCGTAAAGATCACATTAAAGCTGGATCAGGAAGCTACTTACATAAGTCAGCACCTTTTGATGCGGTGGACTAGGAACATTTTTTTATAGTTATGAATCAAGTGTTGTGCTGAGTGTAGGACAAGTAGTGTTGTACCCTCCCTCCCAAATTGGAGCACTTATTACACTCCGACTCCGCACGCAGAGTTGCGAGCGGAGTCCAATCCACGTTCGCCACATGTAATTTTAGGCCCCATCAGAAACACGAGGTAAAATAAATGAATTAGAGGACGTGACCCGACCCAACGGAAACCCGACTCCAGCTCAAGAAGCGAAAAATTGATTTATTGTCCAAAGCTAATCCCGCCAAAAGTTTTTTGTCTCATTTTTGTGCTGCCGCCAGTCCAGAAAAGAGGATTTTGTCGCTTTAGGTTTTCTTTGCGTTGGGTTCCGAGCTAGTGCGATCGATTTCTCTGGAGACGAAGAAATATTGGTCATGGAATCAGAAAATAATGTCATCCATCTTCTATCGGAAGTGAGTTTACTTTAGTCTTAGTTTGATTTGAGCTTTGCATTGTTGTGTTATGTTGGTTCTAGCTGGTTTTTATTAGGCGTTTAGTTTGTAGTTAGTGTGGTGTTATTTTGGTGTGATGGTGGTGTTTAGGTTTGTTATTTTTGATTTAGGGTTTAGGATTTAGTATAGTGTTAGGGCTGTTTTTTTTGGGTGAATTCTAGTGTTAATTTTCTATGTTGGCATTATTAGGATGTTATTGTAGTGTTATGGTTTAGGGTTTATAGATTGTGTTGTCCTAGTGGTGTTGTTGTTGTATTATTGTCGTGTTATTGTCGTCTTGTTGAGGTGTTATGTGATGTTATTGTTTAGTTTTTTGAGTGTTATTGTGGTGTTATTGTTATGGTTTAGGGTTTAGAGATTTTATTGTTATAGTGGTGTTATTATTGTATTATTGTTGTGTTATTGTCGTGTTATGGTGACATTATTTTTTAATTTTTTGAAGTGTTATTGTTATGGTTTAGGCTTTAGGGATTGTATTGTTCTAGTGGTGTTATGGTTTAAAAATTGTATTGTTTTAGTGATGTTATTATTGTATTATTGTCGTGTTATTGAGGTGTTATGGTGATGTTATTGTTTAGTTTTTGTATTGTTATTGTGTTGTTATTGTTATGATTTAGGGTTTAGTGATTGTATTGTTCTAGTGATGTTATTGTTGTATTATTATTGTAATATTGTTGTATTTTTGTTGTATTATTGATGTGTTATTGTTGTGTTATTGTGTTGTGGCTATGTTATTGTTGTGTTATGGTGGTGTTATTGCTATCTTGGTATGATTTTGTTGTAATTGCGGTGCTATTAGTATTTTCCTGTTGGTGTTATTGTGGTTTTAGTGTGGTTTGACCGTTGTGCTCATGTTGTTAGTGTAGTTTTTCATGATGTTATTGTGGTGTTTGCCTTATATCTATCTGATCATTGTTAAATTGGTTTGGTAATCTGCAGTGTGGAAATATGTGCAATGATCCAATCGCAGAAACGTTTCTTTGCACCGCTGTTCACAATAATAAAAAAACATATGAAAGCTAATGTCTATACACATCATATAAGATTTTTGGTTAGGAATGATCATAGCAGCTATTGGCCAAACTCTAAGAATATTATAACCAAAGATGTTTTTTGCGGAAAGGCTGGCCGCAAGGAGTCAAACCTGACAAATACCGTGAAGTTCAGAAAAGCTGACACGAGGATTAGATGTCAAGCTCTTAGATATGCCATCGATGTTGAAGGAAATTGGAGAGTGAATAAATTCATTGAAAGTCATAACCACCCTCTTGACGAAAGTGGTGATAAACATCTTCTGCGTTACAACAGAAATATAAGTTAGTTAAATCTAGATTTGCTAAGATTAATAACAAGATCATGGATCAGAGCAACAGATGCATATAACTTTATGACTACAGAGGTTGGGGGTAGGGTGAAGAACTTGGAATGCACGAAGAGAGATGCATACAATTTTATTCAAAGAGAGAGAAGGTAAATAATAGAACAAGTATATGTTAATTTTTTAATATAGTTGTTCATGAAGAGACAAACTGAGAATACCATGTTTGCCTGAGATTTTGAAACCGATGAGTGTGGAAGACTCACAAGTTTTTTTTGGAGCGAAGGGTCATCCAGGCTTAATTTTGATTATTTTGGGGATGTAATAATTTTTTTTACAAGCTTTAGATTAAATAAAAATAATTTATGTCGCGCTCCTTTTGTGGGGGTGAACCACCATTGACAAAACGTTCTTTTTGGAGTGAGTTTTGTCTGATAAGGCCATTGATTTCACTATTTGATTACTCAAAACATTTATCTGAAAAATGGGCGACAAGCATCCAACGATAATTTTCATGGCTCAAGATCAAATGATGACACAAACCATTGAAGTTTTTCTTCCACAGACATGACACAGACTATGTCAATGACATATATACAAGAAATTTTCTTCAAAAGTGCATTGTGCTTTAGATGTAAAGAGTCTGGATGTTCTCTTTTACAAATGCATGAACAAATTTGATTCCGAAGTGGATTTTGAAGAAATTTGGGTCACAATGATTGAGAAGGGGAACCTACACAATAACATGTGGTTAAATGACATGTATAAGATCAGACATAAATGTTCGACATCTTTCAATAAAGAAATATTTGACATTAGAATATTATCAACACAAAGAAGTGAGTCAACAAGTAATATGTCACAACGTTTCAAAGCTTACTAGCTTTTTCGTTGATTGTTTTGTTGGTCTTGAAAATATAATGAAATAATGACGCCAGAATAAGAAGGATGAACAAACAATCTTGAGGTAAGCTGCTACATTTTATTCGAGAAAGCTTTACTCAATGTTCAACAAAAGCTATTGGATGAGCTGTGGACTTACAATTGAATTTTTCCAGAGAGAGTCAGAATATTATGCAAGGAATTTGGATAATCAAGGGACAAACTAACACTGGATTGTAGAACTTGACAAAGTCAATGCTGAGGTCAGTTGCAGTTGCAAAAAGTTTGAACTAATGAGGATATTATGCTCTCACTCTTTTTATGTGATTAATGTGGCTCAAATAAAGTTAATTCCTGAAAAATATTTTTTAATGCGATTGTCTGCTCAGTCTAAAAAGAACATGTATAACAACTTTGGTTATGAAGATATGAAGGAATCTCAAACGAACATTGGGTTCTGCAAATTTACTTTTTCGCTCACACGCTCACAAATTTGCATACCAACTCATTAATAAAACACAAGGAAATGAAACAACCAAGCAGATGCATTGAGAATCATTTAAACATATCTCTGGAGATCTGGATGACACGTTAACTGGAAAACCAAGTCAAATAAAGAAAAAAATAAAGAAGAGAAAAGCATCAAATACACAAATCAATTTGAATGATCCAACAAAGATGAGTTCGAAAGAAGTTTCTGAATCTAGGTTGAAAGGGTATTGGAAGAAACATAAGAAACCAAAAAGTATATATTTCAATAAGCTGCGCTCTATTAATCTATGCATTATTGTGTTTCTCTAACCTAAACCACTGCATGTACGAAAAGATCAAGAAACATGAACAAACCAACATTCTGGTATTCCTTGTGAGACAAATTTAATTGAACTGCCAGATTGTCTTAGTCAGGCATATAAGTGGTTTTAGCATTTGATTTTTATTTCACTTTTAATTTCTCCATTATTGCAGGAATATGTTGCATCTCAACCAACAGAAAGATATGTCGGATTGTTGATGAATTCAATATGTGATCTATATTTGTAATATTATTGAGTTAATGTTTTTCATTAACAGTCCTGACATGTTCATATGTTTCATTAATTTTGATGATTAATTTTGATGATTGTTTAATGTAATCATTTTATTAAATGTTTCGATGATTCATTTAATTCAATGAGTGATTGTTTAATATATTCAATGATTGATGAGCAGATCAAATGAAATCATAATTATACAACAATAATATGAAAACTCAGTACCACAACAATAACACCTTAGCTCCACCAGAATTTTACATATTTAACACCTCAACTCACATCAATATCATCTCAATATACTACAATAATACAACAATAATACAGAAATAACACCTAAGTGTAATATATCTGAATACCACCTCAAGATTTACATTATTTTATTAAATTAATTAAATATATATAGTTTTATCATATATGTTATAAATTAACATATATATTAAATATAACATATATATTCTTAATTAAATTAATTAACTATTTTTATATTTTTAAGTTATTATAGTATATATTAATAATATAATAACTATAAAATTATATTAACGCGTAAATATTGGAAATAACGCACTAAAACCATCGATTTTAAATATTTAAATATTAGTTAATGTTATAACACATCAATTTTTTTAAAAATTGAGGTTAAAATCGCCCCATGACACGTTACCGTCGTCTGATAACAATTCCGGCGTGTTATGCTGCCGCCCGATAATAATTCCCGCGTGTTGTACTGCTGCCCTATAACACTTCATTAAACCGCTGTATAACACATGAGGGAATATTTCCAGCGGGTTATAACGTCGACCCACTGCATAAATGAGGAATATTCCCCACGGGTTATAACGTATGTCCTATAACACTCCACTAGTCTGCGGTATGACACATGGGAGAATATTGTCTGTGGGTTTGTCGATCAACTTTTTGAAAATTGAAAATAATTTTTGAAATTGAATTTAATATAATAAGTATATAGTTTGAGTTTTGAAAGTGGTATGTTTTAATTTTTGAAAAAATGAGATCAAATGGATCTCATTCGTTCAATAGTTTGCATAATCGTGTCTGATATCGCGAATACTACACCCTCCCGAAAGATAAGTGTAGACCTTGGCGATAGACTCAATCCTGTAAACTAAGAAATTTGTAACATCTGTTTAGTTTGCGAACTTTTTATGTACTACCGATAAATTCCCCTATCTAATACAAAGATTAAATAGGGTTTATTTTACCTGTGTTCCAAGTTCCTTATAGAGACAAACCCCTATAGTTAATTAAATCTCAAATGACTGGTTTTCACTTGAGAAAACTCTCGATAATAATCAGAGGTACTAGCCTTCAAGATTTCAAAGTTTAAGTTTTTACGATAAGAGGTGGAAAAATAAGTGGGAATGACTCAAATATGAACAATTATTTCAGGAGTCCAAAGGAAGGAACATGTAGGGGATGCTACAGATCTTGAGGAGAAACCTCAGTGACTTCCCAGACTATCCTACTGTGTGGTTGTGTTTTGGAGATTATTTTATTTTAGGAGTTTAATTCTGTCAATTTTATTATTTGGGACTTACATTTGCATAATATTCGATTATACAAATAGCCCGCAAAGATAAGAGGATTTACGTCGTACCACACGACAACCTCAGAGCCTAAGGCGAGTTGGGACTTATGCTGCACAATATGATTGTACAAGAACCTAAAAAGAGTGAGGATTTACGTCGCATTGGACAAACTACCTCGACATCCTATGAGTTATTATGTTAGGAAGAGATAGTGCTGAAGAAGATTCTCTTGTCGCTTGATCCAAACTCCTCGTCGTGCTGCCCACAAAGTTAATTCCAAGCTCCTTTTGTAGTGATGACTCCAGGGTTTAAGTGTTTGAGATGAGTGATTTATGTTTCACAGTTTTGGTGTCAGTTTGGTTTTGTTTTGTCTCAGTTTTGGTTTTGCATGCAAAATAAACAAATTATAGTTAAATAAAAGATACTTTGAAAAGTAAAATACAGTAAAATAAAATGTTGTAGATAAACTGTAAAAGCGTACCTGAGCGTTTGCTACTGTTGCACAATTAATATTGCGAGCATAGTATGATTTGCAGTAGATTTAAATAAACTCGCAAGAAAAATAAACAAGGCGAGAACCCAACACGAAAGTCAGAAAAATGAGTCGTAAAAATCACGAGCAAAAGAAATCCACAGCCACATATGAAAGATCAGGACTGGGTGTAAGACATTGGTAGAAGTGGAGGCTCAGAGCTGGACTGTGTGCTTCCCAATCTTGAATAAGAGTTACTAGCCCGACAATCTACAGAATGTAGTTCTTAACCTCAATCCAAGTGACCAGTCGTGGACCTTTATAATTTTTTATAGAAAAATTCTTTGATTTTCATGCAAAAGTTGTTTAAGTCCCTTTTATACAGTTTTTTTTAACATGCAAAAGAGATTTTTGTTTTGTTTTTGTAAGTATTTTGTAAAGTCGTGTAATCCACAGACTAGTTACTCTAATCGTGCTAGAACTACTGACAACCTAAGAGCGTCGGGGGCAGCAATTCCACTAAGAATCGACAAATAGTATCATTGATCATTTCCTTTCTCTTATTGAAGATCCGTGAGGTAGAAGATACTATTTTAATAATCCAATTTTGCATCCCTCGTTTAAGCACACATAAGCAATGTCGTCATCGCCCTCGCCACTTGGACCCTAGACTTATCGTAGTCCGATGATTCATATGTGACATTAACAAATTTCCCCAATTGTCAAGAGGATTTGAGTGTAATATCTAAGCTCAAATTCCGGTGCACTGGGTTTCATTGTAGGTTAAGTCATTGCAGAAATTTCATTGTTGATTTAATTAAAGAAGCATGAACTACGTCTCGGTGCATCATCGTGTCTAGTATCTTAATCAGTTTGTGAATCAGGGTCAGATGTTTAGTTTTATTATGTATTCGAAAATTAGGTGGATGAACGTTCACCTAGGATGTTCTCCTAAAATCTAGGAAACATACACTGAAAATTAGGTAAATGGGCTCTTGACCAAAGGAAAATATGTTGAGATTTTCATACCTATTTATACTGTTTTTAATGATATTACACTTTAAAAAAAGTATTTTTGATGTTTTGTTGCAGAAATAATGAATTAGGGTCATTGGAACAAAAAAATGCAAGAATGAGCGAATTTAGAGTGAAAAAGGGCCAAAATGTGGAGATTTGAACTAGGCCGCCGACGGCGCCCTGGACCCCATCGACGACGCCCTTGACCCCGCCAACGACGAGTTTTTCCCGATGCTACATGACAAAATTCTCTAGAAGTTCGCCGACGGCTGTGTACTTGTGCATTGGATAATGCCGGATTTTGGAGGGTTGCTTAAGCAACTCTTGGGAAAACTTATCCACATCCTTAAAGAGAAGATTTTGGCCGAAAATAGAAGAGTCTAGAGGCCCTAGATGTTAGAGAGGTTTCATTAGTGTATAAAATTTCTTATAGAGTGTAATAATTGTGAGGAATTTTTTGAAAGATTGTAAGAGGAGGGAAAGTGAGAGATTTCTTCCACCTTGCTACTTCGAAGAACAATTCTATGCTGTAAAGAAATGAAGAGATTCAGAGGAACTTCGAGGAGTGTTCTTGGAGAGAAATTAGAGATAAGTTGTTTACTTGTAGTTTGTATGACTTTGATTTTATATATGAATTTCGAGTTTTGTTGTGTTTTCATCATGAGATATGAGTAGTTTTCTCTGTTTTTCTCCTTGTCTCGAGATTTGTAAAATGGTGAAGCCAGAAAAATGTTTAAGAAATTGTGATGCTCTTTTCATTTCGATCTTAATTTATTTTCAATATGACCGATTGATTTGTTAAAATATATTGGGTTTTACAACTAAAGTGAAGATTACATCTAAGATTCAGGGATGTCAAAACCCTTGGAAGTTGGGTGTAAATAAATAGGGAAATAATATTATCGGTCGTAGAATTGAAGATTTTAGAGTGACAGATTAAAATCCCCAATTCGGTCCTATTGTTTGGGTGCTGAAGTGTGGATATTAGCCCTCAGGTGAGGGGAACGTGGGAGCTCCGAAGTGAGAGCCGGTATCCTCCCAGCCTAGCTGCAGATTCAGTAAACAAGCGTAGGATTAGTCAATGTTCTTTATGCCTAGACCAAAGGGTAAATAATATGTATGCTTCTATTTGGCACAATATAAATTGAACTAATTCACTTTATCCATTTACTATAATTTCTTGACAAAGAGGGATGTTTTCTTATAAATTGAATATCACAATTAAACCATTCTTAGTATCATTAGTTATTCAATAGTTATTAAAATTATCTATTTATTTCAATTGTCTATTAGTGACAGATAAATAAATTGAATTTCGTTGTTGTGATTAAAGTATTGCTTTTCTAAAATCTTAGTTCGCAGTTCTAAACCACTCCATGTGGAATCAATAACTAGGACTCCATTAGAGCCCTATATTACTTGAGCGATACGTATACTTGCGTTAATAAGTGTGACTTTACAATTATTGAATATTTATTACGTCCATATTTATCTTGTATTTTAAGCATATATAAAGTCGCCGGTTAGCTCTCACCTAGGGTGTACTTCTAAAATCTAGAAAACTTAAACTGAAAAATAGTTAGATGGACTCTCACCTAGGGCGTGCTCCTAAAATTTAGGAGACTGGGCTCTCACCTACGGCGTGCTCCTCTAAGAAACTTACACTTTAACTTGTGCTTAAAATGATTTAAAATGTTCTACCCTCAATTAAGTGTTTTCCAACTAATCCTCAAATATTTCTAAGTATCTTCCAAGTAATTAAATCAGAAATTCTCATTTTTTTTACTTAACCATTAAAAAGAAAAGTAAAACAAAAGAAGGATGAGATAGACCTACTTCCAAAACTAGTAAAGTAAAGGGGGAAAACAATGAGTGGATCGACCTAAAAAACGTTTAAATAAAATCAATTGAAACCTAAAACAGTGGCCAAAAGTGGTCCCTAAAACCAATTCTAAACCACATGTAAATCATACATAAATCTCGCCAAAACAGTGTGTCCTCAAAATTAGTCCACCAAACTGTCTTAAAACAGTGATTAAAACAACCCCACAAATGATGGGTTTAATGTTTCCAAAACAGTAGACTAAGCTATCAAAATCACCCCCAAAACAGTAATTTTAAAATTCCCAAACAGCTCTCATGTAAGCTCAAAGCATCAATTTTAAATGTCTCAAAATCAGCTAGGAAATCCAGTCCAAAATAGTGTGTGAACTCTCCAAAATCATTTAATAAACAGGCTCTAAAATAGTACGCGAATCAGTAGACAAAGCCCTAAAAATCGTAATGTTTAAACCCACCAAACAGCAGGTAAAACAACCCCCAAGGGAAGCATTCAGAAATAAAAGGACATAGACCCGCAAAGAAGCATTCAAACCCTGGAATAATGATCATCTCGAGCCTCATATTATTCCCTTTTGAGTGCTCAAAACACGAAATTAACAAATGAGTTTTTAAGATCAACAAGTAAATGGTCATTGAAACCTCACAATGTTTGCATTTAAGTGTTTGAAACATAAAACCAACAATGAAGCATTTAAAATCAGCAAGTGGTCATTGTAACATCACAATATTGCATTTAAGTGCTTGAAACATAAACCAACAACGGAGCATTTAAAATCAGAAATAACATATAATCAAAATAGTGTCTATAGTTCTCCAAAATTAGTAAGAATGCATGACCAAAGCAGCATTTTATTCTTCCAAAACCGCAAGTTTATAAGACTCAAAACAACATCTATGTCATTCTGAAACTTCCAATTCAGCAAGTAGGCCTACAAATATTAAAGTTTATGTGTATTGTAAAAGATAATGCATTTCATCAAACAATTCACGAGCTAACTTAATATCTGTAAACTTCATAAACATATCCATCAACAGATTCCCCAGCTTCAAATAAAATAGAACTCCCTTCTCCATCAAGTAAAAATGTTCCATACAGATCAGAGATGGTTCACACAAGCTTTTAGCAATGACATTAGAGCATGGAGCATAAATTTTGAAAGTGAAAGAAAATATTTCACGATTAAATTTAAAATAAGTCAATCGAGATAAGTGGAAAACAAATTTACTTAGGAAAGATTTCAATACCAAGTACCAACTAAACATCCCATGGCAGATTTCGAAAGTTCCATGCATTGAATAGTGAGTCCAATTAATTAAATATGAATACGTTTACGGGATGTGAAATTTCTCATCACATGTAAATAATTACATAGTGACAATAATTACAAAGTGAATGGAGATTATGAGCTATTTGCAAGCGTCTTAGAATAGCTACTATGAATAATAAAAATCGATTAGCAATGTTGGGGGAATAAAAGAAGCAAGATAAAGCATTGGACCCTATTTTGAGATGGTTGGAAATGGAAATGGGCTCTGTACTGTTTGTTCACGGTAGAGAAAGTCTTCGGAATCCTGCTACTTGGACGATCAATATAGAAAGACGCGGGCAGCTGGGGTTTTGATCGAGCGGAAGGATCGAGCGGGATGCGGGGGTCTGGACGGGAAGAAGAAGTGAACTTTTGCGAGGATGAAGGGGAACCAGACGTGAGAGGGAGTCAAGTGAGAAGGGACGTGGTCTTCGGTGCAGTGAAGAGGAGACCAACCGAGCGAGATAGGCGAAACAGGACCTGGTGACGAGAGGGGAGAAGGCGAGCGGGATTTGTTGAGAGCAGGGAGGACGAATTTGTCGAGGGACTGAGCTTCAGTGCAGTGAAGAGGAGACGAGCTGAGGCGAGCGGGGCTTCGGTCGAGACAGACAAAGGCGAGCGGGAGTGGGATCGAGCAGTTTCGTCCTGTTTGACGAGGAGAGGTTCGGTCACGAGCGGGAGAGGAGTTTTATTCGCGAGCGGGTTTCTTCTGCGTGAGGAAGCTGAGCGAGATAGTAGGAAGTAGGATCGGGCGGTCTCCTGCAGAGAGGAGAGGCAAACGAGAAAATCCGAAACGGGGAGCTGGGGAGCGATGGGAAAAAGACGGATAGCTTGGTGCTGCGGGTTTCTTCCCTTGAAAACGATAAAAGGGGAAGATTTTGTACGCGTCTCCTCTCCAGATAGTTGTTACGAGGGAAATTAAATGGTTTCCATTCAAGCAGCTCGTTAAATTAGAAATAATAATGTCTAATTAAATTTAATTAAGAAGAGTTTAGGCAGATTAATTTAAAATTTAAAATTTCAAATTTCAAATTTCAAATTTCAAATTATGAATTGGGTTATCAGCTCGACTCGACACAATTGGGCTATGTCTTAGCCTGAATTGAACCCGGGTTGAGCCTAAACTTATCTCTTTTAATTAAATTTATTATGTATCGATTTTCGTACCATTTACACACGCATAACCATAGCAATATGTGTCCTTCCTGGCTAAAATTAACGTTCCGGACGAGACGGCACAATCCGTTTCGTCATCCAGGTCCGGACAAGTTCGCCGACTGTTGTGCCAAAAATTTGTCGACTTCGTACGTGGTGTAGCGAGTGCGTTGCTGAGTCACAGAGGGTTCACCTAAGGCCGTCTGATCCTGTAGAAACTCATTTTCGGGCCCTTTACATGTTGGTCTTTAGCCCTTGCAACTAGAAGTTGAGTGTTTGAAACCACTCATGCGAGTTCTTCACAAAAATGAGTCAAGAAGTGGCTCGAAGCTTTACAGGAGGTGGGCTCCATTACTAGTCTGCTAGAATGATCAACAAGGGACTCCTAAGGCTACATTTTGGGTTATGGGAGTAGGAAATTAAGACCGCATTAAAAATGAGGTCAAGAAGGTTATAACACTGACCCGCGGTATAACACATAGGGAATATTCCCCACGTGTTATAATGCTGACTCGCGGTATAACATAGGGAATATTCCTCACGTGTTATAACGCGTCGTCTTATAACACTCCCCTAGTTTGCGGTATAACTTGTGGGGTATATTCTCTACATTGTAACACGCGGTCCAGCGAAATATTTTCTGTGTTATGCCTTGATTTTAATGCGTTAGTTTTCAAAATTCACGTGTTATACTCGATTTTAACCGGGTTATTTAAAAAAAAAGGTTGTGTTATATGGCGATTTAACAGGTTATTTTTAAATTTCACGTTTTATAGGCAAATTTAGACTCGTTATGTTTAAAATCGGCTTGTTATAATATTTAAAATAACATTAGTTATCAAAATTTAACTATAATTATATGAATCTATAATTATAGATATATTATTTAGTTATTAAAATAATGATCAGATAAATGTTTAATAATGATATTAAAATTTATGATATTATAATGTTATTAGATGTGGAGAGCTTGGATCATTTTTTATGGTTATGAGCTAAGGGCAATGATGAGTATTCAAAATAATGAAAGTGTTAAATTTATCCCCTGGAATGAATGATAGTTTTATAAATAATAAAAGGGTTATTCAAAATTTGTTATTTTATCTTAGTTTTATAAACATTCACAATGATAAAAGTGCCAAAAGGATTCACCGGCTCTTTGCAATGGATCATTTGAGTCCCAGAGTCCATAAAATGTCAATTTAGTCTTTACTCTTTTATTTCGAGTTGAAATAATCTACAATGAAGACTATTTCAACTCTCATTAAAAGAGTTTTGAGACTAATATGATATTTTTATAGAATCTGGAACTAAAATGGCCTCATGTAAATGGTAAGAGGATTGTCTTCACAATTTGACTCCATTCACAATCAACCTTAACACCAACCTCCTCTTTAAGTTGCAGCAATACTATCTCCAACTGAATTACAATCATCACAAACATATTTATGGTTATTGTCCACCGAGTACGCTTAGTGCAGCGTCATAGTTTTTCTAAGCCTCCATCACGTACCTGTCATCTAATTTCATTAAAGTTTGCATCTACATTGCTGTTTTTGTTAAGATACTCTTTAGCCTGTATTTAGCTGTTACAGTATAGCACTTGACTCTGATTTGCATAAATTAATTTTCGTATTTTCTTACGTTCAACTTCACAGAACTTGATAACAAGTTCTAGCTGTTTTTCCAGGATTATGATGACGAGCATATATTATATTCTATTAATTTTTTCTTCTCAGGTGCCAAACTGTGATCGATATTCTTGCAAAACATGCTTTTGACCACATGGACAGATTCACGTTGCGGCAAAGAGAGGCCATTGAAAAGCTTTGGACCTCCATAAAAGAGCAGCAGATTAGAAGGAAGCAGGGCAAATCGGTTACCGGCAAGCTTGACATGAATGCTTTCGAATGGCTGCAAGAGAAATACTCTCGTGAGAAGATAAGCATACGGCATTCCGTCGGAGGTGGGGGAGAGCGACAGGCGCAGCAGTGGCTTGGTTAATTTGATTGTATGAAAAGAGAGAATGTAAACAAAGCTTTCATGTGGTCTGTTGAAAATAAATTTTCAACGTTATGACTTAAAAATTGTAAGAGCTGACATTTGTAACTTTATTGTTGTATTCATTTCTCCTAATTTTGGATTTTCTGACCAATCCTGCAAGTGTATTCATTGATGGGGTTTGTTGCCGTTTTTTTGTATTTTTTTTCTTTTTTTTTGTGTTGATTTTTGGCGCATTGCATTGCACATCAAAAGTGAATTAAAACGTGCGGTTCTTAACCATGACCACCAATATGGATAGTATGACTATGATTAATATGGGATAGTATGGCTATGATTAATACCAAGTAGTTTTATAAAATTCATTCCGATTACTTTATGTAAAATGGGATTCATTTTATAAGGGCTGAAGGCTTTTAACATTATGATTTTTTATCATTTTGTAATTGTGGTTTATTTGAACGTTGTATGTGATATTTGGAGGCAGGCGTTTGTCTTTCATGTTTGCAGAAAAAAATACATTTTTATGGATTGCTATGATTTAATTAGATAGTTCTGAATGCAGGGCATTGGGAGGCCATGGCGTTCAAAAGCTCGAAATTGCCTTTGTCTTTTTGTATACCGCTCATGGTGGGCTTTCGCTACCTCTGCAGTTACAGAAAAAAGTAGTAAAGAAAGTAGGTATTTGTGATTCTCTCTTCCTCTTTTATTTTATGCTTTATTTTTTTAGTGTGATTTACGAACAAATCAGGAATCAACACTCCCACTTTTTCAGGATCATACCCATATACACCTCTTGATTTTCATGGATGACATTCTCATAATGACTCTGCCATTTCAATTTTAATCAATAGCTGCAAAAACAACCAGGCATGAAATATATAAATATGGGGATTGTTATGGTATAGGGGATTGTTAGATGTTAAAAATGTTTTTTCTTTTCTTATTTATTTTATTTTTTTAGTTTTAAAAATCTCTTTATTTTAGTGATGAGAATATATTGATAAATCAACATTTATTTGGGAAAATTTGAGACCCTAATAGGAGACAAAAATCTAAGTGCGCTAATTAGGATCGAGGTAATAATGGCTTTAGCACCTCTAACTTGAGAGGGGTGGTAACAACGGCTCAAACACCTCCTATAGCAATGGAAAATTATTAGGTGCGGATGAAATAATTGTCGTAGGTGTGGATTTTATTGTTGTATTGATTGTAGCAGTTATCAAAATATAATAAAATCTGCATGTATTGACTCCGCACCTGATAATATCTTGCAACATAATTATTACACAGGTTCTATTGTTTGGAAAAAATATTACCTCAGGAGTACTGATGCATCAGTACTCCAATAAGGAGGTGCCACGTGACATTTTAGTGAGATCATTGCATACGTGACACCTCCTCATTGGAGTACTGATGCATCAGTACTCCTGAGGTAATATTTTTTCGTTTGTTTGGGGCATTAAATCATAACAAAGTTGCCCTTTCTCAAGCTGACCACAATTAAATGCTAAAAGCCTTCACATGTTCATTAACTAAAAACCATCTTAAATCATCAATGTCAACGGCAACGATAAGACTATTGTCCAACACGAACACTTCCAAGTCAAAAAATTTACATTATCTCCTACCTCGCTACACCTCTCTCCGCCACCTTCAACAGATCCACGTCCAAATTCTCATTCATGGCCTCCAAGTCTCCGTCTTGCTTTGCTCAAAACTTGTCAGCTCCTACTTTGCTTCTGGCCACCCTCTCTATGCCAGGCAAGCGTTCGACCAAATGCCTACCAAGAACCCTCAGTCATGGACCACCATGCTCTCTGGTTACCTCAACACAAAGAACTTCTCTGAGATATTAAACCTTTACCATCTCCATCGAGCTGAGAAGCATAGCCCAAACAGCTACAGTTTGGTCTTCACCATTCGGGCATGCACAAAGCTGTCTCTCAAGGAAGGGACTTCCATTCATTCTGAAGCCATTAAATTTGGTCTAGAAACAGATAGTTATGTCTCCCCTTCGCTCATCAATATGTACCAAGAATTGGGTTCTTTGGAAGATGCAGAGAAAGTATTCAAGCAAGCCCCCCTACTGATTCCAACCAGTTGGGGTCTTATGATGAAAGGCTATTCGAAGGCTTCCATGGATCTTCAGGTTATGGAATCCTTCCATAGAATGAGAGAGTTGGGCGTTCAACTAAATCCCTGCGCTGCTGTCTGCCTCGCTAGGGCTTATGGAAATTTCGCCGCTGCAAGACAAGGCCGTGCAATCCATTCCCTCTGCATCAAAAGCACTGTTATGGCTTCCACTGTATATCTGCAAACCTCACTTCTTGATATGTATATGAAGAGTGGCTTCATAGATTGTGCTCATAATCTGTTTGTCGAAATGCCGTCTAAGGATGTTATATCATGGAGTACAATGGTTGCAAGGTTGGCTCAATGTGGGAGAGCCTTCGAGTCTCTTCAAACTTTCCAGGGAATGTTGGAAGAATCAATCATACCTAATGCAGTCACGCTCGCTAGTGTTCTTCTAGCCTGCTCGCACTTGGGTTCCCTGTGGCAAGGCAAGAGCGTTCATGGATATATCTTCAGGCATGCAATCGAGCTCGATATTGTGGCTCACACAGCACTGTTGGATATGTATGCTAAAGCCGGATCGATCGAAATTGCGTACAAGGTGTTTGGTAGAATTCAGCAGCGGAATATATTTTCATGGAGCGCAATGATCGGAGCGTTCGGAATGCATGGCATGGGCTCAAGGGCGCTTGATCTATTTCATGAGATGAAGTTGGCAAATGTTTTGCCAAATTCTGTTACATTCATCTCGCTTTTGTCTGCTTGTAGTCACTCGGGAAGGGTTCGCGAGGGGATCGAGTACTTCAAATCGATTAGCAGGGACTACGGCTTAACTGCAACAAATGAACACTATTCGTGCATGGTTGATCTCTTAGGTCGTGCCGGGCTTATTGAAGAAGCTGAGGATTTGATCAAGAACATGCCCATAGAGCCTGCTGCCAGCGTTTGGGGGGCACTGTTGGGAGCTTGTAGGATCCATAAGCGCGAAGAACTGGCAGAGAAAGTGGCTGATAAGCTTTTTGTGTTGGAGCATGATATGGCTGACACACATGTGCTGCTCTCAAACATATATGGCGCATCTGAAATGTGGGAGATGGTGAAGAAAAGTAGGGAAAAAATGAATGATAGGAAATTGGAGAAAACGCTTGGTTACAGCTCGATCGAGGTTAATAACAAAGTTTACATTTTTGGTGTTTGTGACAGTTTAAAATCCTGGGATTCAGGAATTGCAGCGGTTTGGTGTGTTCTTAGCATTCATATGAAAGAACTTGGTTTGGGAGAATACAAGTTTGAAGGATGAAATGAAGGAAAGAAACCTTTGCTGTTGGAAAGAGGAGCCATAATGTTGCATGTGAAGCAGGAGACAGTGCTGCATAAACAATAGGCGACAAAGGTACAAATTGGGTGAGCATCAAGAGAATTTATTTATTTATTTGATTATTTTGGCTTTCTTAGTAAAATTTTTTTGAAATAAGGCCACTTGGCAAAGATGTGGAATCTTGAATGTCTGGGGTTTTATAATGGAAGGATGAAGTCCTTATTAGATTCTCTTACAGCTGCAATATTAAGAGACTGCAGAAACCCAGACATTCAAGATTATTTACTTGAGTAGGAGAATAGTGTGATTGAGATTCACTAGAAATTCTCATATTTTTGATAGAAAATCATTGTTGTAGAAACATTTCTGAGATTTTGATTAATTTTTTTTAATTAAGATGAATTTTAAGAGGAAGATATACGTATAGATACCACTCAATTCTTATGTATTTACATATCTGACACATAAATTTCAATTTTTACATATATGCCATCTTATCTGTGTATGAAAAGGTGTATGATAATATTTTTTTTGTAATATAAAAGATTTGGGTGGTATAAATGTAAAAAACAAAAGTAGCTCATTTAGCATAGGATTTGGGTGGTATATAGGTAAATGCCCCCATTGTAAAATTACTAAATTTATTTTAAGTTATATACGTCAAATTTTTTTTAATTATTTATAAGTGCAAAAATAACATTAATTTTGACATCATTATCCTGATTATTGTAAAAATTTTTTCTGTGCGGACTCTTGACGTAACTATCGTGCGGACCAAATTATTTCTAAGTTATTTTCAGGTTATTTCTGAGATATTTTTAATAATACCGAAATAACTAAGAAATATCCTAAAAGATAAAAACCGCGGGTTATTTAGTTATTTTGGAAATATTTTATATTATTTTATTTTGGAAATATTTTAAGAAAAAACGCTCGACTATCGTAAACTTTACAATCGAATTATTTGCTGTTGGGTTGGAACTCGGCCCCAATAGCATCGTTAGCTGGACCGTTGGATTTCTAAATCCTACGGCACTGCTGCGTCTAGAAGCCTTTAAGAAAACCCTAGCATCGCAAAACCCCATCTTATAAACCTGTCCCCGTTACACGCAGCGATCATCCCACTCACACTTGTTTCGATTCTTCGGCATTTCGGCGCATAGGTAGCCAGTTTTGGAGTGGTTAAAAATCAAGAGTTGGGATTAGAGTCATTTGATTTGCACTTTCAACGACGCCGGAAGATTTAGGTTTGTTTTTAGCACCATTGTTATGCATTTTTGGGCAGATCCGCAGCAGTTCTCCCCTCCTCCTTCCTTTTCTTTTCTTAATTTTTTTTTTATTTTATTTGGCTAACAACCTAGTAGTAGATAAACGTTCAGTTGCTGCCGATTCTCTTTTGAGTGATTTTGGCTGATCTCATAAAGAGAAGTTGCATGAACTGTTTATTTTCATTTCTGGACAAATAATAATAATAAATATGATGAAAAATGTTTCTTTCATTGGATTTATTAACATTGAAATAGTAAAATCCCTAGCTTGGCTAGTTGAGCATGAGCTAGTGAAAGACAAATAATCAGCCTGCCACCTGATCCTCTCATGCGTGATCAAAGACACCTTAGAAGCTAGAATAACTACATAAATTGATGCCTAGGTGTGACAATCTTGTCATCCTGAAGAAATATCTGAAGCTTGCAAAAGAGCTGTGTTGCCCCTAAGGCCCTAAAAAAAGCTGTTTGCACCTAAAAGAAGATGGTTTGTGCTATTTAAGCATCATGTAGACACCTCTTAAAAAAATTTGAATTACCGAAGCAAAGAACATTTGTATATGTTGGATTCTAACTTGTCTTTATTGTGAGCACACCCCGAGAGTTGGAATCGAAAGGGACAAGAGAAAGAAAGAGAGAGAGAGAGAGAGAGAGAACACGGTAATTTCCTCTAGAGGAAACTAGAGAGCACCCCCACTCCCCCCTATGCTACTTGGGATCGACTATTTAAAGATGTTAATTAGTAAAAATTAGGAATGTGAGAACTATTACGGTAACCACTCTTAATGGATTTAATGTGTATAATTTGAATCAATGACCGTCATAATGTTGAAGAAAATTATAGTTTACAATGACATGAAATTAAGTAAATACTGCTGGCTGGCGGGTGACCAATCGTGTCGGTCGCCAGACTGAAATCCGTATATGCTGAAAGGGTATTTAGTTGGTCGAAATATAATCGGTCGTCTTGACAAGAGGTCTGACCAATCGGTTCTGCGAGACCTAATACTTCGGTTAGTCGGTCGACCGATGGGTCAAAATGTTTTGTTGGGGCAGTCGTGGCTTACTGTTTGGCTCAGTTCTTACAAGCTTTGAGTCTCGGTCAGTTCGTCCCTCGGTCGGATCCTCTCTCGCAAAGTCTTGAGCGAATTTTGTTGCTGCCTATGCGAAGTATTCGACGTGACTCGCTACCGGGATGATTTTTTTCTTACCCTTGGCGGATCTTGTTGCTATCAAGTAAGGAACCATCTTCGTAGCACTGACACTACTTTTAATGTTTGGTGTTGAATTGTCGAACGGTTGCTTTAACTGGAAGGAATCTTTGTTTTCTCTGTCGTTCGTTCTCTTTGAGATTCTTGCCAGTAATTCTGGTGTATATATTAGAATACAAGATTTGCTTCATTTAAAGTATAATTTTATTTTTAAGAAGACATTGTCGCCCGCTGAGAGGAAAGAAAATTCTTTGCTTGATTTGGACACGCCTTTTACACTGATAAAAGAAGCCCATTTGATCGTGCATGTCGTTGATCTCAATCTGATAAACTCTCGTACATTGTTATTGACTCATGTGTTTCCATATCACAAAAAAATAGCAAGTGATCTCTAACAGCTTCTAGAATTTGTTGTTTCATGCTTGTTGTGCATACAAATAACAATCTCCTATGCTGTCCTTTTGATTCTTGCATTTTGGGCCTCTTCTCACTATTTGGGGTTCTAATATTCTTTAATTTTTAATGGATTTTATGATGTTCTGCTTCTAAGTTTACTAATTTCTTAATTGGAAATTGGGGAATCAAACTTGGTTATTAAAAAAAAATTCTCCAAGGTTATTAATCACATCTTCGATTGAAAACCCCCTTCTACTAGACTCCATTTGTTGGAGGTCGATAGGGAAATTGAAATTCTAGAAAGAGGGACTCTTTATGGAGGGAGAGAGGGCTCACTATACAGCCAATTGAACTTATGCTTCTCTTTATTGATCTCTTTGCAACTTTGTCTGTGAATAAATGTTTGTTATGTTTTACCTACTGCATTCTACCTTGATTTACTATTCTTGCTAATGGAGAGAGTGATATTGGTTTGGTTATATATGGGCTTTACAGTGTTTATCACATATCTACGGACCCATTTATTGTTCCACTCTTGAAATCCTTTTTTTTTTTAAACCTTTTGTGCTTTGTCGTTTGGGTTCTGTATTCAAGGATAATCTCAAGATATTTGATTTCTAACTTCTATGAATTGCTTAAATCTGAAATTGTAGAATAATCTCGGTTTCATAAGAACTTGAGCACATATCGAAGGCTTGCAAGAGACATTGTGTTCTTGTTGAGCTCAAAAACTGTGCAATATTTAAATCATCTCTACATTTAAAGGCCTTCTAACAATTTTAATTTGTTGGAGGTCAAGAAAGAAATGAAAAATTCATTTTGTGTTTGAGAGCATATATTGAAGGCTCGCAAGCTATATTATGTTAGCCCACCTGTAGAACTAAATTATAAAATTTTCTATGACATTGCATATATAGATCAAAATTATGTAATGCTAAATTATTGAAATGGCTTAATTAGAGTGCTGTAATCAAAATTCGAACGATTGTTTGAGTTTTTTATATAAAATTATTAAGAAATGACTTTATAAATCTAAATAAATAAGCAATAGAATAAATTGAAATTAATATTTAACTAGATTATATAAACTAAATAAAATAATGAAAGATTTACATGCATAAGACTCAATTCTACATGAGAGTTTATCACCCAAATTTATATGTTTAGCACCCAAATTTCAAATTCATATAAACATACAAATTTTTCTCCTTTATTACTGTATGTGAAATTTATATGTTTAACACCCAAATTTCAAATTTTACATATATAACACCTTTCTGGACCTAATGTGGTAGGGACTAGGAAAACGGATGACAAAGTGATATTCCAAGAGGGAAAAATTGATGTTTAAAGAGGGGCAAAAAATCACATTGCTCTCCCGTATAAATAAAAATTTGAATTTGAAGGGCACAATTGCCCTTCTTGGACTCTTCTTGTGTTCGCTCCTGCATTTTGGTATTAAATTATGATACGTTTCTAGTTAGTCAAATTTTAAATAACATATCATTTAAGTATGAAGCATTTAACAAGTTAATTGTTGAACAACAAACGAGCTTGTTCGAAAACTAGACTATGTGCAACTTTGGTTCATATAACCTTCGATTTTAAAAAATAGTGTTCAAACTTGTTTGTTTTTTAATTTGAACAAACATTATCGAGTATTAAATGTGTCAAAAGTTTGAGGTGTTCATCAACTGCATTCGTTCATTTAATAAATCTTAATAGCAATTTACCGCCCAATACTTGAGATCTTAGATAGCCACTTTCAAACACCAAATTAGATATCTGCTGACCATTAGATTACAGCAATGCATTTCTTTCCTAGAGATTTTATTTGCTTTCTTCTCTCGCTCTACCCTCAACTATCTTTCAATCAGCAGAGCATGGAATAGTTACTGTGTTTATATTATCTTTCAGATATACTTAATCATGTTTTCCTATTTTGTTGAACTCATATCTTTTAAATATTGATACCTAAGAAGCCTAATGTGATGAACCTAATAATGATTTGCATGTTTTTAAGCATCACAGTAAATGGCAAATCCCAAAGTTTTCTTCGACATTCTAATAGGAAAGGCAAAAGCCGGCCGCATTGTTATGGAGCTGTTTGCCGACATCGTTCCAAAAACCGCAGAGAATTTCCGTTGCCTCTGCACTGGTGAGAAGGGGATTGGCAGATCAGGGAAGCCCCTGCACTACAAAGGATCAACATTCCACCGAATCATTCCCGATTTTATGTGCCAAGGTGGGGATTTCACCAGAGGCAATGGCACCGGTGGCGAATCCATCTATGGAGACAAGTTTGCTGATGAGAACTTTAAGAAGAAGCACACTGGGCCTGGTGTTCTCTCCATGGCCAATGCTGGTCCAGGCACTAATGGCTCCCAGTTTTTTATCTGTACTGCAAAGACGGCATGGCTGGATGGGAGGCATGTTGTATTTGGTGAGGTTGTTGATGGATATAATGTTGTTCAGGCAATGGAGAAGGAAGGATCTCAATCTGGAAGGACTGCTTCACCTGTGGTGATTGAAGATTGCGGGCAGATCTTGGAGAGTTAAGATGTGTTTAGCTGATTTAAGTCTGAGGAATGCTGTTGAGATATGTTAATTCTTACCTAACATTATCAGGCTTTTGTTTTCCTCAAATAATACATAGAGACTTGTGTTCTTTCAGTTCTCAAATTCTCCTATTGTTATTGGGATTTATAGGCTTTATTTAGATTATGGCTTCTTGCCTACGTTAGGGTTGTAAGTGAGTCCAGCTGAGTCGTGAATCAGATTGAGCTCAGCTTGATACGTGGCTTTTGAACTATGCTCATGAGGTATTGAGCCTAGTTTAAGTTAGCCCCAACTTGTTTTGTTAGCTCATGAGCCGGTTTATTTTAAAAAGATTAATATTAAATAAATTCAAAGTATATTCAAGTCTTTATTTTTAAACTATCAATAATATTTAAAAAATAATAATTTATATTTTATATTAAATAATTTTTAATTTTCTCTTCTAATTACTCATTTTATTTATCATTTTATTATAACATTCTTAAATTAAATTTATTCGTTTATAATAAAAAAAGTCAGCTGAAACTCGAAAACTTAAGCTTGAGTTTGAATTTAATAAAATTAACCAAGTTCATGCCAAGAGTAGCTCGTGCTCGGCTTGACTTGTATACACCCTTGGCCTTTCTTTATTTTGATTTTATTCTATATTTTTAACCAAAAAAAAAGGAAGATTTAGATGCTTATTGTTCGATTCTTATATATTTACATATCTAACATGTATACTTCAATTTTTACATACATACCACCTTTACCAATGCTGCCCCCTAGTAAAGTTTAGGTGTTATATATGTGAATGCATAGGAACTGAACTTTAGCTGTGGCAGAAACAGAACATATTAGACATACTAGGATTGAACCTTTCAAGTTTCATATGACCAAATAATTCAAACAATAACCAAATTATTTCTTCAGATGAAGGGTGCGAAGTATCGGATGCAACAAATTCGTGAACCAGCCCATCAATCTCAGTCCAACTACAACCCGAACTCACTTTCTGTACTCCCATCTCTTTCATCTTCCTCCTCACAGCAACAACCTCCATCCACCTATTCTCTTTGGCATACATATCTACTAACAGCATATAGCTGCTACTCTTACCTGGATCCAATGCAATCAGTCTTTCCATGGCAATCTGCCCAACTTCCATATTTCCATGAATCTTGCACCCACTTAACAGAGCTCCCCATATGACCGAGTTTGGAACAATCACCATCTTTCTTATCAAATCAAGCGCGTCCTGCACCAGACCGGCGCGGGCCAGTAGATCCACCATGCAGCTGTAATGCTCCATCTCAGGGACGATTGAATGATCCTCAATCATTCTCAGAAACATCATTCGGCCTTCTTCCACAAGCCCTCCATGATTGCAGGCACTGAGAATGCTGACAAATGTAACACTATTCGGCTTTTCTGAACTCTCTGTCATCTTTGAGAACATGTAAAATGCATCTTGGGGGCGCCCGTGCATTGCAAGTCCATCAATGATGGAATTCCAGCAGAAGAGGTTCTTATTTTCCAGCTTGAAGAAGATGACCAAAGATTTTTCTATGTCTCCACATTTCGCGTACATGTCAATCAAAGCTGAACCTGTATATACATCTATAGGGAACCCATTCAGCACTGTTATCCTGTACATTCTGCTGCCAGTTTCAAGCGCTCCGAGATGAGCGCAAGCAGATATGACAGTTGCCATTGTGACCTTGTCTGGATTCATTCCTGCAGCTTTCATGGCATCAAATGTCTCCAGAGCTTCTTTGAATAGCCTGTTTTGAGAATAACAAGAAATCATGCTTGTCCATGAGATCAAATTCTTTTTTGGCATCTGCTTAAAGAGAGATGCCGCGGTCTCTACATCCCCCAACCTTGCATATCCTGCAATTATAGCGTTCCAAGACACTGTATTCCTCTCAGGCATTTGATCAAACAGGTTACGCGCGGCATTTAAATCTCCAAGGAGGGTGTATCCAAATATCATCGTGTTCCATGCGAAGTCATCTTTAACGATCATTTCTTCAAACACTTTCCTTGCATCTTCTATTCTGTGCAAGATAGAGTAGAAATCAATCAACCCGGTCTGTAGAATGAGATGACAGACTAAGCCACTTTTTCTAACCTGGCCATGAACGGCTTCACCGAACCCAAAAGTTGGGACCTGTGTACAGGCTTTGATGAGGTGGGAGAAGGTATGACAGGTGGGCTGGTGTTGTGTCTTACGCATTTCTACAAACAGCTGGAGGGCATCAAGTGGTGCAGAACAGTTTATAAAACAACCAATCATTGCATTGTAGACGAAGATATTGGGTTCTGCAATTTGGGTGAATGCGAGGGAGGCGTGGTAAATTTGATGGAGCCGGCTGCATGCAGCTAAAAATTGGTTGATGATGAAGGAGTCGTGGAGAAAATTGTTCTTCATCATGGCTGCGTAAAGAGATCCAACGTCCTTGGAAGAACATTTCTGTAGCAAAGAAGGAAGGAGAAGCTTTAGCTGACCAGTGTTGGTCTTCGCTGCAGGAGAAGAGCGAGGGAGAAGGCAGGCAGCATTCATGTAGAACGCTGGCTAAAGTCAGCTTGTTTCTCTATGAATTGGTTCTCACAAAAGCATTTTAAAAAATAAAAGAACTGTTTTTTTGTGGAGGTTGTTTTTGTTTTAAGTAAAAAAAATAAATAAAATATTTCAAACATATGGTTTTTAAAAAACATTAATTTTTTGTTTGAAATGAAGAAAATGCAGGGTAAAATTTTAATAAATTTCAAATACATCACATAGACTATTAGTGGTATATTTGTTCCTAATATATCCCACATTTATATATTATATATATGTATGTCTTATATAAATTCCTCATAAAATAATATTTTTGTTTTTAAGGAAATGGCGTACGAGCCTCCAACCACTAATGTGTCTAACAATTCGAGTACCACTCTTTAAAACAAACTGTACTAGAGAAAACTCAAACTACCGACCTAAGGGGTCTTACACCGAAGATGCCAACCACTTGCATGCAAACACATTCAATATGAGAAAACTTATCACCTCATAATTCCTTTTATTATTTCCATCTCCCTAAATCTTAAACAAATAAAAAAATCAAAATTGATGTGCTAAACTAACAAATATAAAAATAAATAAACAAATAAAATAAAAAAACTTTGAAAAGTAAGGGTTTTGATTTATTAATATGAATCAAGGAAAATCAAATTTAAAAGACTGTCCTACTATCAGAAACTGGCAGGCCTTTGAGCACATCCCTGAGAGCATAATAGTGATTTTCGCATTTATGATCTGATATCAAGTTGCCAGAAAGCAAAATCCTTCGAAAATGTTCTCCTGAATTCCTCCTCCACAGAGTGTAAAATTCTTTGCTCCTCTCATTAACTATATCATCTGAGCTGCCTTTATCCATCTCCCTTCTCAAGAAATATTGGGTCCCAGGCAAGTATAGCTCCTCCAAAATCCTATCGTTCTGTTTATCAATGGCACTATCAACAGCTTTTGTTTCTTGGTGAATTGACTCTTTTATCTGGGAAATTTCTGCAAATACAAAGCAAATAATGTCCCAGAATGAAAAAAATAAATAACTTTACATGATTAAGGTTTTGTACATGTTTAAGAGCAAAGCTGAAGTGAAGGCCAGAGCGACATTACCATAGATCCCACTCAATTCCTATGCATTTACATATTTAACACCAAAGCTTCAATTTTTACATATAAGCCTCCTTATCTTTG